>JBBMOL010000031.1:2552500-3152500 GCA_037954665.1 Laguncularia racemosa | reverse complement strand
TTTACCACTAGAGCATCGAAACGCTCAATCAGTTCATCAAGGCGCCGTTCCATACGCCCGACCTTCTGATGTATTGCGTCAAAATCTACCCTTGGAACCCATTGATGGTTCCCTTGTAACCTCGCATCTTGAACACCGTCAAGAACACGACCGCTATCATCGCCTTGATGAGTTGACATCTCCACAGGAAATAGCCTTGCTCTAATACCAACTGATGTAGTGAGTTAGCGTAGAGAAGCAAAAGACTCACTCAACGAATGAATCTCACACACACACAATGGTTGCACACAACCCGTTAAAGGAGAGAAGTCCCTCACAAAATGTATTTCAAATATAAAATAAGACGGAACCCTAACATGGTTGACAAAGGGTGTATATACTCCCCCTTAAAATATCAAAAGAAAAGGAAAATCTATGCGTACATGGCTTGAAGCACGGTCGTGCTTCAGACTGTGTTGGATTCTGTGAAGATTTCCTGTTTGATACCCTGGATCGAGACATGGCCGTACTTTAAGCCGTGCATGCTTCTGTGAGTTCCTTCCAATCACTACACGGCCGTGTGACAAGCCGTGTATCAGCCCGTGTCTCTTGTATCTTCATCAGGTTTAGTCTAGTAAGGCGAGATTTGATATGGACTATCTCATATGCCATATAAAAATGCATAGGATAAAAGGAAAATGCCAATCTCCATGCAACCTAGTAGTCGGAACCTTCAATGTCCTTCACACGTGGTATCGACCCCAACACCTTTGTATTTAGTAATACATTTGCACACGAGGAGCTCATGTAAATGATGGCAACAACAAGTATTTCTTTCAACATTGTAGGCCATTGGTGTTTCAGAAGGTGGGTAACGAAGGCAATGTAACAAAGGTTCTAACATGTGGGGTGTTAAACCCTTAGAAGGGAAATAATAAATGTTTTCAATAAGCAATGGAATGCCCTCAAAGAGTAGTTGCCTAACCTCCCATGTAGGTGCATTATCTTTTTATCTTCTTTTTTTCCCCCTACAAATATTGTGGCGAAACTATAACTTTTTTCATTTTTATGCAGCATCTCTTTAATACTTGATATACAGAAGTTTCCACTACATGGCGTCAATGACAACTATATGTACATTATAGTACACTAGATCAACGACAAATGGGCACTGTAGAATAGGATCTTTACATTCATTTTATTCATAGAAACTTACACGTAGGGTTAGAAATAAAAACCAATTAAGCTATGAATTAAACTAGACCAAATCAAACTAAACCATAAAGTAGGTTTGGGCCTTTTTTTTATGGTCGAATCATTTTTTAGGTTTGAAAAAAATTACAAATCGAACTGAACTGTCCTTTTTAGGTTTGAAATGATTACTAATTGAATTGAACTATTTTGAATGAACTAAACCACATGAGTGAAAAAAAAAAAAATGGTGGTGAAAATCTAGAGAATTTATGACCTAAAAAGAGGATTTCATATTACTTATTCAATTCTTCCTCTTATTTGGCTTTCATCAAGTAACTTAGTCCTTTTTTGATTTTGTATTTTTGTTTATTAATTAATATATAAACCATAATTACTTTGAGAGAGATAATAAAATCTCTTTAAATATATTAAGTGAGCATTGAAGATGGTAAGTGATATTAAAGAAATAATAACAAATTAAATCTATTTTATGTCAAGTACATTTTTCCATGACTTATTGATTTATATATAGAAAAAAAATTAATAACACATGTAAAAATGGTTTAAACCTTAAATTGAATAGGATCAAATCATTTTTTTAGTTTCAAATAATTATGAATCGAATCATATGGTTAGGTTCGATTTAGGGAAAAAAAAAAGAACTGTAATATATGGTTCGATTTGGTTTGATGGAAGAATCGTACCAAATCAAACCATTCTCACCCTTACCCACATAGGTGCAAATATCGCCTCTAAAATTCTTGACACCCTAAGTGCCTATGGTAATCCCTTTAACAATATGGCTTTGTTGATAGCTAAACTTAGCTATAGGTCATAAGGCTTAACGTGATCAAGCCCGAGAGGGCCCAACAAAACCAGGCTCACCTGCAATGAGTCTAGAAAGAAATGTGTTTGAAACTCCTAAAATATGCAAGGCATTAAATGGGAATGGATGTTTAATACAAAGTAATTATACTAATCATGCCTTTTAATGTTGGAAGATCACACCAACTCTTTATCTTAGGGGAAGCACATCAAGTCTTAGGTATTAAAGACCATTAGCCAATTAACTTATAAATACCCTCATGCAACTTACATAAGGAACAAGTGTACATATCTTTAAACCCTTAATTTTGAACTCTTATAAATATATACTCGCTACTATTTCTCATGACCTGCAAACTGACTTAAGCATTGAATAGGCCATGCAGAAGAAAAATTCAGCACCCATTCTAGCCATATTCATTATTGCAGGTCACCTAAGCTTATTATCCATTTAGAAGAAATACACCATCAAGCTTCAATATGGTCGTTGAAATATGCTTTTGGTTCGATTTGTGTTGAGAAGTTTTTCCACATATGATGTCTTTGCCATATATTAAATTTGGCAGTCAATGTTGATATTAGTTCTTGTGGCATTAATGATTATTTCGCAAAAATCCTCTTGCAATTAACCAATGTTGTTCTTTTAAAATGAAATTCTAGCATTTCAAAGATTGTTGCCAGGGTCACAGCTACATGTAGAAGCTTCCACTGCTTGACTACTAAATAAAATAAAATTTGACTTTCAGAATGTTGAATGTGGCATTGCGAGTTCGAAAGGGTTTAACCTCATTTTACAATATATACATTACCTTGACTAATCTCAATGTTGAAAATATAATTATTAAGGATTGGAAGATATGCAAAAAAAATGAGGTAGACTTTGAAGGCTTATCTAAGACCCATGAATCACTTGTCTAGGTCCTATTATCCTACTAGCAATGCTATCTTCCCCTACCTTGTGGACATAATGTACGTGTTGATAAAACATGTTAGTGAATTGGTGCTTGAGTCAATTGTTGGTGCAATGGCATCTGAATTGTAGGATTCATTCTCCTCTTCCCCTATCTATTCTATGTTGCGATAATTTTATATCTATGATAGAAGTTTTGTAGTACTAGAGATCTCTTCAAGGAGTTTTATCACAACATTACTATTGAAAATTTTGAAGGGGAAGCAGATGCGCTTATTTTTGAGGTGCACAGTTTGCTTAAGGAATCATATCGCTTTCACTCAAGCAAACTTATGTAAACTACCCTAACGAAGTAACCTAAATCTAACAATCATTTGTATAGCTCTTCCTCTAGAGGCAGTAAGCAAATTACATAAGATGTTGAGTTAACAACAATTTTGGCTAGGAAGTCTACATTGAGTTGACTATTTACCATGTGTAGTGCATCATGGAAGGGGAAGCTATAGACAATTTGGATGTCTTCGGTTGGTGGTTAGTTAGGGAATACATGATGACAACCTTTTCCAAGGTAGCACGAGATGTTTTGGCTCATCCAACTTTGATGGTATCATTTGAGTTGGCTTTCAACTTAGGTTGGCAAGTTTTGAACCCCCATCACATGTCGCTTAACCTAGAGGTCGTTGAAGCATGCATGTGCTTGAAAGATTAGGTCAACACTAAGGATAAAGCATAAGGGTGATTCACATTTCTTATTTTCTGGCTATAGTGAATTGAGGAGTACCAAATCACCACCTAATCATCAGATGGAGGAGGAGTAGGAGAAAGGGTAGGAGGAGGTCGAGGACAAGGATTACAATTACTAATTCATGTTTTAGGCTTCTTTTTCTATATAATTTTTGTAATATTTGTTAGATCAATTTTATTAAATCTTTCTCTCTCAATTTCCATTCCATACGGTTGCACTTTTAACAGTTCTTACACAATTATCATGCAAATCTCCCTTTAAATTTTTCAATGCAAAGCCAATAAGGAAATTTTTCAACATAACTTAATTGTTCGAATACTATGTTGAGGCATAAATTCATTAATAATTTTTTACTAAAAATAAATTGCAAATATATTTAACTAATTTTATAATTTCCATTAAAATTTAGTTTAAGTTTCCAATTTCATCATAATATAATAACTAAAAAATAATTCACACTATTTAAATAATACAATAAATATTTTTCTATTAGAAATAGTGGTACATTTTGCAAAATAACTAATTAAATCTCATCTAACAAAAAAAATACTTAAAAAGATTTATCAACATTAAATTACAAAACAAATTAATTAATTTAAATATTTTATCCAATAAAACAACTATTTAAATAATTTATTAACATTAATTAAAATAATTATTAGGCTCGTGTGCTTGCATGTTCGTGCTTGGGCTGCCTATGAACTTTTGCTTATTGCGTGCTTGGCCTACGCATGCTTGTGCCTTCCATTTTTCTCATGTGTCCATGCTTGTGCTACCCAAGCATAAGCTTGCCCATGCTCTTGCTTATGTACCTAGCTCGTTTACCACCCCTATCTATGTCTAGACTTTCAGTAAGTTTTAATAAGTTTTCTTTGGCACTTCCTTTTTGCTATTGAACAACATGAATTTTGAACTTACATAGTTTTTGGATAGGGATTTACAGCAAAACATCGATGACACAAGAATTTCAATTTAAGTATTCTCGTGGACAACTTAGCTTATATTTCCTTTAAGCATATGTCTAAGTTTTTCTTTATTATAAGGGAAGTCTTTTAAGCAAGTATTGTGGAGATAGCTGGTGGGATACAAATGGAGTAGGATGAAAAGTAGATTTACAAGAGGATAAAGAGTCGGTGAGCTGGACTCTTACATTATCTGCTTTAAGAGCCGGTTGTTTTGGTACCTCTAGTGGAGAGGTTTGTTCATCCCCTCCCTATGGGGTGTCTTCATTGAGAGGAGAAACATTAGTTCATTGGGTTAAGAGGATGGCATCTTGGTGCACAGTAGTAGTAGAGCTTGATAGAGCCACACCTTGTTACATGGTAGTGTTTCCAACTGACCCTACCATGGATTGGTAGAACATAGCTATGGACCAATTCAAGGTCCTTATGGTCTCTTACATAGTCTACATCATTTACGCAAAGTTTAGAGGACCTTCGGATTGTGACATGTTATGACTAGTGCTCACAAGTGGTGGGATTAGGTTCTACTTAGTAGGTTCAACATTGGTATCTTATTCTTAAGAGGTAGTGCAAGATGTACCAACCATTCTTTTCCTAGGAGGTACCATAATTCCTCTACACTTTATTTTGATTCCCTAATTGAGTTGCTAAAATGTAGATGAAGGAGTTTCAACTATATGTATTATGCGAGTACCATGCAATTATCACACTACACATGGCTTTAGTGAAGTGATGTGGAGATAGCACACTTTGTAGGATGATTAGGAGAGAATGATAGAAGGAGGAATTGATAATCTTGATGTCTCTAATGCACAAGTTATAGATAAGGGAGTCTAAGGAATCTTGGGCATCAACCTTGCAACTTGAGCAATTGAAATCTTTCTTACTTGAACTACTTGTTTAATCTTTGATAAGGTTAATGTCATATTTAGTATCTAAAATTTATCTTCTTCTTTTTTTTTTAATTAACTACCTAAAATTTAAAAGTATTAATTTATTACCTATAAACTTTTTAAAGTTATTTATAGTACTCAGATGAGGTAGTTAATTATTAAAATAAGTAAAGTTTAGGTAGTTGATTGTAAGAAGGGGTAAAGTTCAGTTAATTAATTGCAAATATAGGTAAAGTTTAGGTAGTAAATTGACATTTCTAAATTTCAGATAATTAATTACAAAAATAGATAAAGTTAAAGTACTAAACATGATATTTATTGATCTTTGCTCAAGAAGGGTAAGAGACAAATAAATTGTTCCAATGATCTCAATTTTGAGTCAGTCAAACCAATTCTCCCTACAATATCCTAACAAATGGATCAGATTTCTCAAGCCTTATTACCTAGCCTAAGAGTTGAATCCAAAATAGATAGTGGGCTTAGCCCAATATTCAATATAATAATTTTAGCCCTTTATAAAGTGAAATGCAAATGAAAGGAAATATAAATTTGAGTGCAAAATGAAGCACATGGTTTAGAAAGGTTATAGTTTTGAAAAGTACATGGTTTTGGAAAGCACATAGTTTTGGGAAACACATGATTCTGTAAAAGAAATGCAGACATGAATTAAATGCAATGTAAATGAAATCTTACTATGCATGTAATTCTATTGGTTGAAAATCTTTAAAAATGTAATGAAATGATAGGATATGGTTTATGGATTTTCATTTGTCCATAATTTTATAATAACTAAGTAAGTTGCTTTGGTAATGATATGGGCTCTTTTTCGGGAAAATGGATTGGTGAGTGATCATTATGCGAGTGAATTTATAACATTTCGCTAGAATTAATGTCTATGGTTTTGGCAAGAATTATTTAACTTCACGAACTTTAGTAGAAATTAGTTTTACTCAAGTGAATGCACAAATCGAAGGCATTGGGGATAGAGTTTGTATTGAATTTTTTATTTATTATTAATAATATTATTTCCCGTATTGATTAATTGATAACATTAATGTCACACTCATCTTTTTAGTGTCTTAGATAGATTTTATATCATTTAAATTTTTGAATTTGCAAAATAGTCCTGAATAATCGTCCCTATTTTCGTAAATCCATGTTAAATTGCCATCTATATACAGTAGAATACATTTGTAACTTAGAGAACACTAAGGCTGATCTGGTAACAAAACTATGTCATCAAGCCAAAGAAAAAGAATTTTGTCATTTCGATATACTTAAAAGACTAAATTGCAAGCGAAGTGATCTAAAGATGGCAAAAGCATTCATTTTCTTCCCTATTCTTATGGTCCTTGAAACCTGTATTCCATCACAACAATGCAAAGAGAATGATGACTGCAAGATCTGTACGGCATGCCATGGTTGCTTCGACGGTGAATGCCAATGCTTAAGTCAAATCAATGCTAGTGAATGCACTGCTGCTGCTGATGAGTGCCGAAACAAGCACGGTAAGCCCCAAACTGCTGGGATGAATACGTTTGAGCAGGGATGATCAATGATGAGATGTGTTTCTTATTTATGAATAATGAATGTCCTATTTTACAATGTAACTTCATCGGTTCAGTTCACTATATTAATAGTTTATTGGGTTTGTTTTTCATTTTTTTTCCGAAAAAATATATTTAAGACTTAATCATGTCTTAATATCAATTAAATGATAAATTTACATAAATGCAAATTATTTGCTTCTTATCAATTGCTTTCCTCTACATATATTATTTTTTATCCTTAATGGCAACCATTTTTTAGCTAATGGCAATCAATTTAATGTAGTGATGTTATCTAAGACAACCGATTGGACTTCAACGGAGCAGGATTAAGGAAAATAAGTTCAACAGAGGTTTATATGATGAATGTTGATACCAAAACTTGAGATTCAAGAGGTAAGAAAGAACTTGTAAAAATAGGTACACAAAGGAAATGCTAATTTAGCATGAAAGATTGAGATAGTTTTAAGGACGAGGGAGGAATGAGACACCTCATGATTTTAATGTATCCTTACGTGGAAGCGAAGGATAACTAAACCAATATTGAAGGCTGCCTCGTAGATTAACACCAAGAGAGACTCAAACCACAGACCTAGAATGAGTTAAAACCATCCAAAGACATGATAAAGGATAAAAATATTCAAACAAAACTAAAAAATTTAGAAATTAAAGACACTAGATTATTAAACTACTAAAAATATCACTCAACTAGATTTTCTATAACCCTAAGAGTATAATCGAATTTACATTTTTAACAAATCCTAAACCTCATTCAACAGTTACAATAATTTCATGCAAATTTTCATTTAAATAATCAATCGAAAGAAGTACTATATTGCATTTTTGCCTGCCAAAATAATTAGATATTTTGTGAAAGTTTGTTAAGAATTTACCTTCAATTATACTTCATAAGGTTAGTGACGATTTCGATACTTTAATAGCCCCGTGTTTTATTTTCTAAAATTTTTAATCTTGTTTGAATGATTTCTATTCTTATCATGTCTTTGATTCCTAGTCTGTGGTTTGCCTTTTTGGTATTAATCTTACTGAGCAGCCTTCACAAAATAACCATCCTTAACTTCTCCATTAAGACACGTCAAAATCGCAAGGTGTCTCATTCCTCCCTCATCCTCGAAATCGTCTCTATCATTAATGCTATATGAATACGACCTTTGTGTACCTATTTTTACAGCTTCTTTCTTACCTCTCGAATCCCAGAGTTTTAATTTCCACATTTACCGTATAGAGCTCTTCTTGAACATATTTTCCTTACTTCCACATTGTTGAAGCCTAAGTAGTTGTCTTAAGTAACATCAATACCAGTAATCTACTCAAGTAGATTGGTCAAATTTCTAGGGATTCACACGCTAGTGGTATATATATTACATTTAATTGATTGCCATTAGTTGCAAAGTAAGAAAATTGATTGTCGTTAAGGGCAATCAAAGATACCATATGTAGAGGCAGGCAATTGATAAGAAGTAGATAGTTTACATTTATGCCATAATATCAATTAGTCACTATTAGGACATGATTAGGTTTTAAGTATATTGAGATGACAAAATTCTTTTTCATTGGCTTAATGACATGATTATGTTACTGGATTAGCTATACTGTCCACAAGTTACAAATATGTTCTAATGTAAATTATAAATAGCAATTTAACGTGGATGTATGGAAATAGGGATTATTATTGAGGACTACTTGGTATATTCGAAAATTTAAATGATACAAAGGGTATCTAAGACACCAAAATGATGAGTGTGACTTTAATATAATAGATCGATATACATAAGATATACTTAATGATCGTTTATATTAGGGAATGATTATGATAGAAGGACCTATAGGGTTTATTATAATAGAAATGGGTCTTAGAGGGCGTTTATGGTAAAAGATCCGTTTAATCTACATTTATGGTGAAACAATTAGATCTTACACTATAAAAACCTCAGCATTGACAAGCTTCACAAGTCAATAGAAACTTTATTCGTCATTAGGGCTCTTTCTTTCTTCTTGTTTCAATTAATTCAAAGCAAAGCAATCATGAAGAAATTGCATTCTGTCGGCATTTTTGGAATCGCTCTATTGGTCGCTGTGTCTTGTATGCACACTTATTTTTCTTATGCAGTATAATTGCAAAAAAATATATGTTTAATACTAATGTTTTTAACTTAAATTTTTAGGTTCTGCATTGGCCCACGCTAAGGAATCATGTTTTACTCACAACGATTGTACGGATCGTGTTTGTCCTGGTGGCCATCGTCCTCTCTGCAATAAAAGAAGCCAAGAGTGCATGTGCCTGCTGGATATATAGGAAAGTTCGTTAATCAGACCATGTTATAGGGACGAGGATTGCACGACTTATAAGTATGGAAAGGGCACCCCCTACTGCAAGGTGGACTTCTGTTCGTGCAAGCCCCGCAAGGGCAATTCGTGACTAGTTTAACCATATTACAGGCATAGGTATTATAACAGCTTTTGTTTTTCAAAGCATTGAAGGCTTGCTATTGTACTCGTGACAAAAGGAAGGGAAAAAAAATAAATGAAATATCGGTAATAGTAGTTTACCATGTATCGTATTTGAGAAGAATACACTAAGACATACCTAAGATTAAAGTGAGTGGATTTCTACACAAATTTTACATCATTCAAATATTTTATTTAATTTATAAAAATACTTGATTGGGATTGGATTTAAAAACTTATAAAACATTTCACACTTGGAATATAAAACAAGACTAGATATTCAAAAAAATCCTTTAGATTATACTTGAATATTAGTCCGAAACCATTTAAGCTTAAGTAAAATATACTAAAGTATCCTTAAAATTAGAGAAGGTTTCTACACCAATATTACTTTATTGAAGCCATTTATTTAATTTTTGGAAGGCTAAATATCACATTTAATACCTGAAGTTTGTGTATTTTTACAATTAATTACCTAAACTTTAAAAGTTTCAATTTATTACTTACAAACTTTTCGATATCATTTATACTACTTAGATAGGATAATTAATTATAAAAATAGATAAAGTTTAGGTAGTTAATTGCAAAAATGTGCAAAGTCCAAATAATAAATTACAAAAATAAATAAATTTCAAGCAATAATTTAATATTTTAAAACTTCAAGTAGTTAATTGTAAAAATGAATAAATTTTAGATATCAAATATGATATTTACCCTTTTTAAAAATACTTAACTAGGATTGGATTTGCAAATTTGTAAAACATTTCATACTTGAAAAATAGAACAAGATGTTATGAAAATCCTTCCTATCATGCTCATATGTAAGTTTGAAACTAGTTAAGGTTGGGCAACCCAAAAGTCATCAACATCAAAATATGCCATAACACAAAAGGGTCCAGAGAGCAAAATATAAAACAAAATCAGATAATGGTCCACAACGAGGCCAAGTATGGCCAAAATGATGTTAGCAAATCTACATGTTGTCAGTAGGATCTCCCCTGCTAGTATTAAACACATCATCAAGTATGTAACCATCGAACCATAGCGTAGTCGACATAGACATCATCACTTGTAAATTTTAAAAGAGTGAGCTACATCGAGCTTAGCACATTAATGACCATACAACATACATGATGCCACTTCCATATAGGCCTAAAATTAATGTGACAAACTGGATTTGTTGGCTTAAATATTTAAGTTTGAATATGTAGTATACGTCTAGAGTCCTAGGAGTATAACTAAACATGAGAGTACTTATGACTCAAAGAACATGATGGGGTACAAAGGGGTCTGATACTAGTGGGTTGTTAGGTGTAGCAGGAACAACCAAATTCTATGACCAAAAGAAAAATTAATAAGTAATCTCATAGATAATTTACTACCATTATCTAGACATCATCAATTATAGTCCATTATATTAGACGTTGACCCATTTCATCGCATAATATCTGTTATGGCTTCTCTTTACTTTCAACAACCGTTATCCTAACACATTTCTCTCCTATTGATTACTCACCAAGCTATCATTGATGGTCTAAGTGCTTAATTATCACATCATCCTAGCAACTATGTTCACAAACGTAGAGTCAATTCAAGGGTGTTGCTTGCTAGATCAAGATGACCGCACACAATCAACATTCAATTAATTAGTTGAGTTTATGTATTAGTTTAGTTGAGATTTCTATCCTAACAAGCATACAACATGTAAGGCTACTACATACCTATATGTTGTTGAATACTTGAACTGAAAGTTAATTGTTTTCCAAATTCCAACTCATAAAATGTTTTTTAGGAAACATTAAGTTATCACTTACATTATTAATTCTTAGTCTAAGTATTATGATCCATTATCTAGGCCCAAATATTTTATTACTTAACCTTGTGCTAAGTGAGTTAAATGTATTTAGAGTGTGTAAGGGTAATGGGCCCTAAAGGGGGAAGGCCCAATTTAGTCATAGAAGCAACTTTGGTTCAGTTTATTTATTCAATTAATTACCTAAAGGTTTATCATCTAGTTAATCCTCATTATTAATTAGTACCACATTAGTAGTAAAATTGGTTATGTGTGAGCAAGTTATAGGTGAATTAATTTTAAACCAAGCTGGTTTACTTCGCTTTGACTAGGTTTAGAATTAGTTTGATCTACATAAAGGGATAGTTCAACCTTATTATTGTTCCTTGATTTACTTAATTAATTAACCTTATTATTATTATTATTATTTGTTTAACTAGATAAGAGGTCAATTCGAGTCCAAACCTGCTCGACTTTGAATGAGTCAGGGTTAGATCTATTTAGTGTAAAGGGTGGATGGTTGACCAAAAATAAAATAATTTATTATTATAATTGTTATTATTATTATTATTATTATTCTTGTTTTTAGCCACTAACACCTACTTTAGGCCATTAGGAAATATCAAACAAGGTATGGTTGGAAGTTTGATCCCAAAAAATTTGATTTGATGTGGTGTTTATGCATCTTGATTATGGGAATTTTGTTAATCAAGATGTAGTCTACAAGGTTTAATTCATAAGAAATTGTTATTAGCCCAAATCTAAAAGAAAAATGCATTTTTTATTTTGATGTTTTGTTATCATCAAAAATGAGGAAAATTTTAAGTTCTCTAATATGATTTTGATGATAACAAAACATATATTATGGTTATTTCTATGTTTATGAAGTGTTTAGTAAGTATGAACACTTTATCAAGAATAAGTTTTATAGCTATTAGAGATTTATTAGAAGTTAACTTAGAAGAGATCAGAAGACAAAGGAATGAGTTCTCATATGAATGCTTTCAGAATTGAACACAGTAGTATTAGATGCAAAATATTGGAAGGGATAAAAAACTGCATTATGAGAGTTTGACTATTAGAAGGCAGAAAATAGTGTGTCTATGTCACTTCCGACTACAAATGTAATTGAGCTATATAAAGATAACCATTGAAGTCATTTTTTTAGAATTTTGAACTTGAATAGTATATTGAAATTGATTCAAAATATATAAGTTGAGCAAGATTCTTAAGACTTACCACCACTAGTTAAGCATATTTGAGAAATATATTTGTTCTATTCCACTAAAGTTGGTTTTTTATATCATAGGGTTTCATATTTTGAAGATTAGGAATCAACATCAAAGGAAAGTGAATAATTACTACAAAGGTTAAATGAAGAAAGTACACAAGAATAAAAGTAAGATGTTTATTATAGGTAAACAATTACGAGTAAAAAAAATGATGAATATTAGAATATGTGATCAAGCAAATTTATGAGGTAACATTAAAAAAGATTAAATCGAGGATATCATAAGTTTAGCTGTTGGAAAAACAAGTATATATATTTCAGCAAAGTATATAAGAGAGGTGAGACAAGTTAGTATCTAAAGTTTGAAGCAATCTAGTTTTTTCTTCTTCTTTTTTTATTTGTTTGTGTGTGTGTTTTAGAATATTAATTTATGTAATTTGATGCTAAAAAAGTGATACAAATTATTGATGCATAATAATAAAATCAAAATTTTTTGAATAAACCAAAAGGGAAGAGAAAGGTATAAGTTTTTTCTATGAATTATTGATATGTTTATAAGTGTAGAATTAGTAAATCAAAATAGGTATGATTGTGTAGAAACAAGTTTCAAAAAGAAAAAGAAACAAAGAGAACGTGTGATATACAATCGAAATTCTCATTCTGAGAGTAGAAACAAATTAAGAAAATTTTGAAAAAGAAATGAAAGAAATAATACATGTCGAAATTCTGATTTTGAATTAAAGGAATAAAGAAACAAATTTGTGAAGACAAAAGTTGATGAAAGAATAAGGAAATTATTTATTACAGGTCAAGCCTCACCTCTACAGATTCAATATATTTAACTCGTTCTACTAAAGTTGGTATAAAATATCATAGGATAATTTTTATCATATAAACAATTGATTTGAAGACTAGAAAGGAAGGATTTTGAAGTATTAACAAGATATTAATAAAATTAAATACTAATGAGTATCCCCATTTGACAAAGCAAGATATTTGGATAAAGAATTAAAGACAAAAATATTAAGACAATGAGAAACTTCATTTCAATCTTACTTGTTTTGTTTTCTTTGTAGATTTTATGAGTCAACTTAGTTTTGAGATGAGGAAGACAGAGCAAAGAAGTGATTGAAACAATATCGTAGAGAAATTGTAGAGTGGCTGACTACTGTATTGCTTGATTTTCTTGAATCCTACTCTTTTATTTTTACTACAATTTATTTGTTGTTTGTTATTCAATAGAAAATTCTGCTGCCAAATCAACTTGAATTCTAAATTAATATTCACTAAATAGTAGTCACAAGGGATTTTCAATTTAAGTTTTTGAAAAAAGTTTTAAATCATAAATAATCAATTCACCTCCTTACCTTTTGATTACTAAAGGGGACCAACAATGGGTATTGGAACTTAGTTTGATAGTGATTGAGTTTTAAAAATTAATGGGAAAGAATTTGATAGTTTAGACTAGTAAAGTACCTTATTTTGATGAATCTAACTTATTGGGAATATAGGATGGAGATTTTTATAAAGGCATCGGACTATGAAATGTGGGACATTATTGCCCAAAGGGATAGAATAGTCATAGGAGATGTTTTGGCCTTTTTTCGACTATGCTAAGGCTAGGGGTTGGTTGGAAAATGGGCTTCAATTTTTTCTTCTTCTTTTTTTGTTTATTTTTTATGTTTTTTGAAATAATTTTTAATGTCTCTATTAATTTAAATTTATTTAGTACTATTTTTTATTAAAATTATTTTACACCAATAGCATGCTGACAAGTTCCCTCTAAATATATTAAATAATATTAACACTTATTTATAGAACTTAGGTCACCTCTAAAAAAAATCATTAAGTTACTTATTTGCAAATAGGTGAAAATACAAATAATGTTTTTGTATAATAATGTGTAACAATATGAAAAAAAATCCACTAGAAAAAAAGAAATCCTTTAATACAACAAATTGAAGATGAATATATTAAGATTACATTTTCACAAATCAGGAAAAAAAAAAACACAAAAAACCAAAATCGTTAGTAGACTTAAAGGCAAGATTGTGCTTCTTCTTCAACCAGTAACAGTGGTCGTCATCTTCTATTGAGTAAAAATAAATAAATTAGAAACGTCCTAAAAAAGGTAAATCAGAAATGTACATAAAAAATCTCGAAAGTAGCTACCTTTACTCAATTGGGATGTTGATTTGGAGTAGAACGAGAGCTTCTCGTTGATATTGCCTTATCAAAATGGACATATAAAATTAATTGAAGAATTACTTCCACCATGGCCTGATCCGACAGAGCTGCACAACAAGAAGAGTCGAAACATTCTTCATATTGCATCCAAGCATGGAAAGGATGAGGAAGTGAAATATTTATTGAAATTCACCAAGCTGCAAAAAAATGGTAAATGAGAGAGTTAGTGATGGAAATACGCCTTTGCAGGTGGCTACATACTGCCATCCTAAGGTTTTGCTTTATTTGACATGAGATGATAGAGAATAAACGACGAGAGAGGGAGACGATCGAGAAGCAGCCGGAGACTAAAACGAGAGAGAGCCAATGAGTGGAAACGGAATATGAGAGAGAGAACGAGAAGGAGAGGGCCGAAAGAGAGAGAGTGTTCAGGCGATAATACAGAGAAGGAAGAAAACCATGACAATGTTGGAGATAACAGAAAAATAGATTTAAAAAACAGAGTAAACGGAGATGAGACTATAGATAGAACTCTTAACTTAATATTCGATAATTGCAATACATCAAAAAAATTTGAAGCAACATGCCTAAAAATATAGGCTTACAAACCTAACAAACCGACATAATTTTAAGCAAAAAATAAAGTAACTAACAGACACTATTCCACTAACATAACAACTTTGAATTATTCTTCAACACCCCCTTTAATTCAAAGTTTCTAACTCCAAGTAAATCTCTAAAATAGCAGAACTTCTTTGTAGACAAAGACTTTGTCAGAAAATTAGCCAGCTGTTCATGAGTGCTACGACACTTCAAAATTATCTCTTCCTTTGCAACCAACTCATGAATGAAATGGAATCGAATATTAATATGCTTTGTTCTGCTGTGAAATGTTGGATTTTTTGTCATGGAGATTGTTGCTTTATTGTCACATAATATCTCAGTTGCTCCATCTTGCTTTTGTTGAAGTTCAATTAACATTCTTCTTAACCAAATGGCGTAACACATTGCTGAAGTGGCTGCAATGTATTCGGCTTCTGAGGAAGATAATGCTGCTGTAGCTAGCTCCAAGTTACTGCTCCAGTTCCTAAAGTAAAAACATTAGCTAAGATGCTCAACCTATCATCTAAAGAACTTGCCTAGTTACTATTTGTGAACCCACATAATCTGAAATTGGAAGTTTTTGAGTACCAAATCCCATAATCTACTGTTCCAACAATGTACCGAAGAACTCTTTTTGCTAAACCAAAATGAACTTTTGACAATTGTTGCATAAGCCTGGAAATGACACCAACAGAAAATGCAATATCTAGTCGAGTGTGGGTTAGACAAATTAAACTTCTAACTAAGCTTCAGAATTTTTTAGCATCAATCATCTCTGCACCATCGTCCTGTTGAAAATTTTCATTAGTATTCATGGGTATAGTTGCAGACTTGCAATTAAGCATGCCAAATTTACTTAAGAGATCTTGGGCGTATTTTCTTTGAGGAATAAAAATCCCATCTTCTACTTGCTGCACCTTAAGACGAAGGAAATAATATAACAGACCTATATTCGACATTTCAAACTTATTCTTCATCTATGACTTAAATTCTGCCACAAGATAATTAAAGGAACCGGTATATATGATATCATCAACGTAAAGACAAATAATGATGAAATCACTTTTACCTTCCTTCTTCACATACAAGGTTGGCTCATTATCACTTCTTTTAAATCCATTTTTTCGAAAAAATGAGTCTATTCTACTGTATCATGCCCATGGAGCATGCTTCAACCCATATAATGCCTTTCTCAACTTATACACTTTATTTTCCTTTCCTTGAACAATGAATCCTCCTAATTGCATAAGATAGACTTCTTTTGATAAGTCTCCATTCAAGAAGCTTGACTTGACATTAAATTGATAAATTGGCCATTCTCAATGTGCAGCTAAGGCGAGAACAATCCTTATAGTTTTGAAACAAGCTACTGGAGAGAATGTTTCCTCAAAATCAATGCCATGTTGTTGTGTATATCCTTTCACCACCAGCCGAGCTTTGTGCTTTTGTAAACTTTCTTCTGCATCAACTTTCGTCTTGAAAATCCATTTCAAACCAATTATAGTTTTTCCTTTTAGTAAGTCAACAATCTCCCATGTTCCATTCTTTTCAAATGCAATCAGTTCTTCCAACATTGCTTGCTACCACACCTTTGTTTTTGTTGCTTCTTCATAGTTGGATTTGCAACTAATAAGGTGAATGTGCAAGACTCATAGATTTCCCTCAAGGATTTGAATTTCCTTGGAGGTGTGTCATTAGACAACTCATTTAAGGAAGATGAGCTACTGCTTGTGGTAGTTAAACTTGGTGAGCTTGTTGGGCTACTGCTACTTGATGCTGGAGGTGAATTTATTGAAGTTAGGTCTACTTCTTCATTTAATGAAGTCTGAAATTGAGTTCTATCACTGCCGCTACTCTAATTCCAGCTTGCTTCTTCATTAAATACAACATTTCTACTTATAATCATCTTGCCACTAAGAGGGTTATATAGTCTATATGCTTTAGACTCTAGACAATAACCAATGAAAATACATTTTTCAAAAATTTCATCAAGTTTTTTACGAACTTGGGAATTTACTAAAGCATAAGCAATACACCTAAAGACTTTTAAATGACTTATAGACAGTTTCTTGCCACACTAAGTTTCAAATGGAGTTTGGTTCATGACAACTTTTGTTGGTGAGATATTCAACAAATAGATTGATCTTGCTATAGCTTCTACCTAGAATTCATTTCAAAGTCCCCTTGCTTGCAACATACTTCTTGCCTTCACTATAGTAGTACAATTCTTCCGCTCAGTAATGCCATTTTGCTCTGGCGTCTAGGGGGCTGCCAACTCCCTATGAATGCCACTTTCTTTATAAAAAACATTGAATTCTTTGGACACAAATTCTCCTCCTTTGTTAGTGTAAAGAACTTTGATGCATGATCCACATTGTTTCTCCACCTTAGCTTTGAAGTGCTTGAACTTCTCAAAAGTTTCCGACTTATTCTCTAGAAAATAGACCTAACTCATATGACTATAGTCATCAATAAAAAGCAAGAAATAACGACTTCCACCAAAGGACTTAGTTTGCATAGGTCCACATAAATCAGCATGAAATAATTCAAGACACTTTGAAGCTCTCCAAGCCTTTCCAACATGAAAAGACTTTCTAATTTGTTTTCTATAAATGCACCCTTCACATAGATCAATAGAGCAAATTTTTGATAGTCTAAGAACCATACCTTTATCACTTAGTAATTTCAGGCCTTTGACATTAAGATGCCCATGTCGTAAATGCCACAGCTTGGAGTCATCTTTCCTCCAGTAGTGAGAACAAAGCTTCCCATATTTGAAATGTCTAATGGGAACATTTTGTTTTGAGTCATCTCAATACTAATCATTACCTAACCTGATTGCTTGTTTTTGATAACACAAGAATCATCTTCAAACAATACAAAATATCCAGCAACCAATAGTTGTCCCACACTCAACAAATTATATCCCAAGTCAAGTACAAATTGAAAATTATGCAAAAGTTTGAATTTACCATTGCTAGTTCCAATTTTGATTGTACCTTTCCCTTCAACTTGCAATGTTTTGCCATTTCCAAGTTGCAGTGTTATCTTCTCCATCTGATCAAGATCTTGAAATATGGATTTTATGCCCATCATATGATTTGAACATCCGCTGTCCACAAACCACAAATCACTCGGTAGATGGTTAGTATTAAAATGAGCCATAAAAAGCTTACTTTCTTCTTCATTCTCTGCTATAAAATTTTCTTTCTTATCTTTGTACCAACAATAAGCCTTTATGTGTCCATATCCCTTGTAGTGATAACACTGGATGTTGCTTTTAGTGTTTCTTTGTTCACTAGGTTGTCTTTTTCCTTCATATCTACCACTACGTTTACCGTTACCATGACCACAATCACGAAATCCTCCTCTTCCATGGCCTCAATTTGCTGAGCATTCTCCTTCTCTTGTTTTACTAACTGCCTCTTTCACTTGAAATGCCTTATTTTCATTCTTTTCAAGTGATTTATTAATTCTTAACTCATGAGCTTGAAGAGACCTCATTAGTTCATCAAATGAAAAAACTGACAAATCCTTAGATTCTTCTATAGCAGCTACTACATGATCAAATTTTGGAGTCAAGCTTCTAAGTACCTTCTTAACAATGGTCTGGTTTGTAATCTTCTTGCCATAGGAATGGGTTTAACTGACTATTGCCATTGCTTTTGATGAAAAATCAGCAATTGATTCTCTGCTTTTCATTGTTAGCATTTCACAGTCATGTTGAAGTGATTGCAATCTTACAACAATGACCTTTAAATCTCCTTGAAACTCTTTTTGCAAAATTGACCAAGCTTTCTTCGATGTGGTTGCTGTTACAATCCTTGAGAAAACACTATTGTAGACAGCCTGTTGAATGATAATGAAAGCCTTGGAGCCTTTCTTCCTATTCTCTCATAATCTGTTCTCTTCATTAGGATTTGCATATCCATTTTCTACAAAATCCCAAAGGTTTTGAGATTTAAGTAAAGTTTTCATATGAATACTTCAAAATTCGTAGCCTTTCCCTTGAAGATAGGAATGAGTGGTTGTGCAGCACTCATTAGATTCTCATTGCTAGCCATTAGATTTCTCTCTAGTGTGTCACTCAACTCACATGTTTATTCTCTACTCACTCTCTTAGAATCAGAAACCTGCTCTAATACCACAAATGTTGGAGAGAATAGAAAAATAAATTTAAAAAATAGAGTAAGCAAAGATGAGACTAAAGATAAAACTCTTAACTTAATATTCGATAATTGCAATACATAAAAAAACTGGAGCAACATGCCTATAAATATAGGCTTACAAACATAACAAATTGATAGGATTTTAAGCATAAAATAAAGTAACTAACAGACACTACCCCATTAACATAACAACAATGAGCTAAAAAAATAGGATTTAGTTGACAACAACTTTGAATTATTCTTCAATAGACAGAGAGAGGTAGAACATTGAAGAGAGGGTGAGTGACTGGGTAATGAATAAGAGTTTAGATATATTAAACAATTTCAAACTTCCATTTATAAGGAGTTTAGATATATTATGTACCCTAAGAGAGTTCAAGAGGCAAAGCGGAAGGCCATTGAAGTCGTATATGGTAGGTGAGAGGATTCGCATGTTATACTTCCACACCTACTAACTACTATCTAGAAGGTAAACCTAGGCACGATTATAAAGAGGAAATATCTTGACTTCGATAGCTAGGAGCATGTGATATATGATAAAGTCTTCTAGGCATTTAGACCATGCATTAATGCATTGACTTAATGTAGGTATTGTAGAAAACCAATCTCATTGTAGGTATATGAAACTTCCAAAATAAATGGAATTGCCTAGTGCATTTTTCCAATGTTTTCAGGCCACTAATTACAATTGATGAAGCATTCTTGTATGGAAAATATAAGTACAACTTCATAGTGACAAGCATAGATGGTGCAAACCACATAGTACCTTTAGCATTTGCATTAGTGGATGAAAAGTCCAAAGACACTTAGAGTTGATTCTTGAGATGTGTTCTTATATTTGCTCTTAAAGGTCAGATTGATATTTGTTTAATCTCTGATCATCACAGAGGCATAAAGGATGCTATATAAGGTGAGAGCGTAATGTGGCTAAGGGGTTGGTTATGGTGATGGTGCATCCGCCATGTTGTAAGCAACTTCAAAAAATATGTTAAGAGTGCTCATTATAAAGACTTGTTGAAGAAGGTCACATTCTAGTTGCAATTGAGAAAGTTTTGGAAGTATTATGTAGAGGTACGATGGCTTAGTTTAATCATGAATAGATACTTTTAAGATCTTCACCCAAGTATGTGGACACTATCTTATGATGACGGAGTCAAGTTTAGAAATGGGACCTCAAATATGTTAGAAAGCTACAATTTTATATTGAAAGTGGCAAGGAACTTACTTGTTGCAACATTGGTGAAAAAGAAATTTTACAATTGCAATGACTCCTTCAACAAGCAAATGGTGGATACATCTAAAGAATTAGCAAGTGGCCAGATATTAACAAAAGGTCGTTGCTAAAAATTTTGAAAGGTTATTGAAAGCTTCTAGTGGCCATCGCATTGTCCTATTCTACTATTAAATGTAGATATTCGAAGTTATAAATGTGTTATGCCCCTCGATACATCGCTAGAAAGGGAGTAACCACCATAGGGTAGAAATTAGGGCATGCACATGCACGTGCATGAGGTGGTAGACTTACAAAATTCCATGCTCACAAGCCATGACCTTGATGAGTACATTGCATATGAATTGCTTAACCTTTATTGGTCGTTAATATAGTTAAGGACATCAATGGTGAGTTTATGGACATTTATTCGGATCTTGTGCCGACAAAAAAAGATTTGCTAGATCTTCAGTTCCTTGCTTAGCACACAATGTTTGGTCAAAGGGGAAAGCATGGAAGGCCTCAATAGAAACGGTTTCAAAATGAGATGGACATACGTAAGTCACCACTGGTTATCGAATGCAATCGGTGTAGAAGGAAAGGCCACAATAGAAGAACATGCTTTAAACATAATAGGCAAGCATAGTAGGACTGGCCCAAGTCACCTTGCTGTTTGGCTTATTGCACATGGTTGTGATTTATGTATGCTGCTGTTCCTATATTTGTTCTTACATGTGCATTCACAACAACATCTTTGATTTGATGTTTGCATATCTTCATTTCAAATTTGCAAATGGATCTATGATCACACAATAGATCATTATTATAGGGTTAGGTGGTCCATAGGTTAAAGCTTGTTTGGAGTAGTCAAGGAACAACTTCACTACATAGTGCTTCTATCGATGTTTAGGTTAAGAATAACATGAATTATACCAAATGAATAGGAAAATAACTAGCTTAGGTATTGTCAACATGAGGAGATCCTTAGGCGACATGAGGGATGACTAATTAAGGTAGACCTACGGATTCTACAATATCTTACACATTGGGCTTCATTGGGATGTCCCACTTGCCATTCATTCAACTTGATTGGCACTTGCTTATGGCATTAGTTGAGCGCTGGCGACTAGAGACACACACCTTCCACATGCCTTTGGGTGAAATGACTATGACACTATAGGACATCACCATATAAGTAGGCTTACCAATGGATGGGTAAGTTGTCATTAGTAACATGGAACAGGACTAGTTGGACATTAACCATCAGTTATTGGGAGCAAGGCCACTAGCATTAGCTATTTAGAGAAATTGGTTGAGATTGATGTAGTTGAGGGATAATTTTAGTGATATATTGCTTGATTTAGATGACATCACCATCCAACAGTTTGTGAAAGTACATATCTAATAACTAATGAGAGGTATGATCTTTGTTGATAAATCGCAAAATGTGGTACATCTGATGTTCCTCCCCTTCTTATTCGATTTTTAAGTAACTAGGCAATACACGTAGGGGGCGGCATGCTTAGCTTGGCTATACCATTACCTCTATAGTACATTGCACATGGCGGCATATGAGATTATGGTTATACTATAGGTTTGGGCATGAGAGCACTTCCCTCATATCTCCCCTTTACATCGCAGGGTGACAGCATCAATTGAGGATTGATCACTCATGTGCAGATGGATTGCCAATTTTGATGTCACACAACTATCGACTTATGTAGTGACATAGTACCATGATGCCTTTAACCACTAGGTGGTTTGGGTCCTATAATACATGCAGATATAGCAATGCTGCCAACTTATTGTCGGAGGGTAGCGACATTTGGCCTACTCGAGTACCATTTGTTTGCTTTAATGTCGTTGAGCTATACTTTCCAAACCGGGTAGTTCACCAGTTTGGAGACATCCAGACGATATCTTAATACAATGACACATTGGCACGTCTCCATGAGCTTAACCTATGGGATAAGACTAAGATAAATTGGGTCACCACCTACATGGCCTAGTTAGAGTAGTGGGCCAATTGTCGACATCAACTCATCCATTTAGCTCCAACCTACGCTCACTAGACAGTATAATCCTAAGGTATGCTACCCGGTATTGGGAGATCACCCAATGATATATAGGTCGGACCGGCACTATGTTAGGTTACATGGTATGCATTTAATCTTCTTATTATATTATTTCCTATGTTTTGTGTTGTGTAAATTAATTATATTGTTTTGTTCTTTTCCATAAGTTAATTTCATTAAGTGTCTACCTCAAATGCCACATGATGATGTTCTATCAAAGGCACCAAGGGTGACTAGAATAGTTCATTGATTTAGGGGTGTCACTTTGGATGGTATACTACCTACTGTAGACGACATTGGTAAATAAGAGGATTTGCAACCATTGTAGCTTGCTCAAGGATGATGTGCTCGAGTTTAAGGCTGGGGTAGAGGATAGAGTCGTAAACATGCTCACCTAAAGATCGAAGATGATTGTAAGGACTCACCTCCCACATCCCCTACTCAAACTATGATGTATCTTGACAAGCCAGATCTATCTACAGTAGTGTCTGCACCTATTTTCACTCATTTTGAGGAAGGTTCCAGCTTTACGCCGTGCTCCTCTAGCTCCACATAAGAGATGACCCAATCATGACAATGGTGATATAAGTGAAGTTCTTACTTAGGTCGAGCCCACTCCCCCTCATTTTCATATGCCTCCTCTACATAGTTCACCTAGTTTAGGTTTACATGACACTTAAATTACACAAATGGATATGGATCAAATGGTGCAGCTTTAGCTTGTACCTATGTCAGATGATCAAAGTGCACGAATGTTCAAGCAACGGAGAAAGAGATAGCCTTAGCTCTATGTTTTATTATATGTTTTTAGCTATTACTCTATGGATGCTAAGCTTGCACTTATATATATATCATTGCATGTGTAATTGAAACTTTCAATTTCTTCATTTAGTTGTGCTATGCTATCTATTATCTTATATGGTTTAAGGATTTGAAAGTTGCTAAAATCCAATGAATGATGTATTCTTGTTATTATCTTTGAGAAATTTTGCTCCTTTGTGACTATTGACACATGGATGGATCATTGGATTGGTGTATTAGATGATTCTATAGCATTTTTAGAGTGTTACTATAGGTTATCTAAATTTTTTGTCCTCACATATTATAGGGGCATTGTTATGTGTAAATAATAAGAAAAACTTGGCACTTCAAGTGCTAATTTTATGGGATCTTGAATTAAAATAAGTACTTACTATTGTTTTGTGTATATATTAGGAAAATATTGGCACTTTAAGTGCCAATTTTATTTGAACTTCAACTAGATGAGGTACTTGGAATGGTGAAAATGAATAAAGAATTCTTCTAAAATATAAGGATTATTTCATTTTGAATTAAAACAAAAGAATTCAAAATTAGATCAATGAAAACATTGTTTATGGAGTCATTATAAGTATGATTTACTTTTTATTATATGGTATCAATTAGTATTACTAAAATTGCAAAATAGAATTACTTAATGACATATGACTTAAAATCCAAAATTAAACAAAACTTATTTGTTGAAAAAGGAATTACAAAAAATCAAATAAACTTTAATCAAATTTATTACCTAATTCAAAAATATAACTCGATTGGACTTTGGCTAAAATTGGAACTTAAAATGTGGATTGAAATTCCAACAAAATTAGCACTTCAAGCGCCTCTTTTAGGGTAAGTTGAAATTGGCACTTTAAATGTCGATTTCAACTAGCACTACGAGAAAACTAGGTTTTAGAGATAGAAATTTTGCAATAGAAAAAATCTATCTTTAAAATTATAAATCTACAACAATTTTGTGATAAATTTTTTACTACATGAAAAAGACATATTTTTATAATTTTTTTAGTTATTGTAATAGAATCAAAGATAGATTATCAATGAATTTGTGAGGGGATTTAATTTTATCATAATTCTATCTCTGATTCTATTGCAGCAAAAAAAAATCACGCAATATTTATTTTTGGATTTCGTTGCAAATCCATCTCTATATGTCAAAAATATAAGCTTACCCTATAAGGACAGAAAATTTTCGTCTCTAACAAGATAGCAATAAATGTTAAAATTTTAACATTATACATGTATTGTGAAAAATCGTTGTAAATATATCTCTAAATTTATTTTTAAAATAATCTTAATTTTTTGAGAGATTAATTCTATCTTTAAAAGTAATAAATATATATACATATATATATATATATATACATACATAAATAAATGATTTAATAAATTATATATATGTATTATAATTTTTTATTATATATTATTTGATATATTTATATCATATAATATATTTATAAAATTATTAAATGATCAGGCTTATATATTAAAGTTTTATTATATGTAAATTTATATAATAATATATAATATAAATAATATAATAAATAATAAGATAAATGTTATATCATTAATATATAAAAGTTTATTATAAATTAGATATTTTGTTATAAATTATTAGTTATATATAAGAAAATGTAACTTTAATCATAAAGATAGATTAGTGTTGTAGTTATAAGTTACACAAAACTCAAAAGTGAAGTGTACCCATGAAAGAACACTATCAAAATGGGTGATCCTTTGGGAAGTCTCAATGAAAAGAGATTTAATTGTACTAATAAGGGATAATTGGTAAAGGATTTAATGTGTAAGTAAAATTATCATGGTGTGAGGTACTCTAGTTAGGTTATCATATTTTTAATTAAAATAATTGAATTACAATTTAATGAAATTTCGCTAATTTGTGATGAATTTTTTTGTCTCTAATTCTATTTTGTTACAAATTTTATTAACTTTTTGCAATATAATTAAAATAGATTTTTTGTTGTAAATTTGCAACAGAAATATATTCTGCCCTAAATAAAATTAGCGATGACGGTTTTTACAACAGAAATTTGTGATATAATTTCTATCTTTAAAGGTTTCTTATGACAAAATTAGTACTTTCAAAGACATAAATTTTTGTCTCTAAAAGTTGATTTTCTTATAGTGTGGTATATTCTTAGAATTATTTTTTCAGTTGGTATATTTGCAGGAATATTTTCAAAAATACTAATATTTATTTCCTTTTATATTATTTAAATAATGTTTTAGTTTTTTGGAAAAAAAAATCTAAATAAGAAATGCTTTAATTTTATGGATGAAGAATTTGTATAATTTAGTAGGCTTATTAGGTGGGAAAAAAAATCATTTTCTTTAACCGTAAGAATATGAAAATTAATTTCAAATGGCAAGGTTTGAAAAGAAAAAATTGTCTTATAAAAAATATATATATATTCCATACATATTTGGAATATCGGCCAAGAGTTGGGGGTAACCGCTAGGTGAGCCACTTGACATCCCCTAGGGAAATGGTATAGATCCTATGCTAGGATATGACCACCTGAATTGACTCATGAAGCAATCTCGCTTCCGCTCCCACTGTTGCATCTCCTCCACTGTCTTTGCCAAGGCATCACATCTTTCTCGCATTGCCCTGTGCTCCTCTGCTGAATTGTTCGGAGGAAGCTCATCGGAACTGGGTCCAACAGGCTATGTGTCTGGCTTAGGTCCGCTATGACCCACACCGCGTGTATATCCAGGTCTATGACCGACCACCTCAATCATCATGTCCTGCTCTGACTTTTATTTATTTATTTATTTGCTCCTTCTTCTACCTCCTTTCGATCATACTCAACCTTCTTTTCAAGCATCAAGTCCAGCAACGATTAAAGAAATAAATATAAACAATGATAAAAGAATCATAATATATAATTTTTAAGCGATGGATAATATTCTTATTTGACATCACGAACCGCTTCATTGATCCACTGATTGTTGCCTTTATGCTTATGGGTGTATGCAAATAAATCAACCACATTGAATTGCTGCCTATTTTCTAGCAGAATTAAATATTTCAACTAGTTTATTTCATTTAATTATCATAAATAAAATAATTATTAAGTAACATACATGTTTGTTCTTGTGAAACATAAACGAATCAGTTCTTGAAGTATGGGTCCACTTCTTCTTTGGCTCGATTTCTAATATTAGTGGAGGATGTGCTCTGGGGGGGTGGGAGGGTGGAACTTTACATCAGAAGGCAAGTTAATGGTGGACACTATGTTACTCATGTAAGTAAAGAACACATGTTACCTTATACTTCTCATCAGACTGCAAAAAAATGGCATAATGCAAACCACTCTTGCGGACGATGTCTAAAACAATCAGGTAAATGATCATGAGCACCATCTGGTCTACCGTGCTCGTTATAAAAACCACGAAAGGTGCATTGCACACCTGTATATACTTGTGATGCATTTTGATTTAGTGCATACCACCAATCTTTGTCACCCACCTACGGAGCATCAAAAGTTTGCCGTTAAAATAGAATTATCAATGGTAAATTAAACGAAATTGTAATCACTAGTAGAAATTTAATGCTAGAAGGAAGATAATAAGAAGAGTGCTACGTACCAGGGTTTTTCTAAGCGTCATCTCTCGTACCTCCTTACGAGATGTCTCGCTATCAGATGTATACATTCACCAATTATCACATTGCCATTGTCGACACTCACTAACTGCAGCCGGGGCCGCCGATTATGACGACGATAAAACTCTTCACAAGATTGGCCCTTATATGCACCATGGGTCCATCGTTTCTTCTACAAAGCACTGAGCTCAGTGTCTGATGATGTATCTTGCACATGCTACAACAATAGTTTTGTCATTGCTAGTTGAAAAAAAAAAAAAAAAAAGACTGAAAATTACCTACTCGTCCTAGTTATCCTCATGCTGATCGTGCTCCTACTGACGTTCCTCATGCTTGTCTTCACTAAAGCCCTAATCTTCCTAGTGGACCTCAATCCTTAAGTTTTGCATGTCTAAGAAGTCCATTCTATTATCCATCTTACGATAATATTTTCGAAGTGATTAGTTGAAGGGAAAAAAAAAAAAACATAATCATGGTCTTAATTGAGATATATATGAAAAACAAAACCAAATGTGATTGAATTACTAACTACTCCTCCCCATCTTCATCCGCACTATCTTGATCGTTATTGGATACATTTGTATTTTCATCCGTACCAAAAAGTCATGCCAAACTTCCAAGATCTATAAATATGCAATTAATAGGAATCGACCAAGGTATTCTTATATATTTTTGCAAGGCTTCATCAAATCGGGGTTGATCTATTATTTCATCATCAACTTTTTTCATTTAATTAGAACAATCCTACCAGCCATAATTTACCGATGTTAATTTCCATGTCTTAAAGCAAAAATATGATTTTTTTTTTGGAAACATTACACGAAAATGTCAAATTTTGCTAGTATATTAACTATTAACATGAATATTAAAAATTCCATTCAAATAAATATTTCATACACTTTGTACAAAGTCTTCCATCCTATTGAAAAGAAACAAAAAAAACGACAAAGAAGAAAATTATATATATATAAAAAAAGCATTAAAAAAATTCATTTAAATATTTTCTACTATTATGCTCATATCTTCTCGACTTTTTTAACATGAGAATGTGAACTTTTCTAGAAGAAACTCTAAAAATATTCCAAAAGCTTTTACATAATTTATGCAAAATTATATCCATATCTTCCTCTTCATTTACATATTTTGTACAAATATTTCCATATTTTTTGGATTTCTTTTTTATAAAAATCATGCAAATAACGTGAAGAAGAATACGCAATCCGGATATATTCTCTACCTACCTTCATTTAGAGGTAATGCCATATTTAAAGATAGTAACATGCTAAACGTATTTTCTAAATAATAAACTACATCTAAACCTTCAGCCTGCAAGCATGATATTAAACCCCTTCAACCAGTGCTTTAACACCACATCTCCCAAGCTGCTCTTCGAAGTGGCCACTACCTCACCATCAGCATGTCACTAGCCCCACCTTCACCTCCACTACTACCAACTGTCGCTATCGTTAGAGCTTTTCCTTTCCTAGCAACTGACTCGAAAGGAAGACTCCATTTTTACCTGAAGAAGGAAGAAGAGAGTTCAAAGAAAGATTGGAAAAGGAAAAGTGACAAGAAAAGCCCGTGAAAGTAAAAAGTGGCAAAACTTCGCTCCGCATAAATATATATAGACATCTTGGTTTGGAATATCAAAAGGATACGGTGGAGAATGACGTTTCGCACAACCAAGAATTGACATGTAATACCTTAGAGGAATGTAAATGGTTACACATCACATCACCAACATGCGTGAACCTGAACATACTATCAAGCCAATACGACTTTGACGCACATCGATAGCATTAAAAGCACTATCGTCAATGCACCCAAAGATAATTTAAAACTTCTTTGAAAAGCTAGCCACCTTGATCTCTAGTGAGAATACGATATTGTTACTTAATTGTTTCAAAATTTAGCACAACAAACTTTTAAAAATATTTAAATTTATTAAAATTTGTGTTTATCCTTTAGTTCATATATTTAACATTCTTTATTTTTTGTATTCTTATTACTGATCAAATAGTATAAATATGAATAAAAACATATCTTTTGCTACTCTACAAAAATTCATAAGCTCATAGAAGTTCCAATTTTGCCAACAAAATTGGTATAAGAGCAAATAAAAAAAAAAAAAGGAAGATTGTTCCAGGTTCGATCCTCTATCCATAGAAAGCAAGAGAAAAGTGAGGGAAAGACAAAAAAAATGTACATGGTAGCAAGCAACGGTGTAGGTGGAAGTTTGCAGCCCTTGATTTCGATTTTCGAAGGACAAAATTATCAGTTCTGGAGTTTGAAAATGAAGACTTTCTTTAAGTCCCAAGAATTGTGAGATTTTGTAGAGAATGGGTATGTAGAGTCACATCAGATTGGTGAACCTGATGCACAACTACGAGAGAATCGCAAAAAGGATGCAAAGGCTTTGTTCTTCATTCAGCAAGCTTTAGATGACAACATCTTTCCTTGAATCACAGCAGCCAACACATCCAAAGAAGCATGGGAGATACTAAAGCAAGAGTACTTGGGTAATAAGAAGTTAATTCGGGTGAAGTTGCAACTTCTTCATCGCAACTTTGAATTGTTGACAATGCAAGAAAAGGAATCCATGCAAAACTATTTGTCTAGAGTGTCCGAAATCATTAGCCAGATAAAGACATATGGTGAGGGAATAAGCAATGAGACAATTGAAAGTAAAGTTCTAAGGAGTTTAACAAGAAGCTTTGATCATGTTGTTGTTGCAATTGAAGAGTCTAAGGACTTATTTACCCATACTTTTGACTAACTAATGAGTTCCCTAATAGCTCATGAAGATAGATTAAATAGGTCCACTGAAAAGGGTGAAGAAAAGGCCTTTCAAGTGAAGGGGGAGTCTAATTATAGAGGAAAAGTTGAAGAGTGTCAATAGAGAAAGAGGCAAAAACAGAGATGGATTTCGTGGTTGTGGACATGGAAGCAGTAGAGGTCGAGGACAATATGGTAACTGGTGCCACTTCAAAAGCACCATTCAATGCCACTATTGCAAGAAGTATGGACATAAAGAAGTTGAGTGCTGGAACAGGCAGAAGGTTGCAAATTTCACGAAGAAAGTAGAAGATGAAAGTAAGTTGTTTATGGCCTAATCTCACATTCCTGATACAATGCATGATGTCTGGTTTGTTGATAGCGGATGCTCAAATCATATGACAAACTCTCGATCCTTGTTTAAAGATCTTGATGAGTCTTAGAAGAGCGTGGTATGACTTGGTGATGATAAGCAAGTTCAGGTAGAAGGAAAAAGTACAATTGCCATTAAAACGTCGATAACATTAAAAGCACTATCATCAATGCACCCAAAGATAATTTAAAACTTCTTTGAAACTAGCCACCTTGATATATGAGAATACGATACTGTTAATTATTTGTTTCAAAATTTAGCACAACAAACTTTTAAAAATATTTGAATTTATCAAAATTTGTGTTTATCGTTTAGTTCATAGATTAATATTCTTTATTTTTTGTATTCTTATTACTGATCAAATAGTATAAATACGAATAAAAACTTATCTTTCGCTACTCTGCAAAAATTCATAAGTTCATATAAGTTCCAATTCTACCAACAAAATTGGTATCAGAGCAAATAAAAAAAAAAGGGAAGATTGTTCCTGGTTCGATCCTCTATCCACAGAAGGCAAGAGAAAAGTGAGGGAAAGACAAAAAAATATACATGGCAGCAAGCAACGATGTAGGTGGAAGTTTGCAACCTTTGATTCCGATTTTCAAAGGACAAAATTATCAGTTTTGGAGTTTGAAGATGAAGACTTTCTTTAAGTTCCAAGAATTGTGGGATTTTGTAGATAATGCGTATGTAGAGTCACATCAAACTAGTGAACCTGATGCACAACTGCGAGAGAATCGCAAGAAGGATGCAAAGGTTTTGTTCTTCATTCAGCAAGCTCTAGATGACGACATCTTTCCTTGAATCGCAGCAGCCAACACATCCAAAGAAGCATGGGAGATACTAAAGCAAGAGTACTTAGATAATAAGAAGGTAATTCAGGTGAAGTTGCAATCCCTTCGTTGCAACTTTAAATTGTTAACAATGCAAGAAAAGGAATCCGTGCAAAACTATTTGTCTAGAGTGTGAAATCATTAGCCAGATAAAGACATATGGTGAAGGAATAAGCAATGAGACAATTGTAAGTAAAGTTTTGAGGAGTTTAACAAGAAGCTTTGATCATTTTGTTGCTACAATTGAAGAGTCTAAGGACTTATCTACCTATGCTTTTGATGAACTAATGAGTTCCCTGATAGCTCATGAAGATAGATTAAATAGGTCCACTGAGAAGGGTGAAGAAAAGGCCTTTCAAGTGAAGGAGGAGTTTAATTACAAAGGAAAAGTTGAAGAGTCTGTCAATAGAGAAAGAGGTAGAAACAGAGGTGCATTTCGTGGTTGTAGACGTGGAAGTAGTAGAGGTCGAAGACAATATGGTGATTGGCGCCACTTCAAAAGCACCATTCAATGCCACTATTGCAAGAAGCATGGACATAAAGAAGCTGAGTGTTGGAACAGGTAGAAGGATAGGCAGAAGGTTGCAAATTTCACGAAGAAAGTAGAAGATGAAAGTAAGCTATTTATGGTCCAATCTCACATTCCTGATACAATGCGTGATGTCTGGTTTGTTGACAGTGGATGCTCAAATCATATGACAAACTCCTGATCCTTATTTAAAGATCTTGATGAGTTTCAGAAGAGCGTGGTACAACTTGGTGATGAAAAGCAAGTTCAAGTAGAAGGAAAAAGTACAATTGCTATTAAAACTGTATGAGGCGACATCAAGCTTCTTTATGATGTGCAATTCGTGCTTAGTATAGCCCATAATCTATTAAGTGTTGGTCAATTGATGTCTAGTGGTTATACAACTGTCTTTGATTGTGATTCTTATGCCATCAGTGATAAAAGATCAGGTCAAATCATCTCTGTTGTTCTTATGACACAAAATCATATGTTTCCCCTCGATGTATCAAATGGTGTGAGTAGAGCCATCATTGTCAAAGGAGATGATGAGGCCAAACTGTGGCATTTACATTATGGGCATTTAAACGTTAATGGACTATGGTTTTTAAATGCAAAAGATATGGTTGTTGGTTTACCAAAAATAAGGGAACTTGCATTTTGTGAAGGATCTATTTATGGGAAACAGAGGAGGGGACCATTTCCAATTGGAAAGTCATGGTGAGCTTCAGATTGTCTTGATCTAATTCACGCTGGTTTATGTGGACCAATGAACATGATGTCACTTGGTGGAAGTCGGTATTTTCTGTTACTGGTAGATGACTACAATCACATGAGCTAGGTTTATTTCTTGAAGTTCAAATCAAAAGCTTTTAAGAACTTTAGGAAATTCAAAGCTTTGGTGGAAAAGCAAAGTGGTAGAAGTATAAAGGTGCTTCGAATAGATCAGGGAGGTGAATTTCTGTCTAATGAGTTCACTAATTTTTACGAAGAGTAGGGCATTCGTAGAGAACTCACATCTCCAAATAATCCACAACAAAACGGAGTAGCCGAATGGAAGAATAGGATAGTGGTTGAAATGGCTAGAAGCATGCTAAAAACAAAGGGAATGCCAAATTAGTTTTGGTGTGAAGTAGTTGCAACAACGGTATATCTCTTGAACATCTCTACGACAAAGGTTGTTATAAATCGTACACCATATAAGGCATGGACAGGAAGGAAGCCTCGGGTAAGTCACTTAAGAGTCTTTGAATGTTTGGCATATGTATTAATGCATTCTCGTACTAAACTTGACGATAAATTAGAGAAATGCATTTTTATTGGTTATAGTCTTCAATCCAAAGCATATCGTTTATATAATCCTCTTAGCGGCAAAGTTATCATAAGTAGAGATGTTCAGTTCAATGAGGAAGGCACATGGAATTGGAGCAAAAGTGATGCAGTAGTCATTCCATTTCAAGTTGCAAAATCAGCAAGTGAAAATGCAACATCAGTTGGAGGTTTGTCTTCTGTAGAATCTTCTCCTACAAAAAGCAGCACAAACTCAATCAACTCTCATTCTCCTTTGTCTAACTCATCCAATGAGTCACCATCGAGAAAATTCAAATCATTGAGGGAAGTTTATGAGTCCTGTAACTTGTATTATATGTATCCGATCCCAGTTGTTTTGAAGAAGCAGCAACGAAGACTGAATGGCAAGATGCAAGGGCCGATGAGAAGGAAGCTATTGAGAAAAACTTAACATGGGAGTTGGTTGATGTTCCTGAAGAGAAAAACATCATTGGGCTTAAATGGGTGTTTTGAACCAAGTTTAATGTTGATGGAAGTATTCAAAAACATAAAGCTTGGCTTGTAGCAAAAGGTTACTCACAATAGTAAGGTATTGATTTTGATGATCTCCAGTTGCACGTTTTGAAACTATTAGGATTATGTTAGCACTAGCAGCTCAATTTCAACTACCTGTGTATCAATTTGATGTAAAGTCTGCATTTTTAAATGAAGATTTAGAAGAAGAAGTCTATGTTTCACAACTTGAAGGCTTTGTTAAAAAGGGATGTGAAAATAAAGTTTACAAATTAAGGAAAGCTCTTTATGGACTAAAGCAAGCTCCTCGTGCATGGTATAGCAAGATTGATGCTTTCTTCCAAGAGAATATATCTACAAGAAGTGAGAATGAGCCTACACTCTATCTGAAGCATAAAGGTAATGGAGATTTAAGTTAAGTATGATGGAAAATTTTGAGATGACTGACTTGAGTGTGTTGAAGTACTTCTTGGGTCTTGAGGTAAAGCAATGTATGGATGGGATCTTTGTATGTCAAAAGAAGTATGCTGTTAATCTTCTAAAGAGGTTCAAGATGAGTAACTATGAAGTTTTGGCTACACCTATGAATATAAATGAAAAGTTACAGTAGGAGGATGGAACTAAAAAAAGGGATGCAAGATTGTTTAGAAGTCTAGTTGGTGATTTGAATTATTTAACAAATACTAGACCTAATATTGCTTTCTCTGTCAGTGTAGTGTCTAGATTTATGCAAAGTCCTACGAAACAACATTTTAGTGCGGTAAAAAGGATTCTTCGATATGTAGCTGGAACTGTTGACTTTAGCATTTGGTATACTAAAGTGTTTAATTTTGATTTGTTTGGATTCTCTGACACTGATTGAGCAGGATGTTTAGATGATCGAAAGAGTACTTTTGGTAGTGTTTTCAGCTTTGGATCAAGTGTTGTCACTTGGTGTTCAAAGAAGCAAGAAATTGTGGCGCTATCATCCTTTAAAGCAGAGTACACAACAGCAACAACAGTAACACAACAAGTATTGTGACTTAGAAAACTTCTTGCAAATTTTTACTATGAGCAAACGAAGGCAATGGAAATATTTTGTGACAACAGATCAGCAATTGCAATGGCAAGAAATCCAGCTTTTCACAGAAGAACTAAGCACATTGATGTTCAACACCACTTCATCCGAAAATTGGTAGCTAATGGGAAAATTGTACTTACATTTTGCAACACAAATGAACAAGTAGCTGATATATTTACAAAGTCACTTTCCAAAGGCAAGCATCAGTTCTTTACAATGAAGTTAAGAGTATGCGATTTTAAATTAAGGGGGAGTGTTAATTAATTGATTCAAATTTAGTGCAATAAACTTTTAGGAATATTTAAGTTTGTTAAAATTTTGTGTTTATCCTTTAGTTCATAGATTAGTTCCATTTCTGCCAACAAGAACGACAGTCCACTTGTCAAATGCCCATAACAATAATTAGGCTCTAGTTAAGCAAGCCTCAAATAGATAAGCCTTGGTTGGATAGGCCATGATTCACTTGTCAAATGTTTACAACAATGGTCAAGCCTTGGTTGATTAAGCCTACTTAGGAAAATAAGTCCTGAACGGATAGATTGTAGGCAATTGTGCCTCAACTTAGCAGGCCCCAAACAAATAGGCCTTGGATAGATATGCCTTGGTCAAATCGAGCCCAAGCAAACAACCCTCTTGTTGATAAAAGGCAGTCTCACCTCAGAGTCATGCCATTAAGAGCTCTTTGGCTTGACCAATTCGAAATGCTAGTCGTCACAAACTAACCACACAAGCTAGGTCAGTATGAAGTCTTGCCCCCACCTTTGGAAGCTTATTAGCCTATAATGACTCACTCCCTTTGTCAAATGGTAGCCTAAGGGGGTGGGGAGGCAAGTATTGATAGCTGGTTTTAGATGTGTGCCTTGAGGTCTAATGAGGCCAATAGGGGCCTGACAAGGCTAAGTCTAACCAAAATGGACTGAAAGATGTGTACTTAGAGCTCTCAAAAATATGCAAAACATTAAATAGGAAGAGATATGTAATGCAAAAGTTATTATACTAATCATATCCTAACCTATCAAAAAATCACACCAATCCCTTATCCTAAGTTGTGTATGTCAAGTCATAAGATATCAACCAATCAACTTATAAACACCTTCACTGGTAGAAAAGAATTGAATGCCCATCACATATCTAAGATATTACTGTTGAACTCTTACTTATTATTATTCTTATCACTTACAAAATTAAGTTAGGCATCAAAGTGGCCACATCAAATAAAACTTCAACACCTATTCTAATTGTCTTCTTTTTTGTAGGCAACTCAAGCCCACTATCCGGTAAATGAAAATCCACCATTAATACTATTGATCTTTAGGTTTTTTTTTTTTTTTTTTTTTGGGGTCTCCACCAAGAGATGGAGAACCCTCCAAAAATAGGCGTATGCCACTCAATGCAGCGTGCACACGGTATTCTTTAGTAAAAGGTGAAAGAATAGTTCGCTCTGGGCACACTGCGTGGCTGCGTGCAGTGTACCCAGAGTGACTGCACATAAATATTTGAATATTGATCTTTAGTTAAATTCAAACGTAAAAAGGTGAAATTCTGTACATAAATATTTGAATATCTTAGAAAGACTGACAATGAGACATGCTTTATTAATTGTAGGATGTATATGTACAAGCCTTGGAACTTTGTGGCCAATATAATTAGTTTTTGAAATGTATTGAGGTACGCCTTATATTAGGAAAAAGAAACAAAATAATCAATTAATTTTTAAGAAGAATATCTATAATTAAAATTTATGTTCACGTAAATCTATAATATCTATGGTGTTATAAGAATATTTGTTAATAGAACATTTTTTATATAATTATAAGCCATGTAGATGAATACAATAGTACTAATTACCTTTAACGATGTACAAAAGCTCCGAGGCGTTAGTGAAAGGCGGCAAGAAGAATACTCTCTGCCTAATCACATGCCTGATCGCTGCTGCACCGGCACACACAAACTGCTCCTCATTCTCATCCCAGAGCTCGGTCTATCCCGCCTCGGCCTCAGTAAGGAGGACAGGCTCAAGAACATTAAGGCTCTCGAGGCGGTAATCCTCGCGGTAGCGCAAGGGGTAATGCCGTTGCACAACAGGGCGTTGCTCTTTTGTGACTCGCTCTATTTGAGCAAAACCACAACGGAAGAGAATCAGAAAGCCTAGTCCCAGGCAGTAGCAGTACAACGTAGTGGACAGGTTTGTGCCAAACATAAATGAGGACGAGGGAAACGTATTAGTGGAATATGTCGATGAAAAGAGGAGGAGAATACGAGGTTAATTATAGGGTTGGTAAGTGGAGATGTGGAGAGAGGAGGGTTTAGGATGTGGCGATAGGGTTTCATTGATTTGAGTGTTAATGTGTCTTCACACGTTAAGCATGGCTGGTGCCTGGTGAAACGTCTGCTTTGATTACACATCTTTATTTATAATGAAATGTGGCGTTTATAAGCTGAGAAGGCTATATGACAATTATGGCACGGGATCGGGATGGGTGTAGTGGGCAATAATGCAAATTAACCTATAACTAAGGTGTACTAAAATGCTATGACAATGATGAGGAAGGTAATAACTTGTATCCATAAAGTTTTTTTTTTCTCCTTAATTTTTGTAAATTTATCTGTTACATGTAAATAATAGTTTGGAGTGCAATAAAGAATGTGATATTATAATAATATTATAAGGTATTTTAAAAATTAAAATAATCTTAATTATTAATTTATAAATTTAGATAAATTCAAATAAAGTAAATTTAGAAATCTAATCTTGAGAATTTAATAGTAATAAAATATATGAATAATTTCTTTTCGATGATAATATTATAATATAGTGTGATTTTTTATAACATTTGTATTTAGTTTTTCATTCTATAGTTCTTCCTTTAGACGAAGCCGAAAATGTTTAGTTTGGCTTATTTAGGGATTTTTTCTAAATTTAAACGGGAAGAGACCATATTAGTAGTACTTTGACAACGGCTCCAAATAGTGTAATAAGTAGTTGCAGGTGTAAACAAATTTCTTTAAAATACACCAAATTTGATATGGACAAGTTGGCATTACAAGTTATAGAATAACTTGCACCATCAAAAACTATAGAAGAAGAAAGATTAGAAACTCCAAAATAAACCATAAGAACTAGACATTTAGAAATGGTGTTCCGAACATGTCAAAACCTATTGGAGGCAAGTGTTTTGGATGAAAATTTAATTTTGGAAGTTCAATTTCGAAATTTAATAACTTTTTACTTATAAGAAGTTATGAAAGCCATAATATGTTAGTAAAGACTTATTTGAGTTTACTTTGATTTGAAATAAATGATTTTATTAATTTAGTTTCTTATTCTATTTTTATTGAGTTTCCTTATTAGTTTAGGGTTTTTAATTTACAAATACTTGTTAAATAGTATTGCTAAGAATGATTATTAAATTTTTATTAGTATTACAAATTACTTTTTTGCATATCTTTTGTGGTTATCATTTCATGCTATGCCAAAATTAATTTCATTTTTACCGAATGTTAAAAAATACAGATAATTTAAATCCAGCCTAATCTAAGACTTAACTCCAATTCAGTAGTGAAGCCAGCAATATACTCTCTACATTATAAATTTTGATCATATTAAGTTCATGCAATTGGTTAAAATCAATCAGTTTCTTTCAAGGGTGTTTTCTGCCTATTGGTTTTAGCTTTCTAAACTATCACGCTTTGGAGCTGCATATTCTCATTCATAGCAGGAACATATATCTCATAATTTTTTCATTTATCCAAACTCTCAATAATAGACTTTCATCCGTATATTATTCTTATCCATATCTATCCAAATCAAAAGGTATAAATAGTCTACTCATAAGAATAACTTAATAAATCAGTAAGTCTTTCCTTTTAAGTATCATATAACCTTCATACATATTATCGTCAATCCTAGGTTTTAACCAAGGTAGTGACTAGAATCAATATCTTATATATTGTCATCATCTTAAAATAAGTCTTAAACATGTGATATGCGCTGAATTTAAGATTAAAGGCATGATTAATCTGTCACATATTCTTACCTTAATAAGGACATATAAAGCTCGATTATAAACTCTTGTATTTTTTAAGTATAATTAATTTAATTTCCCCAAAAATGATTCCCCCAGGAGATACATCTACTCCCAACCCAAGCACAGTTCCGCTTACGTAGCTATTTCTTCCACTTTCACCACAGATAAATCAATCAAAGCACAGGTACCTATCTATAAATAGTATCAGATATTTCAGGTGATGAAAAATGAAAAACATTATGGTATCTAATCTTCCATACATTATGCAACAACACTTTATTATATTCTTTTGCAAGAACAATGCTAATCTCCTGCTTATTATAGCATAACTCTTCCAATACATCCTTTCATCCACGTGTCAAGATTTATAACAGTACCCACATTAACTCTAATCCCGTGGAGAACCCAATAGGCCTAGTCCAAGGCATCAACCGTAGCAAATGTTGAACAGTCTTCTCACAATCACAGAAACAACATTTAGTAGATACGAGCACTTGCTTCTTCTTTAAATTACTATATGTGAGGGCAGTATTAAGTAATGCTTTCCACATGAAATGACGAACCTTTTACAAACATGAGATATTCCATATTGGTTCTAAGTTGACCTTTCAAGTTGAAAAGATGTTGAAGGCCCTATTTTATTAAAACCTTTGCGAGCTTTTGGAACACATTTATCCATTGCTGCCCTTATCGATTTTCTATCTCCCACTTGCAATGAAGGGTTTTTTCATTATGGTCTGTCTCTCCCCTGAAAATTACGTGCCCAAAACCATAAGTTTTAAAGGCGCTTAGATGCATGAAGGATAAAAGAGTTTGGGAAAATAAATACCTTTCGACACTTGGGCTCAAGAGCATTCACATTCATGTATAGCTGCCAAGAATCTCTATGTGCCATGTGATAAGTTAAACTATTTACCTGCGAATTAACCTTTTGAAATTGTGACAAAATAGCAATTTACAGTCACATGTAGAAAATTGCATATCCATTATTTTAATTTTAGTCCCAATCCTCACCTTCACAGCCAAATCTTCATTGATTTTTTAGCAAAACAACAATTAATGGTTGTACTTAACAGATGCCTATTTTCAAAATCTTACTTAAATTAAAGTTAAAAATTATGTCCTAATTTGGACACTCGAAAAAAAATGAGTGAATGAAAAATTATTTGTGATTCTAATATTTTGAAGAACACAATGCTTGCTGGGTCGTATATTTAATGGAGTTATTGCAATGATTAATTTACACAAATAAATTTGAAGTTATAAAAAAAAAAAATTCATTAGAGATAAAGATAAAATTTGGGTTGTATGCATTTTCTATTGGTATACAGGCAATCCCTCCGCTGTATATATACATAATAACTACAACATAATGTGATTGCAATAAAGGATAGGTCGAAATAGATTAATTCAATGGTTATAGAAGACGATTTTTTTGTTTTTGAGCGTTCCAAAAAGTAGATTGATCAACGCTGGTAATCAAATTCCTTTACAATGTAACCTTGTAGTGTACTCCAGTATCATAATTTTTCCGAAACTTGTATTCGTGTATTTTATATTCATTAGAAAAACAGCATACATACACCCTTGAAGATAATGGATACCAATAAATATATAATAGGAATTATCAACAATTGTGTTAATAAGTGATAAATCAACTTTTCAATTACAATCTTATACTTGATATAAAGACTGAAATTGAGAATGTCTCTATACTTCTAAGAATTTTTATGAGATATTGCTATAATTTACCTTTATTCTTAATTACACATTTATCAGTAATAATGAAATTATAAACGCTTAGGAAAAATAAGGCAAACTAAAACCAGATGAACTCAGAAATTAAAGCGTTTATTCATTTCCCGCAAAACTTTGCACATAGGAAAAGATTGTCCCATACGTACTTTATTATACTAAAGTCCCCATTTCTAGCTACATAGGAGGACATTATTCCATCTTCGTTTTACTCTACATACTAGGTTTTGGAACGTTGACACAGAAAACACAGCTTAATCCTCTCTGCTTCTGCCTCTGCCTAGGTACTGGTGTTGTACCTAGATCTGGGGCTGAACACTTTAAACTCCTCCCTGCCGTACTTCAACTTCCTTGCATCCTCCCTTGAAAATTGGAAGGCATTCGCCAACACCTCTTCTGGGAGGCCACGGATCACTGATGCCCGTCCGGCCAAGGGGCTAACTAGGGCATTGTCATTGGTTCGGAAGGCGATCCACTCGAATCCTTCGTTGCCAGCCCTCTTCACCACTGCAAAGTTCTGGGGGACTACGAACAGCTGCCCTTGTCGGACTTGCCTATCAAAGGCGGTCTGGCCGGAATCACCCACTATTTGGATCTTAGCGCTGCCTCGGGTGACAAAGACGACTCCATGGCTGTTCATGTAGTAGTGAGGTGATACAATGGAGTTCTGCACATAATAATAAATAAATTATTTCTTACCTAAAATATCATATTTCAGGGGTGGTCTATCTACCAAAGGAAAGACCAAATATACCCGGTAGAGAACACCTCTCTCGGCACTGAGTTGGAGGAACTTGAGGATGGGAAGACTGTAGCTATTTAAGGTTGTGATTCTTCCACCTCTAGGGTTATATATATCAGCACGCACTGGGTTGTCAATGTTCTCCCTAAACCTCATGGTGCAGAAAGTCTCTTCCAAACCATTGTCTCTGCGTCCTCTCCTCCTCCTTTCTTCCCTCTCCCTTTCCCTTGCTCTCTCGCATTCACTCTCTCCACCTCTCCTCCTGTCCCGTTCACTTTCTTCACCTCTCCTCCCTTCCCGTTCACTCTCCCTTTCTCCCTCCTCTCTCTCTCTTTCTCTCTCCCATCCCCTCTGTCTTTCCCTTTCTCTCTCCCACTCGCTCTCTCCTTCCTCTCCACGTTGACGTTCGAACTCAGGAGGGACGACAATTTCGGGCTGGTTTCGAACCGATATAATGTGTCCGCGGTTGTCGCCTGGGCTCTTGAGACGCTGGGCAAGATTACGGTCGATGTTGAAGGACTCAGCGAGGAAATCGACGTTGAAGCCATTGAAGACGTTGCCGAAGCTCTCCTGTTGCTGATGTTGTTGTGGGTTGCCAGCAAGGAAGAATTTCTGAATCATGAGATAATAATGTTACTTTATACGCATGTACTGTAATTTTCAGGAAAATTCAACCCCATTAGATCGTAGTACCCGAATTTGAAAAAAAATTATTTAAATTACACATTGCGAATAACTTAGGACGAAATGGCACATTTATGGGAAAATATAAATTTATTTTTCTTACCCTGATCTTCCCATCGAGCTGGTTTGTCTCTTGGCTGGTGTACAAGAGAGAGACAAGCTCAAGTTCAGACCGCCCATTGTTGTAAATCCAGTGGGTGACACCGGCTGGCAAAGCAAGAACATCACCTTCTCTGAGTTGCCTCACCTTCTGGTGCCTGTCGCCCCTAAAGCTTTCTCTCTCATGCTCGCCACAACCTCTACGTCCCACATATCGTCGTCCTTGATACTCTGATGATTCGTCTTCCTGGAATGTCTCGAGACATCCTGGAATTGCCATTCCTTGAATACCCTGACCTGCACGTGTACTGATATTAGTTACAATTATAATGTTTAAAATTATAATAATGCTTTTGCTGTTTTAACGTTTTGAGTTAAATTCAGAACTGAAAAGATGAATTTCAAACGTAAATAATTAAACATCTCGGAAGGACCAAAAAATAAATAAAAAATAAAAACTTCCTCAATTGTAGGGGGTTTATGCTCAATCCTTTGAAAAAATTTCTTGTAGCCACTACGAGTACTTTTTGTATGGTACTTGGTGTTAATAATAGTACTACGTAATTACCTTTTACGACGTACAAAAGTTCCGGGGCGTTAGTGAAGGCAGGCAAGAAAAGCCCTCTCCGCCTAATCACATGCCTGATGACGGCAGCACCTGCACACATAAGCTCCTCCTCATTCTCATCCCAGAGCTCGGTGTACCCAGCTTCAGCCTCAATACGGCGAGCAGCTTCAAGAACATTAAGGTTCTCGAGGCGGCACGCCTCACGGAAGCGCAAGCGGTTCTGTTGTTGCTCAACGGGGCGTTGCCCTTCTGTGACTTGCTCTATTTGAGCAGAGCCAGAATGGAAGAGAACTAGAAGGCCTAGTCCTAGGCAGTACAACCTAATGGAGTAATTCATGTTTCTTGTGCCAGGAATAAAAGAGTAAGAGAGAGAGAGAGAGAGACTTGGTGTTTGTGCTGGGTTGATGGGAAGAGGAGCATAAGAGGTTATTTATAGGGTTTGTGAGTGGAGAAGTGCTTAGGACGTGGCGATAGGGCTTGATAGATTTGCATGCGAATGTGTCTTTACACTGTATGCGTGGCTGGTGAAAGCTCCGCTTCGTTTACACATCCTTATATTTGCCATGAAACGTGGCGATTATAAGCTGCGAAGGTTACAGGAATAATATAACAGTAGGTTGAGTTGGTTTCTGTAGAGATTGTTGTTTTTCATGTATCAATACATAGGTCCATGCAAGATTGTTCTCACTAAATTCTCGAGATTTTTGCTATCGGAAAAAATAAAAAAGTTTTTTAAAATAATGATGATGATGATAAGAGTATATAAGGGGAAAAGTTTTGATTTGGATTCTTTATTTTATTTTTTTAATTTTTTAATTTATCTTTGAAATTAACTATGTGTAATTAATAATTAAAATTAAAAGAAAAAAAAGTTAACATATGATAACATCATAAACTATTTAAAAAATTAGATAATTTCAATAATTAATTATAAATTAAGAAAATTTGAAAAAAAAAAAAGAAAATCTATTTTCATAAAGTTTTAATGTATATTAATATATCACATATTTGAATAAATATTATAAAAATATCAATAATACTTAAATACATTAGAATGATTTTTTTCTTAAAAAATTTATAAAAGGCATGCAGTCTAAATATGCACTCGACAACTTAAACAACGAGTACCAGAATACGCTATCTCGATTATTCCCAATAATTATATTATGCTCATAATTGGCGGAAGATCACATGAGATTTTTATTTTTAAAAAAAAAATTAAGATCACTCTAGTATAATATAAGACAATGTTCCAAGATTTTATGTTTCAATTTTTTCTCCTTTGTGATCCCATCTTATTTTGTTTTGAGGATTTCAATCTATAATATTTAGGTGATACTTCTAAATTTAATTGTAAACATATTTCTTATATAATAATTACATCATATATAGCACAAGTAAGTATAGATTTTCATCATATCAAATTATTATCTGCAGGCATCAGATACAAACGCTTGAGTTGTAGTTTTTAACGCATTCCTGGAAATTAGTAGGCAATTATATATAGGGTAATGATGGTTTCTTTATATCCTACTATATATATATATTATATAGTTCAAGTTATTTGATCATTACATTGTATTATTTTAAGCTCTTTTATTTTTATGTACATATATCGTTCCTGTAAATGTTTCCCTAATATAAATGAATACTCATTTTATATATAAAAATTAAAAAAAGAAGAATTTAAAATCATATTCATTAACTATATCATCAATATAACAGTAAAATATACGAATGGAATACCTGAAAATGGACATTTGATCCAATTTATATGGTAAAAGATTGGCACAATTTAATATATTAATCAAATAATCATCAAATGCTTGACTAAATAATGCTAACTTGAGTCTAAATTAAGGAGCTAGCTAGGGTTCATGACCATAAAAATATTATTGACTTATATTGAACTTTTACGACATGTTCATCGAGAACATTGAATGAGGCTTTTGATTATGTGGGAACGTGTAAAATCATTGTTTAATCCTTGTAATGTCATTACCATATTATATTGATATGATGTTATTGTTTAATTATATCACTGTATGCATGAGGATCGATATGCATTTGAGGTTGTCTTTGGTTCTCCCACGTTGATATTAGACAACGACCTTATACTGTGTTGAAAAAAGACACGTGTTATCCGACCGGAGCACGTGGCATGGATTCTATATCGTTTTTCGTGCATGGCTTTATTTTTATTACAACGTTGTTTTTTTTTTTTTTTTTGTATTTAGGTTATGAAAAATAATTCTATGCCTATTGTAAGAACGATTGAATTTTTTATAGATAGAGGATGAGATTATTATTATTTAATTCAAGCCCTCCGAGTTTGTTTTTAATTATTTAGAAAGCCATATATATCATGTTATGGTTTGTCTCTTTTTTTTTTTTTTTTAGGCCTATTATTATTAAATTCTGTAAATTACTATATTAATATCTTAGTTCGAAAAGGATATAGCTACGAGCGGTTTTTAAAAGCAATCATCAATGGAGACAAATCTCACAATCAATGGTAAGTGATGATAGTTAATAATTATATGAAGAAGAAAAAATTATTTTTTCCATTTCTCATCACAATATCTTTTACATTTGCTAACTACCATTGCTAATATAGTCCATTACTATTCTTGTCATCTAGTCCATTACAATTCTTGTCATCTATATCATCATTTACGGCTGCAAATTACTATAGTATTCATAATTACTATTGAAATAATGTTTAACTATTACAAAAATTTAATTGTATCAAATATATATATAGAAAAAAAAAGGGTTCTTAAAATGTTCTTCCCCGGAAAAACACGTCCTAACTTAGCAAACTATATATTAATATATACTGTTAAGTACAGATATACAAGACCTAATTATTTAACTAATATAGCATATAAGTTAATTTATTTTAAGATCTACTAAATTCGAAACCATATGCAACAACGGCAGCAGCTAATTAGTTTTGATGCTTGCTCTTGCTGAAGTTCATGGAAAGCTTTTATCGTCCAGTTGAAAGGGAGGTTCAGTCGTTTTACTACGAATTTTGGAGGTGTTGTACAAATAATTAGAGGCATGTAACAAAGTATCCGACATATTATTAATAAGAACTAATAAAGTTAATGTAACAAAAGATTATGATGAAGGTACGAACTTCTACTAAGATTTGTTCCATGTTTATGTAAATTAGGAGTTTTATGCATATTATGGATTATCAAATATATAATAAAATAACTTTGAGACATGGTTTGTAAAATAAAAATTAAAAAAAAAATCCAAGTTATGAACTTTTGAAATAAATTACCTTTATCTGAGCTAGTTTACGAATTTTGGATATTATATATCTATATCTATCTATCTATCTATATATATATATATATTACCATCCTTACGCACGAGTTACGAATTTTGAATGGATCGTGAGGTTAAGGTAATTCTTTTTTTTTTTTTTTTTCTCTCTATGAACTATAAGTATTGTTTTTATGGAATAATGAGAAAGGTTATGAACATCTGATAATTTATGAACCTTTAGGTCATACACGAAAAACAAAAAGTAATATCAAACTAGGAAAGTTACAAACTTTTCTAAGCAAGTTAAGGCAGGGGACGAATGTAAAATGGCCCGTGATGAGTATGTAAAATGGTTTTTTTAACAAGGAAACAAGCCATTTTTCTAGCCTGTAAAGATAAAGTGAGTGCCTTTCTTCTAAGTATATCAATTTCCTACGTGTCATGTTTGAAAAGATTAATTTAAATCCTCTAATTGTTTTGGTAGGCTAAAACATTTTTCCAAGCAAAATGAATTTCGATAATAAAATTAAGTAGGTCGCTTGTATCATCTATTTTACTTTTTATTGAAATAATTTTTTAAAAGAGTAGAGAAAATCCCCGAAATCAGCAATTATATCTAGATGTAGGAGAGTCAATTTGGGCAGTAAGAAGCTGCTTTAACATCTCTTGATCTGCAAAGAATTATCAATATGAAAATACAGAGGCAAAATTGCAATATATCACCAAACTTCAAAATGCATTACATTCTTTAGCATTAAATCTTTTTGTTATTTCTATGGTAGTGGTTGCCTAGTTTGTTGTATTAATATATTATAAAATTTGAAATAGTTACTATTAAATGCATACATTATCATATAGCTTCCATCGCATGAGTATTATGAATAAAATAAGTTCTGGCAAAAAAAAAAAAAAAGAATAAAATAAGTTGTGTCCGTATGTATTATGAAGAGTGGTCAGTTTGAGTGATGCAATGTTCATAGACTATCGAATGCTTCCTTGTAAAGCTGTGAGCTCACCCATTATACATCGCATTCCAGGTTAAGAATTGTAATTGGGTGAGGTTTGCAAGGCTAGCTTCCATGTTTAGAAGGCGGAGATGGTCTCTTCTTTGAAAAAAACTTTAATGGTATTAACATATTACGTAAATAGATTAATGATATATAAGTATTAATAAATTTTTAATATATAAAAATATAAATAATAATTTTTGAAAAAATATCTATTATTATTATAAATTTAAATATTATTAATATTTATTGATCACTCATTCAAACATGTAACATATTAGTAGTAACATAATTTTTTTCCACTCTTTCTATGGCATTTGTATTAGACATTTTTGTGGAAGTCTAGTGTGTGGCTTCACATTTTTGGCTCCTCTCTTTTGCTACTTTGTTTTTCATTTTAGTTTTACAGTTCTAGAGTGTTTGTTTTTCTTCAATTGGTATCAGAGCCGCAATGAACAACACAACTCAACTACATGAGGCATGGGCAGACACACGGCTTGTGCCACGGCCGTGTAGTGTTTGGAAGGAACTCACAGAAGTATACACGACCTCTACACACGGGCAGAAGCACGGGCGTGTATTTTACCAGGATATTCCACAGAGACATACACGGTTTCCATACACGGCCGTGTATTCGATCAGGGTATCCCACAGAAGCATGCACGGCTCCCATACACGGCCTGGACACGGCCGTGTATTCGGTCAGGAACTTTCACAGAGTCATACACGACTTAGAGACACGGCCGTGTATGAGACCGTGTACTAGGCTTGTCACTTGCCCAGAAACATACACGGCCTGGAGGCACAGCCGTGTATGCGACAAGTTATAGACGTGTATTTTATTATTTATTTCTACGTGTACGCTTAGATTTTTCCCTTTTAGATATTTTACGGGAAAGTATAAATACCCTTTTGTCAGATATGCTAGGATTACGTTTTGTTTTATTATCAAATACATTTTCGTGAGAGAATTTTCTCCTTTTTCCCGGTTGTGCGCAACCAGATTTGCATCAAAGAGTGTTTCTTTGTTGTGTGAAACCAATCCATATTCGGATTGTTTCGTTTTGCTTTCCGCGCTGCGTCAGTTGGTATCAGAGCGAGGCTATTTCCTGTAGAGATGTCAACTCATCAAGGCGATGATAGCGGTCGTGTTCTTGACGGTGTTCAAGAGGCGAGGTTTCAAGGGAACCATCAATGGGTTCCAAGGGCAGAGTTCGACGCAATGCATCAGAAGGTCGGGCGTATTGAACGGCATCTTGATGAACTGATCGAGCGTTTCGATGCTTTAGTGGTAAACCCCAATAGGGTTGGAGGCGCTGGCAGAAATCCACCACGTGCGGTGGAGGAATTCGGGGGACGCGTGATCCGACTTATCGTTGAGAACAGGTGGGGACGTGTGGAGAGTGAGGAGTCCAGCGAAGAGAGTGATGATACGTACGGGAGTAGGCCACGGCAAGGTCGTGGTGGTAGAGGTGGTGGTCACCGGATGGCTCATCATGGAAACCATCCTAGAGAAGGTGATTACAAGAGAAACGTGGAGGTTATGATCAAGGGGATAGCGGAGACTACCGTCTGAAGGTCGACATCCCATGGTTCGATGGCAGCCTCAACATCGAAGGCTTCTTCGATTGGCTTGCGGAAGTAGACCGATTCTTCGACTACATGGAAATCCCCGAGGACCGTCGTGTAAGGCTGGTGGCATGCAGGTTGAAGAGTGGCGCCTCGGCATGGTGGGAGAGGCTACAAAGTAGGTGGCAAAGGGAAGGAAAACACCCGGTGAGATCGTGGTATCGCATGAAGCAGTTGCTGCAACATGATTTCCTCCCGCCGGATTATGAGCAGATACTGTTCCAACAATATCAGCGGTGTCGCCAAGGACAACGTTCAGTGCATGAGTATACGGCGAAGTTCATGAGGTTGGCGGAGTGGAATGATTTGAGGGAGAGCGAAGGTCAGCAAGTTGCAAGGTATGTGGAAGGACTGAAACTCCAAATTAAAGACAAGATTGGGGCTACGATGGTGAGAACCCTCATAGAAGCAAAGAACTTGGCTCTCCGAGCCGAACTTGTGTTGCTGGAACAAGGGAGTAGATATGGAGGAGGACAGAAGGGATATGTAAGCGAAGTTGTGGGTGGTGGTAGTCGACCGGTATTTGAGAAAAGTAGGACTACACCATATAAACCAACTGAGGACATGTCCAGGAGGGAAGAGAAAAGCGAGGGGAAGAAGCCGATGGAGCAGAAGGGAGCTCAAAGACAGAACAATCCCTATGCTAAACCCATATTGGGAAAATGTTTCCGATGCAACCAACCGGGTCATCGGTTAAACGAATGTCCAGCGAGGAAGAGCGTCAACATCCTTGATAGGGAAGATGATGAGGAGATCTGCTGTAAGCCCGATGGAGAGGGAGAATATTATGAGGAAGAAGAAGAAACAGCGGAACCAACATATGTAATTCGGCGCATCATGCTCACCCCGAAGCAAGAAGAGATCACACAGAGACACCAGTTGTTTCGTACGCGGTGTACTATCATGGGGAAGTTGTTTGAGTTAATAGTAGACAGCGGCAGTTGCGAGAACATCATAGGAAGGGAGGTTGTGAAACAACTGCAGCTGCCCATCGAGAAGCACCGGAATCCGTACACTATTGGCTGGATTAAGGCAACCGAGAAAATTGAAGTCAAGGAGAGATGTAGGGTACCTTTCTCAATAGGGAAGTACCGCGACGAAGCCTTCTGCGACATTGTAGACATGGATGCTTGCCACATCTTGTTCGGGAGACCATGGAAATTTGACGTAGACGCGCAACATGCGGGTAAAGAGAATGTCTACAGGTTGGAGAAGGAGGGTGTGAAGTACACCTTGTTGCCGTTGAAGAGGGAAGGACGCGCTAAAGGAAAGAAGGTTGAGAGTCGTTCATTCTTAACTATCACTCAATCTGAGAAGGAAGTGATGGAAGACTTAAGGGAGTCACGAGTGGTGCACGCCCTCATCGTGAAAGGTGTGACCGAAGGAGGGGGGGGGGGGGGGGAACTTGATGGAGAAGTGCCAGGGGCAGTGAAGGATCTTCTTGAGGAGTTCAAGGAAGTGGTTCCAAACGACCTACTCGAGGGGCTACCCCCTCTAAGGGACATTCAACACCAGATAGACCTGGTGCCCGGAGCTAGTCTCCCAAACCTCCCACATTACAGAATGAGTCCCAAGGAAGCCAGGATTCTACAGGAGAAGGTCCAAGAGCTTTTGGACAAAGGGTTCATCCGGGATAGCTTAAGTCCATGTGCGGTTCCAGCGTTGTTAACTCCCAAGAAAGATGGGAGCTGGAGGATGTGTGTTGATAGCCGAGCTATCAACAAGATTACCATAGGGTATAAATTCCCTATACCCCGCATCAAGGATATGTTGGACCGTTTGAGTGGCGCTACTATCTTCTCCAAGATAGACTTGCGGAGTGGGTATCACCAGATTCGGATCCGTCTTGGAGATGAGTGGAAGACGGCGTTTAAGACTAAGGAGGGACTGTATGAGTGGCTAGTGATGCCATTTGGGTTGAGTAACGCACCGAGCACCTTCATGAGGGTAATGAACCAGGTATTGAAACCTTTCAATGGTCGTTTCCTTGTTGTGTACTTTGACGATATTCTAATATTCAGTAAATCCGAAGAAGAACATTTGGAGCATCTAAAGTGTGTGTTATCTGCACTGAAGGTAAACAAGCTGTTCGCTAATCTTAAAAAGTGCACATTTATGTCAAGGCGATTGTTGTTCCTTGGGTTTGTGGTTAGTAGTGAAGGAGTGATGGTGGATGATGAGAAGGTGAAGGCGATTAGAGAATGGCCTATTCCTAGAATTGTTACAGAATTGAGAAGTTTCCTTGGTCTAGCTAGTTTCTATAGAAGATTCATTAGGCATTTTAGTACTATTGCTGCCCCCCTGACTGAATGCTTAAAGAATGGAAAGTTCCAATCTGAATCGAGCTTCATGAACTTGAAACAGAGATTGTGTAGCGCCCCTGTACTAGCGCTACCGGACTTTGAGAAATTGTTCGAGGTGGATTGCGATGCCAGTGGGGTTAGAGTTGGTGCAGTACTATCACAAGAGAGAAGACCACTAGCCTTTTACAGTGAAAAATTGTGTGAAGCAAGGAGGACTTGGTCTACATATGATAAGGAGTTCTACGCCGTGGTGAGGGCCCTTAAAGTGTGGGAGCATTATTTGGTCGGGAAAGAGTTCATTTTGTATTCGGATTGTGGGGCTCTTAAACACTTCAGTGGCCAGACCCGGATTAGTAAAGACATGCACACTAGATGGATTGAGTTCTTGCAGAGGTTTCCTTTCAGGTTGATGCACAAGTCGGGTGTGCAAAACAAGGTCATAGATGCCTTGAGTAGAAGAGCGAATGTCCTACTTACTTTAAGTGCGGACATTGTCGGTTTTGAGAAGCTAAAGGAATTGTATGAAAATGATAGCGACTTCAAGGACACTTGGATTAAGTGTACCAACAGGGAACCGTGTGACGACTATCATATCCATGAGGGGTATTTGATGAAAGGGAACCAGTTGTGCATTCCTGAAACTTCCTTACGGGAAAAGCTTATCCGAGATCTGCATGGTGGAGGACTGGCGGGACATATGGGTAGAGATAAGACCCTAGCCGCAGTAACTGAAAGATACTTTTGGCCTCGGTTAAGAAGAGATGTCTATTGGATTGTGGAAATGTGCTACATTTGCCAAGTGTCTAAGGGGCAATCCCAAAACACTGGCCTATATACTCCTCTTCCCGTACCATCAAACATCTGGGAGGACCTATCGATGGATTTTATACTGGGTTTGCCTCGTACCCAACGAGGTGCTGACTCCGTGTTTGTTGTAGTTGACAGGTTTTCCAAGATGGCTCATTTCATTCCTTACAAGAAGACCGCAGATGCATGGGCTATTACGCAGTTGTTCTTCAAGGAAGTGGTGCGGTTGCATGGAGTCCCAAAGTCCATTACTTCCGATAGGGATAGCAAATTCCTCAGTCATTTTTGGAGGACTCTTTGGTATCTGTTTGATTCGTCATTGAATTACAGCAGTACTGCTCATCCTCAAACCGATGGTCAGACCGAGGTAACTAACAGGACTCTCGGAAATCTCATCAGAAGCATCTGCTGCGAGAAGCCGGGACAATGGGATCAAGCACTGGCTCAGGCTGAATTCGCTTACAATAGTTTCGTCCACCGAACTATTGGGAGATCACCATTCTCGATGGTATACACCAAGACACCACAACATGCGCTGGACTTGCTCAAATTACCCAAGGATATGGTGGGTGATGTGGCGGCTAAACATATGGCAGAACAACACCAAGCCACTACTGAGGAAGTTAAACGAAAGATAGAGGAGTCCAATACACGATACAAAGGGGATGCAGATAAGCATAGACGGAAGAAGCTCTTTGCAGTAGGCGATCAGGTAATGGTTTACCTCCAAAGAGAGCGTTTCCCTATAGGGAAATATGGGAAACTTCAACCCAAGAAGTACGGACCCTATGAAGTTGTACATAAGATAAATGACAACGCATATGTTGTACAACTCCCGAAAGATATGAATATCTCCTGCACTTTTAATGTTGCGGATCTATCACCTTTTCACTCCGATGATACGCCTTTATATCCGGATGAGAACTCGGGGTCGAGTTCTCCATTAGTGGGGGAGAATGATGGAGACACACGAGGCATGGGCAGACACACGGCTTGTGCTACGACCGTGTAGTGTTTGGAAGGAACTCACAGAAGTATACACGGCCTCTACACACGGGCAGAAGCACGGGCGTGTATTTTACCAGGATATTCCACAGAGACATACACGGTTTCCATACACGGCCGTGTATTCGATCAGGGTATCCCACAGAAGCATGCACGGCTCCCATACACGGCCTGGACACGGCCGTGTATTCGGTCAGGAACTTTCACAGAGTCATACACGGCTTAGAGACACGACCGTGTATGAGACCGTGTACTAGGCTTGTCACTTGCCCAGAAACATACACGGCCTGGAGGCACGGCCGTGTATGCGATAAGTTATAGACGTGTATTTTATTATTTATTTCCACGTGTACGCTTAGATTTTCCCCTTTTAGATATTTTACTGGGAAGTATAAATACCCTTTTGTCAGATATGCTAGGGTTACGTTTTGTTTTATTATCAAATACATTTTTGTGAGAGAATTTTCTCCTTTTTCCCGGTTGTGCGCAACCAGATTTGCATCAAAGAGTGTTTCTTTGTTGTGTGAAACCAATCCATATTCGGATTGTTTCGTTTCGCTTTCCGCGCTGCATCATATTAATAAATTTTTAATATATAAAAATATAAATAATAATTTTTGAAAAAATATCTATTATTATTATAAATTTAAATATTATTAATATGTATTGATCACTCATTCAAACATGTAACATATTAGTAGTAACATAATTTTTTTCCACTCTTTCTATGGCATTTGTATTAGACATTTTTGTGGAAGTCTAGTGTGTGGCTTCACATGTTTGGCTCCTCTCTTTTGCTGCTTTGTTTTTCATTTTAGTTTTATAGTTCTAGAGTGTTTGTTTTTCTTCAATTGGTATCAAAGCCGCAATAAACAACACAACTCAACTATCAGTTCCTATCCTAGATGGGAAAAATTACAATCATTGGTGTGTTCAGATGAAGGTCCTATTCGAGTATCATGACTTGCTGGAAGTTGTGGAGAATGGAGTGCTTGCATTGGCAGATAATGCAAATGATGCACAAAGGGTAGTAAACCGCGATCTAAGAAAGAAAGACAAGAAAGCGTTATACTTCATTCATCAAGGAATGAATGATGAAACATTCGAACAGGTTGAAGGAGCCACCACATCCAATGAGGCATGGAATATCTTGTTCACTTCATACAAAGGTGATGAAAAAATCAAAAGAGTACATCTCCAAACCTTGAGGCGACAATACAAGTTGTTGTAAATGGATTCCAATGAATCAATTGATGCATACATCAATAGAATTCTTGTGTTGACAAATAACATGAAAACGAATGGTGAAATTTTGTCTGAACAAAGCAAGATTGAAAAAATCTTAAGATCCTTGCTTCCAAGATTTGAGCACGTTGTAACAGCAATAGAGGAAAGCCATGATCTGTCAACTATGACAATTAAGCTGCTATCTGGTTCATTACGTGCACATGAACAAAGGATGAATGAAAACAAGATTGATAAACCAATTGAGCAGGCCTTCCAATCTCAAATCTCCATTGGGAACTCCTACCAAAGATATGGAAACTTTCATGGTAGAGGAAGAGGACGAAGTAGTAATCACTTCAACAAAAGCCGAAGTGATTTGAGTCGTGGTGCTGTAGACCAATACAATACGATTTACAATGCCAAGCATGGACGTGGCTGTGGACACAACAAAGGAAGGTTTGACAAGTCAAATATAGAATGTTTCAACTATCAAAAACAAGGACATTATGCAAGTGAGTATAGACTCAAGGATAAGACTCCAGCTGTCAACTATGCACAAGAGATGTGCAATCAAGAACTGACCGAGAGTAATCATGCACTCCTAATGGTTTCTTCATCAAATGGAACATTTGATTGCCATACTTGGTACTTAGACACTGGTTGTACAAATCACATGTGTGGTCGGAAGGAGTTGTTTGCTAAGCTTGATGAGTCGTTTCAAGTAAGAGTAAAGTTAGGGGATAACATATGTGTTCCGGAGACGGGGAAAGGTAGAATCCTCATTACATTAAAAAATGGAGATCACAAGTACATCTCAAATGTATTCTATGTGCCAAACATGAAGAGCAATATGTTGAGCATGGGCTAACTAGCCGAGAAAGGCTATGTAATGAATGTCTCTAGAAATCAATTTATGGTTCGTGACAAGCAAGGAACTCCAATCCTAAAAACTTGTTTATCTAAGAATCACATGTTCTTAGTTGACATCAATAAGGGAGAATTCAAATGCTTGAATGCAATTGGGAGTGATGAATTATGGCTGTGGCATCTTTGTTTTGGGCATCTAAACTTCTAAAGTTTAGAAGCCCTTGCAAAACAAAACTTGGTAAAAGGACTACCTCGAATCAAACACCCTGACCAGTTGTGTGAAGCATGTATCATTGGAAAGAATCATAGGTTGCCATTCTCAAAAACTATGGAGTGGGCAAAATCTCCTTTGGAGCTTATCCATACTAATGTTTGTGGTCCCATGAACATCGATTCGATTGGAAGAAACAGGTACTTCTTAATGTTCACTAATGATTTTTCACAAAAAACTTGGATTTATTTGTTGAAAAGTAAAGCTGAGGTATTTGATTACTTCAATAAATTTAAAGTGTTTATTGAAAACCAAAGTGGTTAAACACTCAAAGCAGTACAAAGTGATGGAGGAGGTGAATATATCTCTAATGAGTTTAGGACTTACTGTGAACAACATGGAGTGTAGCATAATATTACATTTCCCTACACTCCCCAACACAATGGAGTGGCTGAAATGAAGAATCAAACTATATTAGACATAGCAAGAAGCATGTTGAAAGCAAAAGGAATGCCCAACTATTTTTAGGCAGAAGCGGTTTCATATGTAGTGTACTTATTAAATAGATCACCTACTAGGAGTGTCCCTAATACAACTCCTATAGAAGCTTGGAGTGGTTTCAAACCAAATGTACAACATCTAAAGGTTTTTGGCTTTGTCACCTATGCCTATGTTCTTGCGGCAACGAGGACCAAGCTAGATGATAGAGTTGAAAAAACAATTCTCATTGGATACAAGCAAGGTGGTTATAAGCTATATAATCTAATGACCAAGAGGGTTAAAGTCAGCCGTGATGTAACATTTATTGAAGATGAAATGTGGAAGTGGAGTGCTAACATTCATGAGGATTCCCAGAATCGTGTCATCTATGTTATAGAAGAAGATACAAAAGAACCAGCAACAAATGAGAGTACCATTCAACCTTCTAACACAGGAAGACCAAGAAGGGAACATCGACCACCTGCATATCTAAGGGATTTTGAAACAAGTTTCAGTGGGGAGATTGATGATGGAGAGTTTGTGCATCTTGCCTTCCTTGTAGATGCTGAACCAGTAGTCTTTGAAGAAGTAATTGGAAATCCCAAATGGATGAATGCAATGAATGAGGAGATGGTGGCAATTGAGAAGAACAATACATGGGAGCTCATTGATCTTCCACGAGGTCACAAAGCAATTGATGTGAAATAGGTTTACAAGATCAAAGAAGGCAAATTGTGAAGTTGAAAGGTATAAAGCAAAGTTGGTGGCAAAGGGATTTGAGTAGAAACAAGGCCATGACTGTGAAGAAATTTTTTTGCCTGTTGCTAGAATGGAGATAATATGACTAATAATTGCCTTGGCTGCTCAAAAGCAATGGAAAATTCACCAAATGGATGTTAAGTCAGCTTTCCTTAATGGTTCGCTTGATGAGGAAGTGTATGTAAAGCAGCTACCTGGATTTGTACAATGTGGAAAAGAAGAAAAGGTGTACAAACTCAATAAGGCATTGTATGGCCTCAAGCAAGCACCAAGAGCATAGAATAAGCGAATTGATTTGTTCCTTCATGAAGTAGGCTTTCAAAAATGTCCCTCCGATCATGGTTTCTATGTGAAAGTTAATAATTATGGAGATTCACTAATTTTATGTCTTTTTGTTGATGATATAGTTTTCATAGGAAACAATCTCCACATGATCAATGAGTTTAAGTAGACCATGATGAATGAGTTCGAGATGACTGATCTTTGTCTTATGTCTTATTTTCTGGGCATTGAAGTTGTTCAAAAGGATAATGGAATCTTCATCAGCTAGAAGAAGTATGCGAGTGAGCTGCTGATAAAGTACAAGATGGAAGACTCAAGACCAGTTCAAACTCCAATTGAAACAAGTACAAAGCTGGTTAAGGATGAAGATGAACAAACTGTTGATCCGACACACTTCAAGCAAATTGTTGGAAGTCTTAGATATCTCACTTGCACAAGACCTGATATATGTTATGCAGTAGGACTAGTCAGTAGATTTATGGAATCTCCTCGTCAGATACATCTGCAAGTAGTAAAACGAATCATGAGATACATTAAAGGCACGTAAGATCTTGGTTTTTTCTACTCATCATCTGAAGCTTGCGAGCTTGTAGGATACTCCGATAGTGATTAGGGTAGAGACTTGGACGAAAGAAAGAGCACAAGTGGCCATTGCTTCTTGTTTGGGAAGACCGCATGCTCATGGACATTGAAGAAGCAATCCATTGTTGCTCCATTAACATGCGAAGCTGAGTATATAGCAGCAGCATCATATGTATGTCAAGTGATTTGGCTTAGCAACATAATGAGTCAAATTAGATGTGAGCTGCAAGTTCCTTTGAAGATTTATATAGATAATATATCTGCAATTAATCCCGCTAAGAACCCAGTCTTCCATGGAAGAAGTAAACACATTGACATTCGATACCATTTCCTAAGAGATCAAGTTGCAAAAAGCATGATCAAGCTGGAACATTGCAGAACTGAAGATCAAATTGCAGACATCCTCACCAAACCACTGAAGATTGATTCATTTATCAAGCGGATGAACCTACTTGGAATGAAGAATCCTTCAAATCAGAATTAAATGAGGATGTTGATTAGATTATGCAAATTCTGATTTGTTTTCTTTTGTTTTGATTATTTAGTTATTAGTTAGAAATAGATCCTACATTGTAGGATTGGATAAGTATGATGGAATAATAAATAAATTTGTTATCCTAGATCACAAATTAGTTCTACATTTTAGCTATCAAATCAGATTGTAATCTTGAGTTATTTGATTGAATGAAAAAACTTGGATTTGGTGTGTGGCTTCACGTTTTTGGCTTCTCTCTTTTGCTGCTATGTTTTTCGTTTAGTTTTATAGTTCTAGAGTGTTTGTTTTTCTTCATTATTTGTACAAAATATTTCAGGAGATGTATATGTGCAATAGTTTGCACGTGTGTGCTTCAAACCATATCAAGTAGATGTAAGCAAGGGGATACTATATATACGGTTGTCTTCGATTTCTAGCAATCCCCTATTGCCATTCTGGATTTTAGTTTGCTGTACATGTTCATTGGCAGGCATGTCCTTTATTGGTGAGCAACTAGATTTTATTATCAACATTTGCAGGTGCTTTCATAATCCATTTCATCAGTCATGATTGCTCACGGTACAGAACTGAGCTTGCTAAATCTTAGAGTCGTGCATTTATATTCAAATTGACCAAATAATGAATTTAGGTGGTAGTCAATGTTCCAAATCTTCCATTTATAAGTCCAACAATTTCATAGACCTAGCCTTTCTAATAAGCTTTTGGTCTGCACAAGCAATTTACTCGGTTCAAACCATAGTTGAAGGAGCACAAACATATTTAGCTGAACATTAAACTGTGCCATACGACAATAAAAAAAAAAAAAAAAATGTACTGCTCTGAAGCACCAGAGCATGAAGGAAAGAATGAAAACCATTTTAACTATAGCTAGTTTATTCTTTAAGGAAAAAAATACATATTTTCTTAATGTTTATTTACTTTTTTATTTAAAACTTCAATATATATATATATTTAAGTCCTTCACGTTTTATAAGTTTTACAAAAATGTATTTACTTTATGGATTAATTTTGAATAAATTATGCAGACACTCTTTTAAAACTGTACAACTCCCTTATTTTTTCAAAAAGCACTCAGACCGCTTGAAATTGATGTGAGACTAACCTTTTTAATGTGCTGACACTCTATGTAGAGACCTTTGTTGATGTGTATAGTAAAATGAGAAGAATAAATGCCACATTAATTTTTTATGCTATTGTGACAAATTAGATTCATTTTTCCCTATTATAATTAGATTTTTTAGATAGTGTTTGAATTACAGTACTGAATAATATAAAAAATACTGAACAATACAAAAAAAAAAAGATAGTATAACTTTTTTATACTACGTTTGGTATGTATAGTACTAAACAAAGATTTTTATAATGTTCACTATTTGGATATATAAAATACTACACTAAACATGATATATAAAGTATTGAATAGGTACTTTTGTGCTTTTATGTAATAAATTTGATTTTTGTATCATATTTTGGATAGTATAAAATATAAATATTTTTTTTTAATACTTTAAGATCATTTTTATCCAGTAACTAAGAAAATATGTAAATCAAACAAGAAATAAAATGTTTTATCCGGTAAGTATCATGAATTTATAACAATCAAATAATACTTAATATGACAGTATAAAATTCAAGATTTTCTATTTAATCCGACATCTAGTTCCTCTCGCCAACAACTTCTTCATCAATCTCAGAAAACGTAACAAAAAGAATAAATAACGAAGCAAATGTACCAAAAAGGATTTATGGTAGATAAAAGTTTATCAAACAAGTTGCGAAATAAGTTGCAAATTCCAAAAAGTTTGCCTTGGAACTCTTTGAAATCTTAAGAATAAAAAAAATTAAGAATGCTGAAAACAAAAAATCTCAAATGTGTAAATACTGTATACGAAGACAAACCTGGACACCTTCAAAATATGGCTTCTCCAAAAGATATTCTAAAAAGCAGGTTTTATCTACGATAAATTATATTTGGTACATTTACTCTGTGATTTATTCTTTTTATTAAACTTTCTGAGAATGATGAACAATATATTGGTGAAAGGATCTTGATGTTGGATTAAATAGAAAATCTTGAATTTTACATTAGCATATTCAAAAATCCAATTAGAATGAGAAAAATATGGGTCTAATTTACCACACCAACATAAAAAATTGATATGGCATTTTTTCTCCTCATTTTTCTATACACATCAATAATGACCTCCACATAAGTTGCTAGTACATTGAAAAGATAGGTCCACATCAATTTTAGGGGTCTAGGTGCTGGGTTTTAAAAAAATAAGGTAGTCATGCAATTTAAAAGTTTATAGGGGTGTCCATACAATTCACTCATTAGTTTTTCATCAATCTTTGCCACATGTCCACTTCTATTTGATCCAAAATAATTAATTTAGTAAGTAATATTATTAAATATATTTAAATAAATAATAGTAGCCAACAATGCTTGCAGGATGGGTATGCAAAAAGTGAATAAAGCATATAGTAGAATTTACAACATGCTAAATATATGAATTAAATTATATACATAATGGATGATTTTAAAAAATTTTAAAAATAATAATAAAGACTTCAAAAAGTCTATTTTTGAAATAAAAGAATTAAAATAATAAACTAAAAATATACTAATAGCAGCTCATTTGCTTCATTCAAGTGTTGGAATTAACTAATCTTAATCCCCATAAACTAAATACACCGAGAACTACACATGCAAAATTAGGACACAAGCATGATACTAGTGTAAGCGAATATGTACTTTAATCCATAACTAAAGATACACAAAATCGAGATTGATGGTTAGTCTTCCAAGTCCATCACATGAGTCCATAGAGATTGTATCTCGTCGTTTCTAATGATGAAGAGTAAAAAAGAACAAAACAATGCATGCAACTTGAGAGCCAAGACCATTTATATATATCCTTAGGTTAACTACTTATTAACCTTTTATTATTTTCGATTTGGCCTATCATAAAATTGGAAATAATATTTTCTGTCTTTACATACATTAACCCATACTTAACATAATATATTAAAGTCCATAATCTTATTAGATCATTTTATTTAGACTTTATATAGTATGATAGTATTATTATACAATTATTATTATTTACACATATAAGCACATATGGTTTATTATTAAAATAAACCTAACAATCACCCACTTAGATTATATATATGCCCTCTATAATTGTATATAATCCTTATGAGTACTCAAAATCTTGCTATCATTGTCGAATGCATTCCTAGACAATCTAGTCTATCAATCATATCAACATAGGACTAAACTAGGTTTTGCTACATATGTTGTAACGAACCATATCAATGATCGCATATATTAACATAATCAAATGACATAAATCAAGCATGGATATGTGGCATGGAAAATACATGTAATGTGATCAAACGTGCCTTTTTCCAACTAGTCCGAAATCATATCTTAGTAAGATCAATTTTATATGAGTTCAGAAATAAATTCAACTAAAATTCCTCATAATTGAAAACAACCTTAGAACCAAAACTAACTTTAACCATAATTGTACCATAATCTGTATTCAAAATGACAACCAATGTAATTCAACAAGCATTGAAAGAAAGCATAAACTCCCACTGAAGCTATATATCTTGAGCATATACAACATGCATATAAGCAACATTCTCATGAAAGATCTAAGTGAGCACTCTTAACCTTCTTATGGTTTAGTTTCTCCTCTTCTTAGATATAATGTGAGATAAGTTCATTAAGGGACCAAGAGTCCTTTTAATAGTTATAGCTCACCATAAACTAGCTAAACCATGTCAAAAGACATGTCAAAACCAAATGCACTAATAATTCTTTAGACAATTTTAGTTTTAGTGCCTTAAGTTTTGATGCAATATGAGACATCTCCATAATGTATTCTCTTATACTATTATTTCCTTTATACCTCATTGAGCTGAGTTTTTCTAGGAGTGTACTAATTTTAGTCTTTTCATTCTTAGCAAACCTTTTCCTTAAGAAACTCCTTAGTTGTTTCAATTTTGTCAGACATAGTGCCCTTGAATGCTTCTAGAATTACATTCTTCATGACCATGAGACTTATGCATTTTGATTGTTCCCATCTTTCCATCCTCCTCTTTTCATCAGAGGTACTCTAGTCAATAATTGTAGGAAGGCAATTTTCCCTTAATGTTAAGTCCAGGTCCATGACTTCAAGAACGATTATTACATTCTCTTGCCATATCTTAAAATTAGTGCCATTCAACATAGAAATTAAATTAATGTTGGTAGAGAGATATTTGCAACAAAACTAATAACTAAATAGAGAACAAAACAATAGAACAAAAATTAAACTCACATACACATTTAAACATAAAAACAAAATAATTCAAATAATAGTAGGACCTATCACAAGACACTTCGCACAACGTTGATATCTAGTCTTTAGACAAAAATATCAACTTGTGAGTGGTATTGTGATCAAATATTGATAATAAATACTTGTCAAATGATTAAGCTTTTCTTTAGACAGACTAATCATTCATAGGGAAAACTAAACAATTATCACACATTCATACTATAGGTGTGCATCTAAATTGGCTAAATATTAAACTTCATTTGGGTCGATCAATATTCGCATAATTTACATGCACACATCCTCTTCTTCAAAGATGAGTGACTTCTATAGCAAAGGTTACTTTGGTAATATACAATTTCAATAATTCATTTCGAATAATTTATACAAAATTACCAAGATTTGAGTCTAGTTGCTCAACATCATCCCTTCCCTTTTTTATATTAAACTAGAGAGTTACATGGGCTAAACACGGTAGTGTTGTGGCCTTTGTTCTTCATACCTTTCAACTAGAGAAGTACACGAGCATGAACACAATCATATTCTTTGCCCATGTACTTGACGTGTTCTTGACCAAAGAGAAACACGACTTTTAACACGGTCATGTATTTAGCCTTGTACCTTATGTGTTCCCAAATTAAAGAATAACACAACTTTGATCATGTCCATGTCTTACACATGTACGAACACACTCTTTAAAATCGTAAGATACACAAGGCACTACATGCCCTTATACCCTCTCCATACTATTGTACATGCTCACACTTGATGAGCATAGTTGTGTTTCATGTCATGAAAAGCACTCTTAAACAAAGAGTTATGCAACCTAAAACACTATTGTGTTCCTTAGGCATGTTCAACAACGAGACTTACTTTTCTAAATTCTGAATTTGATGAATCCTAGTTTTCATTCCAAACTTAATTTTATCACTATTTAAGAAAAAATTCAAATTAAACTTGATAGAAGAGTATCCATATGATCCTATAAACCTTAATCAATCTTATTTGTCCATGCAAATCCATTGAAACCCTAAAGGCCTTATGAAAATATCTTAAAACTTAATAATTCTTTATTAATTTTGACTTTAATCTCACACATGGCAATTCCAATACCACTTGTTGGAATTAACTAATCTTAATTCCCATAAATTGAATGTAGCAAGAATTGCACATGTGCAAAATTAGAGCACAAGCATGAAACTGGTATAAGCGGAAGTGTACCTAAATCCATGACTAAAGATACATAGAACTAAGATTAGTGGTTGGTCTTCCAAGTCTATCACGTGAGTCCATAGAGATTTATCTCGTCCTTTCTAAGGATGGGGAGTCAGAAAGAACAAAATAGTGTGTGTGACTTAAGGAACATGACCATTTATATATATACTCAAGTTAACTGCTTGTGAACCTTTTCTTATTTCTAATTTGGCCTATCATAAAACTGAAAATCATATTTCTAATGTCTACATATGTTAGCCCATAGCTAATATAATGCATTAAAGTTCATAACCTTAAATCATTTTATTTATACTTTACATATTATGATAGCCTTATTACACTATTATTATTATTATTAATACATATAAGCCCATGTGGTTTATTATTAAAATAAACCTAACATAAAAAAATAACCATTTGCCTACAAAATAAATAAAATATATATATATATCAATGAGGAAATATATAATTATAAAGTAAGATTTTTATATAAAAATACAAATGTTATCATGTCATATTACTAATCGGCGCTCTTTTGAAAACCAAAACCGAAAAATGCTCAAACTTAGAACTTTGTATCAGTTTTTACATGTGTAATTGAAACAATGAGTGTATAAAAAGAGATAAAATCATAGTGAAAGTACGTACATGCCATTATATCAAAAGGAAACAACGAAAAAAATATTTTGTATCATTTATGCACATTAACCAAGAAAATTTTTTTAAAGATCATATTTACGAATAATTAAAATGAATCATTTTAGAATAAATACACTAAAATTAGTTAAAAATTGTTGACTTTTTGGTCTTATTTCCCTTTAAAAGACAAAAGAATAAGTAAATAAATAAATAAACAAAGACTTCCTTTAATAGGGTCACGGACATGAATGGTCATTATAAAAAAAATGAACAAATCTGTCCTTAGAATTAAAAAATAAATATAAATAAAAGTTAGCTGCATTCCGTCAATGTAACTAGAATTGCGAGACCCTAATATATTGCGAGGAAATAATCCACTCATATATGGGAGAAAATAGTTTTAAAAAGTAAGAATGTTTATAATCCCAATAGCTTTAAGTAGTTAAAAGCTACTTAACTATTATATTAAGTAGTTAAAATAAATGATCAATATTATATTAAATAATTTAAATAGAAGATTTATTAGTGTTCCATAAATATATTATGTTAACTCAATTTAACAGTAATAAGATTTCCATTTAAATTAGTTAATATAATGTTTATTTTTTTTTTAATTATTTAAAATTTTATCTTCTATTTAAACTTGACTTTAAATGGTTATTTATTCACTTGTAATTTTTCCTTTCAGTATATCATCCATTAAACAGCACAAGAATCAATTGAAAAAAAAAAAAGACTACTTTAAGATATGCTTTGTAAATATAATTCCATGAACAAGCAGGTTAAGTAAATTATACACTACATTTCAAGAATTTACCAAAACATACATAGATAAATATTAAAAAAAATAAAAATAAATCTGATGCCACTATCACCACTCTTCCACCATCATCATTATTTTGTAGTGTCATTAAGAGAATGGAGTTAAAAGCCTCATTAGTGAGAAAGAAAAATGAAACCAAGAATAAAATTATCATCATTCTTTATCCGCATTATTTCTCCTCTTTTAAAAAGATTCATCCTTAATTTTTTTTTTTTAATCCTTCTAGATCAAATAGTAACCTGCAAAAACTAATCTTAAATTCATGATATAGTAGCTCTTCATGTGGGCCATCAATTTTTCTTGACTTGAAAAGATTTGGATCTTCCATAATTCCTCTAATCTCTTCTTTTTCTCTTATCACAATTATTATATTTTCTTCTAGATAGATACTTCAAATCCCTATAATGAATTTCTATAGCAAACTCACATAATTAATTGTTTAAATTAATTCCTTGTCATTTTCAATAGAATTTTCATGAGTTTAGATAATAATGAACTCAACAAGGTTTAAAGATTGAAATACAAGTGGAGGCAGAATAGTCTCACTAACTTTCTCAAGAATAGGATCAAAAGACTTACATAATTTTTTATTTAATTTGTCACTAATGCTTTTCTTTTCAATTTCTATAGAATTATCATCACTTTGAATAGAAATTGACTCGATTGTATGTGGAACTAGTACAAGCTCACTAACGTCCTCTCTAACAAAAAAATTAAAAGATTCATAAATTTCATCGTCTATTGGCTTAGGTGCACTATTCATAAATTTTATCTTCTATTGGCTTAGGTGCACTATTCTCAATGCTTTTATGGCCTAGTTCAATTTCAAGATAATTGTACACTATTTTATTTTCATGGATGTAAACACCCCATTTTTTCCCTAATAATAAAAAATAATCAATTTTCAAATTTTTCTATTTTTTCTACATTTTTTTCTGATTTAGCAAAAATAGGAAAAATATTCAAAAAAATAAAATAAATAGGAAAAATACATCAATTTTGGAAAATAATTGCAGAAATGGTAATAAAAATGATTAAATAATTTTTACAAATTTTTGAGATTTCAAAAAAATACAAAAAAAATCGCATTGCATATGTGCAAAATTGCGAAAATAAAAAAATCAAGTAAGTGGGCTAGCCCAACCGGTCCGAGCCACAGCCCAGTGCGCGTTGGAGGGGGTTAGGTCGTAGGTTCGAAACGTAGGGGAGTCAGAATCCGCTTTTTGCAATTTTTTCCATCGCCTGTGACACGTGTCAGCAGCTGATTGGCTGGAGCAGGCGCATGCGCCGGGCGCGTGATCGTCTTCAACCTTCGTCTGAGATCGTCACCGACGAGAAAAAATCGAATTTCGGCAGTTTTGATTCTATTTTTTGCACAAATCCAACAGATTTTTAACTAAAATAGGATAAACATCATCCAATTCAGAATCAAATCGCAACAAATTAATGGATTTGCACAAATCGGAGGAGGGTTGTAACCGAAATCCGATTTGCTTCAATCGAAGGAAATCTAAGCTTATCCAGCTCGATTCCTTGCGGCATTAATAGAGGATGAAGGTAGCATGCATAAGCACGGATCAGAAGTGAGAAAAAGAGAGAAAATGAGAGAAATCCAAGCCTCACCGGAATTCTTCAACCCACGACCGCCGATCAAGCTCAAAACCACCACCTGGAGGCGATCTTAAAGAAAACCATCGCCACGGTCAGGATCCCCATCCCTTAAAAGCTCAGAATAAAAATAAATAATAATTGTAATAATGAATAATAAAAATATAAAAATATATAAAGAAAATAATAAAATAGATATTAGAAAAAATAGTAAAATTTAGATTTTAGTTTAAGATAGATAAAAAATATAGGAGAAAATTTTTCAATAAAAAATATAAAAAATTATTAAAAAATAATAATAATTAATAAAAATCAATAAAAACTTAATAAAATTATAAAAATTAATAAAAATCAATAAAATTTTATAATAGTAGAAATGGGTTGAAAAATAGAAAAATGAAATTTTTATCATTTAGAAAAATCATTTTCTTAAATAAATCCAAAATTGGCTTTTTTTCTTAAAAAAATTATTATTTTTCAAAAAAAAAAATCAAATGATCAAGTTTAGGCTTAGATTCTTTTTAGAAAAATACTAAATGGTAAAAACATAAATAAAAAGAAATTTCATAATTAAAAATCACCAACATACTAAAGTTTTTTAGTAAAAGCGAACTACGGCCCGTTTGATCTTGAATAGTAAGTACGTAAGCACCCATTTGGGGCAACTCTAAAAATAACAAAAAAAATCATTTTCTTAGAATAACTTATTCAAAAACACAATGAAAAGACAACAAAAGAAATAAATAAAAGACATTTTGGATAAGGTTTAGATTTTAGGAGAATAAGGTGGTAACCTTAGGGTTTTAATAGGTTAGCCTCCGAATTCAGAAACTTTGGTTTTCCTATTTCCTCTTTTCAAAAAAAATGAAAAAGGAAATCACGCTAACCAGTGGTCCAAATTAGGACCGATATGCTCAATTAGTCCTAATTTAATCTTTCCCATCCATAGTTGGGTGGCGACTCCAAAACAAAACGAAATTCCTAACTCAAGTCGAAGGTCTACATTAGATGAGTATAGGGTCTAGTATAGATCGGATTAGGGATAGAAAATAAAAAATTAGACTCGACAATGGACAATATGTGGGACTAAGGTTTCACTTTTTGCATGCTTTTGACAAAGGAAGAGTATCAATTTCTAAGGTACTAACATGACCATTAAGGTTGTCTAGTTGTTGCTTAACTGTGATACCTTAAATCTTTTAGCTACTATACAAGTTAGGGGATCAGATTGATGTTTTCCAATTGAGGTCAAACCTTATGATGTGATCACAAAGATTAGACAAAGTGATCCTATAAAATTTGTTTTTCGATATAAAGTTGATAAAAGCTTTATTTTGATATAAATATAAATTGTTTAATATAGTCATTATTGATAAAAAAAAGAATAAGATAGTTGTACTAAATCCAATTAATGGGCTTTTAACTTATTACTTTAATGGATTTAACTCTTTGGGCCAAGATGATAGGGGTTAGAGAGTGAAGTCCATGCCTTGAGATGATCAGGAGAGACTTGGCATGGTGGGCTTGGAGTAAGGTCTGTTAGATCAACCCATCTAATCTAACCTTTCTCAATAAGGCTCATACACATACACAAAAGACCTCTAATGAGCCTAGACCCATATAAGGTCCATATAGGGTCTAATTTACTAAAAATCGTTGATTGTCGTCATCATTCAACAGACGAGATTCATAACTAAACACTATAAATGCCCTCTGCCTCCTCATTCAAAAGGGGAACTTCTTTGAAAAAAGCGTTGTTACTCTGTCGAATTTTCCTTAGAAGACTAAAACCACAATATTCTTATATTTACTCACAAAATACACACCCATCACCATATAGTCAAAAGCCTTGTTTGAATGTGTTTACTCTCCATCCCCATTTCAATTACCTCCCTAATCATCCTTATACGTGTTACTTTCTCATTATGTCAAGTATAGCGTATTTTCACGTAGCACACGTGTAACCATGCACTTGAACTAACACTCACCACAATAGGTATTATTATTATTGTTATTATTATGAATACTAAGTTTAGTTGAAATATACTCTTTAGAATATTGCATTAATCAACGTGAAACAAATTAATATATGCTACCTATAGTTGGATCCATCCACGTTGGAGGACTTAGGCACAATTTTAGTTCAAAGACACAATATTGAAGGGAAGAAATAACAACTAAAACTATAGACCATGTGTAATGATTTGGAACCAGCAATAAAGTTAAATGATGTGGCATGTGAATTCATACAACACCTAGATGGCCAGTTATCTACATCTTGGTGGATCGAATGCAAACTTAATTACTGTTGGTTAATTTATGTCAAGCGAGCATAATACTAAGATAATTAACAAGGTAATACCTAACCGATGATACCAAAGGAGACATTTGGTAAGTAATAGGAAGTTGGATAGTGAATCTTAAGGGGTATATGATGAGATGTTGTTAATAAAATTGGTTACAACATAACATCGATAATTAATAAATGAAGCCTGGCTATAGACTTATGAAATTAACAAAATTGTACAATGTGATCAATATAGGAAAGGTATTCATACTATAAGAGATAGTATAATACAATAGATAAGAAGAAAAAACATATATTAAAAATAATAATTAGTAAACGAAATGGGAATGAAATGTAAATATAATGTGGCAACTTCAGCAGTGAATGACGAGATTGATGCATCATTCCAGGTGAGATGAAGGCATGCGATTATCAAACAAGGTTTCACTGTAGCAATTTCAAAGGGTTAGCGCTGGGCTGGTGGTTGAGGGTGTTAGGGGTGAGCTGCTGGAGTGCGACTTTGATCACAAAAGGGAAACAGCCAGGGGAGGCCGGCCGACAAGATTAGAGGCGGTGGCCGGAGGCCGATTAACCACCCCACTCTGTTTTGAGCCTGGAAAGTGAAAAATCTGAGAAAAATAGTAAATGTTTATTAAAATTTATGGAAAATTGTTTCCTGGGCTAATTTTGCATATATATTATTGTGGTATCTTTTATTTGATGGAATTTGAAGTGTGTATGCAGCTTGCTTAAGAAAAGTTTCGTTTTTGGTGAATTTAATATGAAATTTTAGAAACACTAAATAACGTTGTTTTGACTTGATTCCTGGATTATACACTCCTAATAGGGTATATCAAATATACAAAATAAGAATTTTAAAAAACGAGCATGTTTACTATTTATCTAAATTTTCTATTGAAAACTGCCAATTTATTGGGGAAATTCTGTTTTCATTATTTTGATAAATCCGTACACGATATGCTGAAACTACTGATAAGTGGGGATTTTTGAGACATGCTATGGTTATGGGAAGGTGGAAATCAAGCATCATATGTATGCAATTGAACCTGCTAAATTAATGGTGAAATTGGTAAGGTGATACATGAACTTTTGGAAAATTACTAGGATACACATATTTACTTTGTAATATAAGTTCACGGAGACTTATATGGTTCTATAGCTTTATAGAGATTATCATAGGATTATTAAAATTTTGTGGAGCATCAATTCTATGAAAGCCCGTTAATGTTGATCTATGTCATGAGAAAGAATAACTTTAAATTGATTTTGGAATGCTTGAAGTAATAACCAGGTAATGAATGAAAAGGAAGGATGTACTAGCAAGTTGATCAGTTCAGCTAGAATTGGGAATAGAGCATAAATGGTTAATCATTAAGTAATTAGGAGTATGGACATGTAGATTCATCAACCCTAAGATAAACAATACTAGTTTAATGGCATGCCCAATATCATTTATCAATTGTTAATCTATTTTAATGCTTTTAAGCAATTCTACACTCATCAAGAGATTGGTGAAGAAGTGCTTCACCTTTGGCATTTTGATTCCGGTGACAAGTGAGTACCCTTCCAACCTAACTTATTATGCTGCATGTAGTCGATAATATAGACTATTCATTTGTTGGTTGCTAAACCCTGTATAATCACTTATTATGACCATTATAGGAGAATTTTAGAATTTATGTATGTGTGTTATGTTGGTATGTTAGTTGTAAATGATCTATTGATAATGGGTTAATTGAAAATTACTAATATTACTAGTATGTAAAGTAGGTGTGGGATCTAATTTTGTTTTATGTAATTGATTCTTGAAATGTGATCATAGTTTGAATCCTATGAGTGCTTGGAGGTTAAACATAAGTTATGCTTGATGAATGGTGCAAGCTTGAATGCTTGATTTGAGAATTTGGTATTTAAGTGTATTTGGTGTAAACAAAACTGAACTTTGATCATAAACTATGTGTGGCTGAATGACATTTGATGAATCTCCAATCACTAACCAAAGAAATTTAAATAAAGAAAGTCTTATTCCTTACCCAATAAGTTTGTGGTATAGTTTTTAAATCAACTCAGTAAATTTGTGACACGATTGACAAATCAACTCAATATTAGTGACCTATAGTGACTGGTCACCCTATTTATTTGTGATAAGTGAAAGGCTCACAAAATCTCTCTAACATGTACTGGAATTGTATATGGGTAAAAAGTTGCCAAATGCTAAATGGGTTGATAAATTAAGTGTAAGGGCAATATTTCTGCGAAGTGCCAAGTTTAGTTTATGAAAGACATTTCAAATCTAAAGGGAAAGTTAAAGTAAGAAATGTATTGGAATGACTTAGATAAAGAGGCCAAGAATGAGTAAATTATGATAACATTTTTTTTAAGTATAATAACTTCATCAAACCGTGTAATATAGATATCTAAAGAATTTACATTTGTTAAGTCTCTTTTTGTTTACATTTTCTACTATACTCACTTTGCTTCTTAAGAAGTTGAGCGGTTAGTATTTTTTTAACCTCAGGTATAGGTGTTGAAGACCGAAACAACATATGGGATTTAGGGGAAAACTTATGAGAGCGATAGGTAAGTAGGAAGAAGACTCAAGTTTTTTACTTCCTTGTATTTGGTAGATCACCATGTTACATTGTAAATAAATCTATTAGTAGCTTAACTTGTAAATATGAAGTTAGTTTAACGTCCTAACTATGGTCTTATAATATGTAACATAGGTAATTGGATTAGCTTGCAAATTTAGAAGATCCGGTAGGTTAGACATTAGCTTAGAAGTTGAATGGCTCAACTCTATAGGCAAGCTTTGCCATTTGATATTGATATGATAGGAGTGGGCTCTACCTAGTAGGCATGAACTTTTCTAGTAGACTTATTATAGGTTAGTACTTTGATACACGCTATAGGTGTGTATGTGTTATAGCTGTTGAGCTTGCTATGTAATAGTGTAGTTGTGAAGAGTAAGTGTAGGCCTTAAGTTTGAATTGCCTTATCTTTACCTTAGGAATGGCAGAACAATGCCATTTTTAGGTACCAAGTTAATGCGTTCTAATAGGTTAACTAGTTAAGACCTAAAAGGGAGGACATTATATTAATTACAGTTAATCTAGTCATAACTTCTCCCCAATTAGACATATTTGTCAAAGAAATTTAAGAAACTAATAGTTGAAAATTTTGATCCAAGAGTCAAATGATAACTCTAGGCTCGAAGAAGAAACCTTAGGCTTTAATACCAAAACCGAGGTGAGACAACAATTAATTATGAAAAGGATAGAAAATTTATGAAAAGCACGAAAATCAATAAGAAAACTTAATATAAACAATTACTATACTAAGAATGTTAAGAAAATCACCAAGAAATGAATAATTTTTAATTTTTCATGAAAAGAAATGATAACCTAGAAGGCATATATCTAATAACCTTACATCACTAGATTAGTGAATAATGACCTCAAACCATCCTTAATTTGTATAGATAGCCTCACATCATCAGTGGAAAGAAGGCATCACACTAACCTTTGGAGAATAATTTCTATATTCAATATCAAGCTAATATGTCATAAATTGATTACATATTTTGCCTATTTGCAGGCATAATATGATCTAATAATTTGGAAAGCCAAAAGATTTGTTATTTTAGAAATAAGCTACTAATTTAATCAAATCCTAAGAAACTAAATCTACCAAATTTGAAAAGGTAAGAAATTAAATCTAGATCATTATCAAATCAAATTGAAAAGACTTGAAATTTGTATTAAAATATTGCCTAAAAGAACACAACTTTGGAGACTGAAATTGATGATCAACAAAATGAAATTGAACACTCAATTTTACATAAATCCCATGTCAAAATTATAAAAAGTGAACAAAATCCAAATTAAAATAAATAAAATGACTTAATATTCCCATTCTAAAAAATGCTATAACTATTCCTTTTTTTTTTCAATATTATGTTTTATTTTTTCCATCTTTAATATAACATGTCACTTTTGAAATGTAAATATTTAACATGACAATTCCATGTCAGGCCAGCATTACCATCAACATTCCTCAAAACCCAACATTTGCCCTTACATTACCATCAACATTCCTCAAAGCCCAACATAAACACCAAACCTCAAGACCCAACAACACTAATTTTAGAATAATTAAAATAGTCACTTTTGTTTGATTGAAATTGAAAAGTAAACATGAAATGAGTAAGTGGGGGAGAAAAAAGAAAACTCATGAGGGAACCAAACAAGGTTTGCATCACAAATATTTAAGTTACATGTAGGCACAAAAGCCACCAACAAAGTAAATAACAAATTCATACCAAAGCATTTGTAGAGGTAACATAAAACTGATCATACATAGGCAAAGTTGTATACCAAAGACATGCTAGCATCACCAAATAAATATTATCGCAATGTGCAAAATAAAAAAAAAAAATCAAGTTGACATAAGTAAGAATCCTAGTTTTTTTTTTTATTATTATAACAAAATGCCATTCGTTCTTTTTGTGAATCTACTCTTATTCCTTAAGGTTATTGTCATTTATAATGCTAAATGGCTTGTATATCTATTCAAATCTCACATTGATTCTTGCCTTAATGATGGCAGCCAAAATTTGATAAATTAAATCTACTAAGCTTTTAATGTTAAAAAAGATAGCTTCTTGTAGATTTAAAGAAAAAGGAACAAGGATTAGATAAAATGAAGCAATTTTATTTTTTTAAAATGAGCAATATAGCAAAAAAAAAATGAAAGAGGGAATATAAACTCAACAACACCATAATTCTTAACCTTAAAAGATGATTCATATGAGAGAATGCACCAATATGGTGCTAAGAATCATGCATTTGTAATATAGATTTATTCATAGTTTTTAGTTTTAGATATGCAGTGGATCAATAAACATTAGTATTCTATGGAAAATTCTAACTTTAAATCCATTAGAGATGCCATGTTATCTTATCATCTTCAACTTCCTGGTGAGGAGTCCAATACAGTTTTGAATGTTTAATTGATTCATGACTCAAAAGTAATCATTTAAAAGAAAACAAAAAAGAATGTAAACATGGACACTAAATGGTGTGGATCATTAGGAAGATAAAGAAAGAAAGTGTGACCTATTCTTCTAAATCATATAAAGCAATACAAATCAAATTAATAAGATTTAATATGGTAAACTGAAACTCTTGAAAGAACTAATGTACCAACATTCTTGTCTAAGTAATTAAACCTCTATTCCATTCCATAAGAACTGACAAGTTAACATCAAAACACCCACAAAGAAGTAGAATTTACTATAACCAAAACCAATGTTGACATGAAATAAGAATAATTAAAACATTCGTGTATAAATAAGTACTTATGTTTGAGTTACCCATTGTCCATCAACAACCCAATGGTATGGAGCAGCAAACAAGTAGAAAGGGCATCAATGGTGATTGGGTTAGCATTCTCAAATATGAAAAATGAAAAATGTAGCCAAAAAGGGTTTTGAGGGTGATAACAATTGAAGGAGAATGTGAAGTAGTAAAACAAAGAGAGAGAGAGAGATGGTTACAATTGTGACAATTAATAAGTGAGTTATTTATAGGAAGAGTGGGTAGGGAAAAGAGGAAAAACTTTATATTATAAACGTAGAGTCAAATAAACGAGTATTCACTTAAAAGAATAGTATAGCTAGTAAAAAAACTATAAAAGATGTTCAAGAATTACTTAGTCATCAAAGATTATAGCTTTCTCTCCATACCTTAACATCCTCCAACTAATAACCTCAAGTTACCAACCTTCATTGCTTTGAGCCGAACTCCTTAAATTGGCAACAATGCATCTCTTTCACTCAAATCATCATACTCTAAGTAAAAATGTAATGAAAGAAAATCTAAGTTTTTCTTCCCTTCAAATCAAGTAATGAATTTGGTTTAGATTTGTCTTGCCACTATGTTTTTCTTGAATTTTTGTGTTGTTTATATAAATCAAAGTTCATGAGATTGTGTTCTTATGATTTTTTTATTCTCCATTTTTTTGGCAACTATCATCATAGTTTTTTTAATTCTTTTTTCTAATGCAAAAAGGTGTTTGATACTTAGTATAATAAAATTGAGCAAATCTTTGATAAAACAATAGCAATTGCAACTGTACTTAAACTAAGTTTAGTTTGCCAATTATGCATTTTTTAAAATCAATATTGGAAGCACTTAGACTTTTCATTATAGCATTTTTTTTAAATAACATAATAATGAATCAATAACTATACTAAACAAAGTTTGGTTCAAATTATATATTACCATCATTTAGTGAAGAGTTTAGGTTATTCGCAAATAAAATAATGTCAAAGCATGGAGAGAAAGCTCTAATGATCATTGATGACTAAGTAATTCGCGAGCTTTTTGTAATTTTTTATAATTGTTTTTATTATATTGTTTATTTAAATATATAGTTATTAAATTAATAATTCAGATCAATTAGAAGTTGATACATGTAAAAAATGAAGGGAAAACTTAATAGAGTTAAGAGGAAACCATTTTTGTAAAAGTTGCGAATGTTGAGGATTGAAATAGAAAAAATAAAACAATAACAGCTTATATAAAATAGTAAGTAAAAATTGAGAGCTAAATATGTTTTCATCCGATTCTTTAATTATATATGTTTTCTCCTCTCTCTCTCTCTCTCTCTCTCTCAACAAGAAAGTTAGTGTAAATTGTCAATTAGTATGCTCCATTCAATTGCTATATACTAGCACTTGAATTAGTTAATTTCTTTCTTTGTTAATGTGACACCAATATAACTAATAAAAGGAAAAAAAGAAAACGTGGCATGTTGTGCATTAACCTCATAAAGCAACATGCCATAAATTTTTATTTGACTTAATCACATAGCTAATTCTTGAGCTATTACATTTTTGATGGACTTGCCCCTATTTTTAGCCTTAAAAAAAGAAAAGGTTGTGTTTGTGAATATTTTTATAGTTTTCATTATAAGTGTTTAGTAAATTAAAGACAATATCGGCAACATGTTCTTTGAATACAAACTCAACAATTCTGACATATTTATTTTAGAACTTTTTTAATCAATAAAGGGTTCAATCTAAATACAAAAACGTGACCAAATGGGTCAATTTATGGGATTAAGTTTTCAAACACGATTAATAAGTTATATTATGTGTTATGGCTTTCATACACATACCTATTTACACCTAATAAGAAACATAGATTATAAACATGAGTTATCAACCTTAATTGACACCTATGTTGTTATCGAGTTGTATCATATTTACTCTTTGGATAATGTTAAACACTTGATGTTAGTTATTGTACTTTTAGGAGATAGGCAAACCTAGGAGCTCATCCACTTGAATATATATTGGTTCCCTTTGATTAGTAAGACCATTCAATTGATAGATGCCTTTTGTATGTCATGGGCCTGTTATTAGCTAAGTGTTCAACTAACATCATATTGTGTTATATTTGGAGGATATTATGACTAAGGTACACCATAGGGCATGACAATGGTTTTTAAAACTAATGGGTTATTACTACTTGGTTTCAAGTACAATTTGTCTTAATACAACTAATTTTGAAAAATGGTTAGCAAATTACTAATAACATCTTAGATGTGAGTTATTAATTGTGCTAATCACACATAATATGAAGGTAAAAAATAATTTGTATTATTGATAATAATCTCTCTATTACACAATTCATAGCATATTTATATACTCATAACCTTAAAATTATTAAGAAAACTAAATAAAAAAGTAGGAAATTAAATCAAACTAGATACACTTTCCTAAACTAGATAAGATTCATTGTTGCTCCGACAAGTAACAAAAACTCATAAATTTGACATAAAAAATGAACCTAAATGGTGTAATATTTGCTCCAGCTTAAGGTAGACTCAAATCAATCTTCATTGATATATTATGGGTTCCACAACTCCTCATAAGTAAAAAGTTATGAGCCCTCAAAGTTGAACTTTAAAACTATGCCTCCTTAGTAATTTCCAACTCTTTTTAATGGTTTTCAACAATCTTTAACCCCTTCCAAACCTAATTGGTATTGTTTCCAAACAACATCTAATATCTAGCTTTCGAATTTGACTACTCCTTCCACTATTTCCAGTTCCTATGTTTATTTTACTTCTGATGTGTCTAATGATTCAAGTATTCCATAACTTGTAATTCTAACTCTTCCGCATTAGCCAATTTTGGTAACATGGTATTACTTTAGATGAGAATACCAAGTTGTTTTATATTCAATTTTTAGTTCTTAAGTTCTTAATGTGGTTTTAGAAATTAAAAATGCTTAACAAGAATTAAATTATTGATTTTAATCAATTGTTATGTGAACAATTGAAATCCTTAAGTTTTCTTCTTGAACCCATTTGGCAGTTCATAAGTTCATAAAGTTGAGTTACTACATGAAATTATGAATCCCTTTTAGTTTCATTATTGTCAAAACTTTATCTTTCTTATTATTTAGATCTTTAGTTATATTTAGTTTCAAGCACATGTTTGATTTTGTTAGATATATGAGACCTACATAAGACTTAGTAATTGTTGTCATAATTCCCTTAAAGATGATATTCAAACTCTATGCCATTTATTTATTAGTTGATGACATAGTGTGCTTGCAAGTAATTTAGGTATTCGATTTCCATTGATCATTGTTGTGGTGCTATGAGGGTAGTACTGGTGATAGTGGTGTAAGACTAGTGGAAATGGTGATGGTGATATGTGGTTGTGATAATTGTGATGATAGTGGCAAGAGCAGAGTGATAGTATGGTGTTTTATAGGGTAGTAGCACTTCGAGGGTGATAGCAATGGTGGTGGTGTAATGGCAATGGTAATATTGTGGAGGTTGGTGGAAATTTAGTGATAATAATAAGTTATTGTAGGCGATGTAATAGGGTGGTGATAGTGATAGTGTTAGGTGTTAGTGATGTGAAGGTGGCAGTAATGAAGGTAGTAGTGATGAGATGATAGTGATGAGGTAGGGATAGAGGTTATGCATTAGTGGTGCACATTGGTGGTAGTAATGGTAGTGGTGTAATAGCAATATATAACTTTTTATTAATATGGTATTACATAGCATTTAATATACTAACAAACAATAACACATAGCATGTCTTCATATAAAAGTAAATGTATATTGTACAAGACAAAGAAAGGGAAAATGTAGTGGAAGGGTTTGGATTTGTATTGTTTATGCAAAAAAGAACCTAAATTTGTCAAGCTCTCGTTTAAGAGTTTGAATGTGTAAATTACTCTTATTTTGGGGCCTTCGTCTATATGCCATTACTACAAACCGATGTGGTATGATTTCATGTTAAATTTGTTGACGTGGATACCATAGAATGACTTGACAAATATAGGTCCTTATTTGCATAAACGGTATAAATCTAGGCCCATAAATGCATACTCGACAAATTTTGGTTCTTTTCATAAACAATATAAATTCAAGCTTTTCTTTTGATATCAAACTTTCTTTTGCAAATTTTGAAATCAAGCATAGTTTGCTTTTTTTTTTTAATGAATTAGTTAGTAAGTAATTGGTTCTACAAATTATTCAAGTAAAATATGCATGTCCATAATAGTAATATAGGATCTGTTATTAGTATTGAAACTCATTGAATGAATAAATCTTATGAATCTACTTAGAAATAGATTCTTATTTGAGAGGTATAGTACATAAAATTTCAAGTGTATATTATATAAATTTATTAAAATTAAATTACACGAACACCCTTTGAAAACTTTAAAAATTGGATGAAATCCTTATTTCTTCAAAAATTAATACCTAGATCCCCTGAAATAGTTGCAAACCCACTTTTTTATGTGCTAGTTACATATGTGTATTTTATGTTGACATGGGCAAAACGTGTGATATATTTAATTGACAAATGTTAAAAAATACTAAAAATTCACAAAATAGAAAAATAGGAAATATGAAAGAAAACGAGGGGAGGGGAGGACATAGGTTGAAGACTATGCTGAAGGGGCATTGCATATTGCACCATGAAGTATAATGGTGTTAATGAGTCAAACTGAGTTAAGAAGAACCTTTCTTTAAAGGGTAACTTAAGTAAGGAATATCCGAGTAAGTTGAGGAAAACTAACCTCATGGAATGGAAGATCAATTGATTAAATTCTAATTAGGTTGTCAAACATAATGGAAGGCCCTAGTGCGAGAAAATCATGAAACTCATAGAGAATCATATTTATTCTTTTGTGTATATCCCATGTTTAGGAGAAATTTGATGTGGAAAATCTTTAGCTAATATTTGTAACAAAATTATCATGGCACTTCTTTGTCTAAAATTAATTTTGAGACAATGTAGCTACTTTCTAGAATTTACATTAATCTATTGTGATGTTGGTTGGTTTTTTTCCGTAAAAAGTAAAATTTCCATTGTTTGTTAGAATAAAAAGATAATAGAAACTTTTGTTATTGTTAATCTATATTGTTGTTAAATATTACTTCACCGTTTATATATTACACATTAACTTTTTTTTCTTTTATTAAATTTCCTCTATTTTTCTTTTCTTTCTTTCTTTCTTTCTTTTTTAATTTTCCTACATTTTTTCTATTTTTTTCTATTTCTAGTATTTTTTTAATATTTGTCAATTAAATATATTACATGTATTGTCCATATCAATAGAAAAATTCACATAGATAAACAATGCATTAAAAACTGGGTCTCACAACCGTTTCAAGGGGTATAGGTGTTAACTTTTAAAAAATTATGAGTCTATGCAATTTCAAATGTTTTTAGCGAGTATGCATGTAATTATTGATGATCAATTAATAGGTGATGACTTGGTATGAGATGATTTTAATTTGTTAAGCAGAGTAGTTGAGAAAATGAGATATTATTATATTGAGGGTTTGCAAACAAAAATTATTGAGCAAAGCAAACCAGATACCAATATGTGGTTCAATTTATATTTAGCAAAGTAGAGTAGCACCAAATACTAAGCTATGGTTCATTAAAGTGTAGTAATGGAATCTAAGTGTTCTAAGATTGGATTGTTAAAATTGGATGGTTATGTAGACTAAATTAAATATATTGAGTTAATTCGTTGTTTGTTGCATTTAGCAAATTATAGACTTGTGTACAAGTGTTGCATATGTGTGTATTTGCAAGTAGCTTGTAACCTTGTACTAGGTTTCACAATTCACCCCATTGGGATTTTAAATTTTCAACTATTTTTATGGGTTAAACTTCTAGCTTAGGATGGGAGTGGTGATAATGGAATTGGTGATCTATACTTTTGACATTTAACAAAAAGAAGTTGCTTCATGTGCTTACTAGATGTAGACATTTGCGAGCTAGAAATTTGTGTTAGCATGTCATGTTTTGTATTTAGGTTTAAAAGGGTTTGTGTTTGAAAAGCTTAATCTATGACACAATCTATTTATTAATCTTGTTTGTAAAACTGATTCATAAATTCAGTTTGATATTTGTAGTGTTAATGCTTATCATGTCAAAACTAACTTAAACAAAATCTAATTCATAAATTGAATTTAATTTTTATTAACAAATCAATTGGTTTTACAAATATTTGGGTTTGAATTAGGTATGCCTCATAAAGGGGTTTTTATAGTGAAACTTGAAATTGTAATATAATATAATATAACTATTCTTTTGTTTTTATGTTAGAAATTAGAGTGTAGAAGGAAATGAAATATTAAGTGTTACTTTTATTGTAATTGAGTTAAAGTGGATAAGGGCGATAATGAGAAAGAGAATGATAGTAACTAATGAATAGATGTGTCTTAGTAGAAGATATTATTTCTTAGAACTGAGGTTTATTGTTTTTTACATAAGCTTGTAACTTAACGAGAAATTTCCTTACTTGACCAATTTCTATGGCATTAAGATAACCATTTATTCCAATATAAATAGTCATTATTTGTTCTACCATCATGAAAGGGGTTGATTAGGATTATTTAAGCAACTCACGTAATCATTTACCTCTAGCCAATTCATTCTAGATAGCTTTATCAAAATCAGAAGTAAATTGTGCAAAGGCTTCTAATTTTGTGAATTACACCAATTCCAATTTTAATTTTCCAACTACTTGTTTCATGGCTTTAATTTGAGCTATGGAACCTACTTAAGAGACAGAAATACCAACATTAATACAATCGTTGAAGACAATAGAAGGAGAGAGAGAGAGAGAGATACAAGAGTAAGTAGATATTAGAGTATGAAAAATTGTGAAAACTAGAAATACCAATCTTAAACAATTTATGATTAGACCCAAACAAACTTTAGAATCATTTTTTAATTGCTTAAATAAGAATAGAGTTGGCATAATTTAATATTTAGTATGCATTCTTCTAAGCACAACTTGCTTTCACTCATCTTAACTACATTGCACAATCCATTCCACTTGTTGGAAGTTTCTAAAAATAATTTGTACATTCTTTATAACATGATTTCATGTATTTGATTCATAGATTCTATTGCTATGTGGATTTACGTTGACTTACCTTTTTCTTTTTCTTTTTTTCTTTTCTTTTCTTTTCTTTTTTCTAGATAAACATACATCAATTAGTTTAGCTTAGTTTAGTGTTAGGTATGCTTAATTACTCAAAAACCACTTTTCAATTGTTTAGATAAGAATAAAGCTGGAATGAATTCAATACTTAGTAGTTATTATGTAGTTCCCTAGCACACAACCCGATCTCACCACTCTTTAATATATGGCATGACTTAATGAACTTTGAAAACCGTTTTGGAACTTGCCTAACCCAATGAACTCTTATTACTTTTTCATTTTCTTTTTAAAAATTTAGGGATAATGAATGATTATCCACTACCTTACAGGTTAGGTGACCTTATAGGTTTTTTATTATTCTTTTTCTTCTCCTTTTTTAAATTTTCAGGTGTTAGATGAATACCCACTACCATGGATAAGTTATACAATCTACTAGATACATTGGAGTTATTACTAGCTACACTAAAGCATAGTGGTGGCCAGCCACCCCTTACCCTTGGGTTGCCCAATTGTGTCATTGGGGTTTAATATTTTCTCATTTTTTTATTTTTTCTTTTTAATTAATTTATGTAATTAAGTATATTTGCTAATATTATTTCATTACATTAATTGTTATGGACCCATTAAAAATTTGATATGTGTCCTATGATTAACCTTAACAAATAGTTATAAAATAAAAGTAATGCATTTATCAAAAAGAAAAAAATAAGTCACTTTTATGCAAAAATCTAAAAACAGATGTATTTATTACATTTTTTTAGTATATTGAAAAGTGAAAACCATGGTTTAAAAAATATTACTATTTTATCATTTAAGTATCACATGTTATTTTATGTAGGGTTTAATAAGAATCATTGGTTTGATAATATATATATTAATTAATACAGTAAATTACAAAAAGATGATATTTGTTTTAGTCATTTGTAAATAAGTTACTTGTTTTTGGGTTTTTTGATAAAGAAGTGAGATGTGTTTTTTAATTTTGTGTCAATAATAAATAATGACACTTGTCGATTTTCTATTGGCGATTAACTAGCTACTTAGTCTCTCTCTCTCTGTCTTTTTTTTTTTTCGTTTTTCCCTTTTTTATTTTTATTAAATTATATAATTTACTAATACAACTTTATTTCATTAATTATTTAGTAAACAGTATAAAATTAATATGTATCATTATTTATTATTGACACAAAATTAGAAAACATATATCAACTCTTTATTAAGAAACAAAACAAATAATTTATTTGTAAATGAGCTAGATTATAGATTATCCTTATGTAATTTATCATAATTAATAATATAAAATAGATGACGTAAAGGTTGAATAATTTAGTAAGACTCTTATAATCTAGTGGCATACATATTGGTATGACTATGAACTAGGTTAAAAAAGAAAAGAAAAGAAAAAGATTGAATGAAATATGCAGTACTTGGCTTTTTAATGCAATGATTATTTTTATGGCTTAAATTTTCTAAGAAGAAGGGGGAAATTGTAAATATTCCTCTTGAATTTTGATCTTAAGTGTAGATTCACCAACTAAATTTGCAAATGCTGTAAATAACCATTTAAACTTTAATAAATTGGCAATGCAAAGATATTTGCTTTTTTTTAATTAAAAAAATACTAAGTTCAAAATTTACGAAATATTAAAACATGAATTGATAAATTTAAATAGTGTTTTTGTACTAAGATCAAAATTTATAAGATTTATTTATAATTTTCAAAACTTATTTATCAATTTATCAAAATTTAAGGTTAAGATCAAAGTTTAGGGAGTTTGATATATATTTCCAAAACTGCTATAACAATTATTATTAGATCAAGTTTCAAAATTTTTATTTTAATAAAATTGATCTAATTTTTAATTTTATTATTAAGTTATATAAATTAAATTGATTATTATTAATTTTTTTTAATATATGAATTAATGTTGAGATTGAACTGCGATCGATTATGTAAAAGGAAAAAAATACGGACAAACCGTAGAAAATTGCAAGGAGTGACCTTGAAGATAACGGTTGGTTTGATCGGCATCGATAAGGCCCCCAAACCAACAAGACCGCGTTTATAAAACCGCCACTTGTTCTTTCATATCCAGCAAATTAGCCACAACTAAACAACGTCAAAAATGGCCTCTTCCTCTGCCTTAGCTCCAGTTTCTTCTTCTTTCCACATCAATAACACCGAAACCAAGTACAACAGGTTTAGTCACCATGTCCCATTTTCTCGAACACTTTTTTCTAGTCACGGTACCAGGAAGTTACGTAGAAGAAGATGTTCTAACACACACATTTGTGCAAAAACTGGTGAAAAAGGCGCGTTGCAGTACAGGAAGCTCGGTGACTCTGACCTTGTTGTTAGTGAAATCACTCTTGGGACGGTAAAGCATCCAACTTGCTCAATGGGTTTTGCATGTTAGGGACGTTCATAATTCAGTTGTTGATAAACTACTTTATTTCCAGCTTAATCAAATAGACACGGTACGTTCATATTCTTTTTGCAAAAGGAAGGTAAATTGCCTTTTAAGTGTCGAACTCCCCAACAAGTATCCGTTTTCGGGAATTTCCGAACGTCCATAACCACTATGCTGCAAGTGTGGGTTTGTCCTTATAGCCACCATTAAGCCATTTCTTTTCCGAAAACTCCATTTCCCTCAATTTTGATTGCTTATTGCAAAGAAAAGCTTTGGCAAGAATTATGAATGATGCTCATATACATCGTCTTCATCTTCATTGTATAATGCAAAATCTAGACCATTGGCTTGACTTATCTCTCTTCTGGTTACATGAAGGTTAGATTGTTATGAGTATTTGAATGTGGCAATGAACAGTTTGTGAGCAATTTTTTTTTGTTTTAGTTGATTGCTTGTTGCTATGAAGTATACTATATGTTTTTTTTTTTTTTTGAACATTGATTCTGACTATTGACTGAAGTTTTGGTGTTACCTCTTACAAACAATTTGCTTTGTTACAATAATAAGATTTGATAAACGTTTGATTTACAGAAACATTATCTACTGCCTTTCAAGGAAAAAAAGGCCCATTCTCTTAGTATTTGTAGTTTCGTCAATAGTCATGGCCTTTTCTATGGTGGTTGAATTATTACTTGAGGATTGTTTTTGAATGGCCTATATTTTTTAAGGTTAAATTCCAACTTAGCTCATTAACTCTGAAATTGAGCTCTACGAAAAAATGCCTTTTAATCCTTATATGACCATTTTGTGCATTAAAAAATAGGAAAAAGTGCTTTTAGTATTTTTTTAATTATTTTATCCAAGGAAAAAATCAGTAAAATAGGATCTAAAAACAAGCAATTTCACTCATCTCGTAATTATTGCTGTTGAAAAAGTTATCATGGTTTTTTAACCTATATTACATATAGTTCAAAGCTTTTTTACGCTTTGCACAGGCATCCTAGAGTGTGTTTCCTTGTTTATAATTTTTATATTTTAACTGATCCAATTTGCATCCTGCTTGTTTTATTCAAGTAGTTCTTGTCTTGCACCATTTGCGGCCTTACTGGAATCTGTATGAGCTTGTGTAATGTTATGGCTCTAATGGATATAGTTTTGGGTCTGTATAGTTTATCCGTTTTGTGTTCTTCTATGGTGATTCTAGACACAGGTATTCTTTAGACCTATATGCTAGTGGATTAATGCAGGGTCAAAAATAATGTAATTTATAATTATGTCCTCCTTAGCCCTGTTAATTTTGTAATACTAAAAACGAAAGAGTTATGACTATCTTGGACTCAAAATACCCAAGGGTTTTATGGCCTTTAATATTAAAGGCGACAGCATATGATTGGTGGACATGGTTACATTTATGTTAGAGTTCTCTTTTTTTAGCTGCAACAATTAGGTTTATATGTTGTGTTGAGTTGAATTTACTGTTTCTTCTTTATCTTTTTATTTCAATTTCTGTGAACAACTAGCGTTGACAATGTTCATTATTTTGGATATCTCCAGGAGGTGGCTAATGAGCGTATTAGTGGCAGACTAGAGCTGTTTACTATACCAGATTGTAATGATTTAGTTTGTACTGGGTTTTTAGGGTAATTTGCCTTCCTGCGTTAATGCAGTTTCAGGGATAGATAAATGAGAATAATTTGTTGTGTATTTGATAAACCTAGGTGAATACTACTCTTGCTTTATGATCTCTGAGAGTGAGTATGATAAATACTGCTATCTTTTCTTGGACTATATCTTTGTTCATAGATAATCTATATAGTTTGCTCTGTGTATAATCATGACCAGTGCAACTTTTATAATATTTATTATATGATTAGATTTTTTTTTCCCTTTTTTTTTTTGTTGGTAATATGATTAGATAATTGGCTCTTACTTTATAGTCCAAACTACTATTTATCTTTCACAATTTCCTATTCTCACACTAAACCACGTAATACGTATAAAGCTGTGATAATACTTGCCAATGATTGAGTTTCCTTGTAATATCTCAGCATGTATGTGTATATAATATAATTTTAGAAAAAAATTGTTTCTGGGTAAGTATTCAGTTTTCATGACAACCTTGAATAATCTTTTGATGTTGCAGATGACTTATGGAGTACAAAATACAGAGAAAGAAGCTCATGAAATTCTCAGTTATGCATTTGAGAGTGGCATAAATATTCTGGACACTGCTGAGGCTGTGAGTACAGACTTCTATCCTCAGTCATGCATGTATTACAACTAAGCTAAAAGTTTTCATTAGGCTACCTTTTCTATTCAAGCATGCCCTCAATGTTTATTCATGCGTGAGGGAAAGCTTTAATAATTATTGTGTCTAATCATGTTTAGTGTCTAAAATACTTTTAAGAAAAATAATTTTTTGTTTGAATGACAAATGAACTAGTCAAAGGAAAGATTTTGATCAAAAGAAAATAATCCATTTTATGGAGGTTGAAACATTCCATTTAGGAAATGTTAAAAGAAAAATAAAAGAATCTGGTACATTTTGTCACCATTAGGTACCTGGCTAGCAACTCCTATCAACTGGCATGTACTATCCAGTTTTTCATTTTATTTTATTTTTTTTAAAAAGAAAAGAAAAAGAGGGGGGAAAAAAAGTCTGGGGGGTTTATTTTCTCAATTGGAAATATTTGAAAACCAAACGAACTACTTTATTCTTAGCAGAAATGCTCTGCTCTTTTCTTTTTCTTTTTTTATTTCTGAATGCAGCAGCTGCATTTTGCTGTATACCTCAGGGTGGCAGCAGTCTGCTTTCCAATTAGGTATCTTCATAGCTAGTTGAAGTAGTTTTTGAGGCTACTGTACTGAAACTGGAGGCTTACCTGAGTTTTGTTGGGCATTTTGTAAATACAGAATTTCTAGATATCTTGCATTGTTAAAGAGAATACTTGTATCTCATTATGTAAAGTCTATCTTCAGATAATTGCTTCAGATGCATTTATGTGCAATGTAACCTTTTGCAGTATCCAATTCCAATGAAGAAAGAAACTCAAGGAAAAACAGATCTTTATATTGGTAGCTGGTTGAAGTCTCAGCCACGTGACAAGGTATTAGGAATCAGATGTGTGATTTGGTAGTTTACCTTTCATTTGTTTGTTCTCTTAGTTATGGACATATGCAGGAATTAGAAACATCTCCATCCTATTATTCCTCAAGTCAGTGATCTTGTTATGATAACAGTCCTTGTGTTGCAGTTCTCAGAATATATTAGTGCTGAAGTTATTGAAATAAATGGGGGCTTGTTGCTTCTTTGACAAGCTATATTCTCTCTCTCTACAATTGTCATCATGTAAAGTTTTTGCTTAAATATATACATATAACGTGCTCACAAGGGTAAGTGAAGTGAATCTTGTTGTAAAGGAAAGCAACTGCATGCTTAAGTTAATAGCTTGGAAAAATTTTGGAATTGAGAGTTTGAGACTAAGCATGCAAGTTTAAGTAGTAGCTTTGTGAAATTGTTTAGAAATGATCCTATTTCAACTAATTGAAAGAAAAGTAAAACGAACCCAGAGTTTTTAATACATAGTACAATTAATGATGGTGGACTTTTAGCCAAGATTGCAAGCTAAATGTTCAAACTTGGTTAGGGCTTCTGCACTTGGTGGTAGCTAATACTTTGTATGGGTACATTCTTTCAGTGTTACATTTCTTTGGGGTACAAGGCGATGTGGTACCAACTAATTCATGGGTGAAGGTGGACATGGATTGATTTGAGAAGTAAATATTTGTAGCCTTTTCCTTTGCAACAAGATGTAGATGAGCCACTAGCCACGTGGTCTGGTGGTAAAGTGCCTATGCTCTCTGTCATAAGTGCAGGACTTAGGCCATAATTCTATTTATAAAGTGGGTTACGTATGTTATGAATGAGAACTACTGCTAAGTTTTCTGGGAGAGCCTCAAGTGGCTCATTGGTTAAAAAAATGATCTTTTTTTTTTCCCCATCAAACGAAATTTTCTTGTACCTGTTGCTCTTTAGCTTCTTCTTTCTTTATTCCCATTCTTATCCTCTTCTTTTCAACTTCTTCTCAAACTTTCTCTCCTTCAAATTAGCTCTTGAACTTGCACGTGATGATCATTTTTAGGAAACAATCTTATGATTTAAATATATCTATCCATTCATTGATCAACTTGTTGGAATGAAAGTTGCAAAAGATATTATTAGAAAAGAAAAAGAAAAAGCACACAGATATACAAGGAATTAAAATGGGAAAACAGAGTGCTGAGTTAATGAAATAATTACTGTGTAAAAATGTGATTGTATAAATTTTGTGAGTTGAAGAGGTATCTTGCTTTTAGATGTAGAGGGCTGAAATTAAGGAAGCAACATAAAGTTGGTTTTGTTATTCTTGTATTTGAAATAATTTACCTATCAGCACCTTTTTGTATTTTCAAAGAGATGACTGTTATCTTCTGATACTTGAGGGTGTTTTAAACTGAGGGATTCGATTTTCAGCTGCCTGTGGCTGACCCTCCTTCTAACATTCAATCTCCTGATACTTGAGGATGTTTTTACTGAAGGATTCAATTTTCAGTTGCCTGTGGCTGACCCTCTTATCTGACATTCAGTTCTTTTTATATCCCAGAGCACAGCTATCTTAACAAGTCAAGTAACCATCAATTTTAAGTACCTTCTTAGTTGTTAGTGTTTTTACTTCTACATGGTTGCCAGTTGCCACAAATTACTTCAATTGCTAAAACCACAGTTCCATCATCATGTCAGATTCAATCGTCCTGTAACTGACTATGGTTGTATATCTTACTTAAATTTGGGTTTTTATGTATGTAGGTCATTGTGGCAACAAAAGTTTGTGGTTATTCAGAAAGGTCAAGCTATATTCGTGAAAATGCAAAGGTTTTACGGGTTGATGCTGCTAACATCAAAGAGAGTGTAGAAAAAAGCCTTAAGAGACTTGGCACTGACTACATTGATTTGCTGCAAATTCATTGGTATGTTCATCACTTCTTATTTTTGAAAATCCCACCGAATGTAACTCTATGCACTCTGTCTTCGTATGTGCTTGTCATCTGTACATGTACAAATTAAAAGATCAAATTTCGTTATTTCTGTTTCCGTCCTTTATGTGTGTGTGTGTGATTCCCACTGGATTACCGAACTGATTGTAGAGGCATTTCCCACGTAAGATACAACATTTTCAATCTCTTATATTCAATCTGTGGTTATTGCAATTATCACTGGTTGTTGTATTTAATCAAAATCACAATGTATATGATGCTGGGAAGGATTAGCTCTGGTATATAGGATCAAATAAATGTTGCAATTCACAGCATTAGTATATGACCTTTTCTTATATGTAGCTGTTGATGCAAATTTATTATTCCTTGTCCTGCTTGTAATAGTTTAAAATTTAGGAAACTTACAAAAATGTAATTACCCAACTTTGTTTAGTGAACTTTTCGTTTTAACCTTGTTTGTTGTTTGTACTTAACTTGTCGTTCGTGCGTGTACAGGTGCGTGAGTGTGTGTGTGTGCGCATATGCACACACAGGCACATGTATGTGTGTATGTGTGTGTGGAAGCCAATGACTCAGAAAAAGAAAACAAGCAGCGGAACCTGTGTTTGTTTATTGGTTTGCTTATGTGGCAAGTCTGATGTGTAAATGTGTTTTGTGTGTGTGTCTGTGTTGGATTAGTGATATTGCTGCCATGTGCGTGTGTGTGTGTGTGTTGTTTGGTGAGTTAATGGAGATACATTTTGAGTAGTGCTAGGAGAATGTTTAGGGAGTGGTGATGATTTTTAGGAGTGATAATAGGAAGTGGGTTTGTGTTGCAGCCGCCACCTTTTGTACTTTAATCAGCAGAAAACAAAGAAGAAATGCAAGCCTATTGTCCAACTCAAAATTTTAATTTTATGAGATTGTGAAGTTCTCTCTACAATGAGTCCAAAACTAGTTCCAACAATAGGGAAGAAAGGTAGAAAATCTGTTAAGCGTGCTCTTGAATCGGATTCTATTTTAGAGTGTCCTAAAACAAGATCTTATAGCCAATTCTGTAACATTCTACTACCAGAAAAATTTGTTCAACAAAACAGAAAATTTAATCTAATTTAACTAAAAAGGTAGCAGACTCAATTTAAAGTTTTAAGCATAATAAATATGTGATTTTTATATTTATAATTTCTTTTCCCATCATGTGTGAGCTGATGCATTGGCCACTCACTTATTTATATTAAAGGGATCTGAAAAACATCATGGAGATATGAAGTGAGTATCACCTGTAATATTCTGAACGGGACTTTGATGAACTCATGTATAAACTTAACCTTATGTATAGGAATTTACTTTTACATTTATACTTAAACATTTGACACAATTCATCATGAGGATGCAATAGGATTTTGTTAGCAGACAAAACTGTTCAAATATTAAAGGTGGAATTTTTTACAGTTTTATCAGTCAAAGTAATGACCTTGTGGATTATGAAGTTTTCTTCTCACCAAATGCTGATATGGTTAATGCATATATGCTTTGTTTACTTATGTGTCTCCTGAATAATTTCAAGTAAATTTGGTAAATGTCTTACATACCAATATACTGTCAACACTTGCGGGTGTTACCAAGGGTTTGATGGTTTTAATGATACTTCATTTTTGGGATGCTCTTTGAAATTAAATTTTAACTTAAGCATATTTACTCTTAATATCTTCTAGTAGTTCTAGCAAAGTTTCAATTTCTAGGGTTAGTCTGCTTTAGTTGAGGTTCTAATTTTGTCATTTCTTGCTGAGAAAATATTACAGGCCAGATCGCTATGTTCCACTGTTTGGTGAGTACTCATATGATTTCTCAAAGTGGCGGCCAAGTGTGCCTTTTGTTGAGCAGCTACAGGCCCTACAAGATGTTATCAACGAAGGAAAGGTGGCTCCCAGTTTTCTCTTTATACATATATATACACATTTTGAATTTCTCATCTGCTTTTCCCTTGGCCATACTTAAAATAGGCATCTTTAAATGTAAGAAATAATTCTTTTGCTATAAAAAGAAAACTGATCAAGGATGCATCATATTACATTCTTGTTATGCAGTTTAGGTAGTAAGATATGAAAAACAAATGCTCTTTGTTCCTTCAATTTAGTTATCATTTAAAGCTTAAGTTAAGAAAAAGGATTTGGTTGGCAAAGCATATAGGATTCATGGATAAAGGTCAATAGTTCAATTTTTATATTGTAGAGTGGACAATCAGATATATACTATAGGCAGCCAGTGTATGGATAGTGGCATCATGGAATATTGATAACTGCTGTCAATTTTGGTTGAATTCTGTTATGTAGTATCAACTATAGACAATTCATGCATGATAGGCAATTTCCTAATCTTTTTTCTAGGTCCCACATTAATTCCTGTCAGGCTTTCAATGCATCTTTGGGTAACTTTAAATGAAGAATAACTGACTCTAGCTAATCTATTTTGGAGTGTAACTAATGCTTGGTTTAGCAACTATGCTTTCCACATTTTATCATTCTTTTCTATTTATGGATGAGGGAGGTGCAACCTGATCTGATATTGTGTTTCCATGCAATTTTCATTTTCATCGAATGTTTTTGCTTCCATATTGATTCTCTTAACAGCTTTTCTGTATTTTTCTCACTTTTGACAATGAATGCTATTGCTCTATTAGGTTCGCTACATTGGTGTTTCAAATGAGACTTCATATGGAGTAATGGAATTTGTTCATGCTTCTAAAGTTGAAGGGCTTCCAAAGATTGTTAGCATACAGAATAGCTATAGTTTGCTTGTTAGAACCCGATTTGAAGGTATTTTTCTCAATGCTTTTCTTGAATGATGAAATAGATGACTGTAACGGCATTCTCAGTTTTTGCTATTTCATTTTTGCCTCCGTTAAAAATGGTTAAGAACTGAGGGAATTCTTCCACAACCATGTGCATGTGATTACGTACCTCATTTTTGCCTGTTCAACTACTTAAAGCCTTGTTCTTGGTCGAACCTTGCTTTACCTGCATGCAAATGTAAGAACACAAAAGCTGAGGCAGCTTGCTTGATAGTAGAGGAAAGAGTTTATTACCAAAAGAAAATGTGAAGGAAAGAGTTTCCCTGGTTTATAATAGATGCATAACCAGCCTCTCTAGTTCTGCTGTGTAAACACTGTTATCAGCTTTTTCATAAACCTCAAATTTTCTTGATGGAGGCATAGGCTGTAATTTTGCAATTAAATACTCCTTTATTCCATCAGTTATCTGCTTGAGTAAAATTTGGTAAATAAGGTGAAGTGTTTAAGTATTAAATATAAGATCTACTGTGAACTTTATACTTATTACTTAACACATCCCTTACTTGTGAGCTGAGATATTGACTAAAGCTCATCAAATAAACAACTTAATTAAATGAGAGTCAAATGACTGCATAGAGTTCGAACCCAAGAGTTGATATCGGAGTCAAAAGACTTGATACACTTTAGGGTAAAGGTGGAAACTTTATTGAATGATTGATGGATACAATAGTTGTTAAAAGTTGAAAAATCTAAGAGCAAAATCTGCTTCCTACTCTCTCTCTCTTTCTAAGAGAAGAGAACCACAACATGGAAAATTTTCTGACTCTCTATCTAACAACTCTCTCTTAGCCTATTTATAGGCTAGCTAGCTATAAGAACTAACACACACAACTAAAACATACACTATACCACTACCAAAATATACACTACACTAACTACAACCGTATAGTCATAACACATGTAGTGCCGTAGGAATAGATAGGGAAATATATACATCTTATACATCTTGCTCAAATTTAAGCATCAATTCTCTCTTTTTACAAACATCTTTAGTCATTTTTAGATTTCCTACAGCTTCTTTCTCGTCTCCCTATGCAATACCCATAGGTCAAGTCCTGGTGTCATTCAATAATATGCTTGCCTTTGTTTGCTTGCATTTAGCTCAAGTTCATTTATGATACTCTTTCAATTGTCCCCTTTTACTAAAGGATTGATAGATATTGTAAATAGGGTTCAATTCTCTTCTTTTATTGATTAATCTACTAGGGATATATATAAAATAGAATGGTTGTAATACTAATTAAAGAAGATAATTCTATTCTTAAAAATTAGGAAACTTCCCTAAAATGATTTCCTAAACTTAAGGTATTATATAGCTTTATAATATCTAAAAATAATTCATGTATTTTTCCACACTCCTCCTTAAGCCCATTCCCAGCTTAGACACAATCCTTTCAAACGTTGAACTATTCAACCCTTTAGTGAGAATGTTTGCAAGTTGTCCGTGTGTTGATACATATGGAGTGTATATTAGGCCACTGTCCAATTTTTCCTTGATGAAATGTCTGTCAATCTCAATGTGCTTAGCTTGATGATGTTGAACAAGGTTGTGAGCTATGCTTATTGTTGACTTATTTGTCACAATAGAGCTTCATTAGCCCAACTCAATTATCTTTAGGTCTTCAAGGATGATTTTCAATCATAGTAGCTCACATATACCTTATGCCATTGCACAAAATTCTGCATTTGTGCTAGACTGTGTAACCATACTTTATTTCTTGCTTCTCCTTATCACTAGATTTCCTCCAAGAAAAGTGCAATACCCTATTGTTGATTGCCTATCAACAATAGATCTGCATAGTCTGCATCAATATAGGCTTCAAGGGTTACATCCCTATTTCTTTGTAACAAAATCCCCCTTTCCTAGTGTTTCTTTGAGGTATTGCAAAATCCTATATATAGCTTGCAAATGAGTCTTTCTTAAGCTATACATGAACTGGCTTATCAAGCTTACTACATAAGCTATATCAAGTCTGATATGAGACAAGTAAATAAGCCATCTGATAAGATACTAATATATTTCCTTGTTCACCATAGCATCTTCCTCTGCATTCCCTAGTTTATGATTTGGGTCTATAGGGGGACTTGCCGGTTTGCATGCGATGTGACATGTCTCTTTGAGTAAATTAATCGCATACTTTTGTTGGGATATAAAAATTGTCCTTTTTGAATGAGCAACTTCAATTCCTAGGAAATACTTCAATCTCCTCAACATCTTGATCTTGAATGTTTAAGCTAAGCACTAACTCAAAACCTATTGCTCTCTTTCATTATTTTTAGTCAAAATGATGTCATCCACATACACTAGTAAGGCCATCACTTCCCTTAAAACTGGGTGTTTAATGAACAAAGTATGATCCCCTTGACTTTGTATCCTAAAGCCAACGTAACTTTAGCAAATCTCCCAAGCCATGCCCAAGGAGATTGTGTCAGACCATATAAGGGTTTATTCAACTTACATCCTATGTTAGTACTCATATCTTTCTCGTAACTAGGTAGGGCCTCCATATAAATCTCTTTCTTTAGTTCTCCATGCAGGAATGTATTTTTCACATCAAACTATTATAACTCCCATGCAAGGTTAGCAACTAGGGACAAAATAACTCTCACCATGGTCATCTTTGCAACTATTGCAAATATCTCTAGATAGTCAATTCCATAAGTCTACATGTGTCTCTTGGCTACCAATCTTGCCTTATACCTCTCAATCAATCCATCAGCCTTATATTTTACTGTATAGACCCATTTGCAACCTACAAGCCTCTTTCCTGTTGGCAATTTGACTAGTTCTCAGGTCCTATTCTTCTCAAGGGCCTTCGTTTCAATGTCCATGGCTTGCTTCCACTTTCCAGTAGATAATACCTTAGATAGGGTAATAGGAAGGGTGACAGTGTTAAGGTTGATAAGGAAGGCTCTGTAGGTAGGCAAGAATTTTTGGAAAGAGAGGTAGTGTGACAAGGGGCATAGTGGCCTTTTTGTGAATTCTCTCTTTCCTTTCCTAAGGGGGATTAGAAGGTCCCGATCATCATCATTATTTTGAGGTTTAGTTTCACTTTACAAGGTTGGAAAGTTAGAAATTGTTACCTCATTTGAAGGACTCAAGTGAGATTTTTGAACTTGCATAGATCCTAAAATGTAAATGTCCCTTTTTTGTCTTTAGTATACCAAATTCTTACCAAATTGCATGTTTTTAAGAACATATTTTTGAAGGTCAGGAAAATGCGGGCTTGAAAGACTCAACCAATGTGGACTCAACAAGTGTTGGCTAAGGGGATTGAGTTGATAGAGAAAGATCGCTCAACTCAAGAAAAAAACTCTCTAAACTTGCCTTATCTTCCCTAAAGCTCTCCCCTTGAAGATAAGGTTGGGTGAAATATGCTTTTGCTCACTAAAAGTGACATCCCTTGACATAAAAAATTTCTTGGATGGAGAATGATATCACTTATACCCTTTCTGAGTTGAGGAATATCCCAAAAAGATGCACTTTAGGGCTTGAGGATCAAGTTTCCCTTTGTCTTGATTGTGGACATGAACAAAGGATACATACTAAAAAATGCAAGGTCTAGGATTGTTGGTGATGGACAAATTTAGATAGAAAGAGGAAAGTATTTCTGTTGGGCTCTTGAATCCTAAATCTCGAGTGGGAAGTTTATTAGCAAGATACGTGGCTGTGAGAACAGCTTCCCGCCAAAACTGTTTTGGAATAACAATGCTTAGGTTTGATCTAAAAGAAGTCTATTTTTCCTCTCGGCCACCCCATTTTTGTTGTGGTGTTTTGACATATGAAAATTCATGAATTATTCCCTCATTTTTACAATAAGGACCAAGGAGTGATGATTTAATTGAAATAATCTCGAGCATTATCAGATCTTAATCTTTTAGTACTCACATCAAACTAATTTTTTACCATTGAAAAGAAATTAAGGAACATAGAACTAATATTAAATTTATTATTGAGCAAAAAAAACCTAAGTAACCTGAGTATTGTCATTAATGAAAGTTACAAACCATTGTACTCTAAAAACATTAGAAATAGTGGAAGGATCCCAAATATTTGTATAGATAAGGTAAAAAGGGTAAGTGCTTCTTTTATTACTTATTAGAAAAGGTACACACTTGTGTTTAACAAGCTCACACACCTCACAATGAAGACTCTCAACATCAAGTTTAGAAAATAATGAAAGAAATAAAACTTTAACAATTCTAAAGGATGGATGACCCAAACGACAATGATAAAGGAAGGCTTCTTTATTGGATAATATAGATTCAGACATGAAAGAGTGAGATAATTTGTTCTTGAAACCACTCATTTTAGTTTACTCTTTAAGGCAATAATGACCATCCCATTCTTTAGCAAGTCCAATCATCCTCCCCAAATCCTTTTATTGAAATACACAATAATTATTGTAAAAATCACTTTGCTAAGTAAATCTTGTATGAGTTTTTGCATAGAGATAAGATTGGTGGATAATTTGGTAACATGGAAGACATTTTTTAAAATTATGGATGAGTTGATCTAAACATTCCATCTGCAGTGGCAATTTTCTTATTAGTTCGACATGGAGTGTATGTGGAAAAATATTTGGAAGAACGGGTCATGTGGTTGGTGGCTCTTGAATCCATGATCCAGGATTGTTGCAAGGGTGTTTCTAAGATATTAAATCCAAATGAAAGAAACTGCTCACTTAAATATGCTACAGATCAAATACCTAAAGGTTTCTTCATGTTATTAAAAAAAAAATCTCACCCTTTCAACCACCTCTTGATTAAGATTAGCTTGCTCCTGTCTGTTCTCTTCTTTTATTGTATCAACAGCAATGTGAGCCTAGCTTGAGCTACGGGTTGGACCATTTTTCTACCCCCACTCACGACTTGAAGGCTTCTCGTGTAGTTTCCAACATTTTTCCTTAGTGTGGTGTGGCTTTTTGCAATAACTGCATTATAATCTTTCTTGATTCAAGCTCTTGAACTAACCATTTTTCACAGCTTCAATACTAGCACTTCTTTTTGCTCCTCCTAAACTAGTTTTGGCACTTTCGGCTATCATGGTCGAGTCATTTGTGGGAAAAGACTCAAGCATTAGGGTCTTCCTACTTTCCTTACCCCTAATAATGGACACTACCTCATTGAAGCATTAAAGCTCCTGTTTTCCAAGAATTTAAATTCTGACTTGATCAAATTTAGGATTTAAATAAACAAGAAAATCATAAACTCTATCTTGCTCAATAAAGTCCTTTAGAATTTTAGCATCCTCCGAACACCTAATTTGAGTTACCCTATAGTGATCAAGTTCTTGCCATAGGGATTTTAATTGATTAGCATACTCAGTCACTATTTTGTTTCCTTGTTTTGTAGCTATAGTCTTAATCTTCACCTCATATACCTGAGCTACACCTTTAGCCTTTGAATATGTCTATTAGATTACATCCCAAATATCCTTGACTGTGGTCATAAACATCACTATATCACTTATCTCAAGGATCATGGAGCTCCATAACCACACCATGATCATAGAATCTTCCTCATCCCATTGCTCAAATAGGGGGTCTCCTTATTATGGTCCAGTTTTAGTGAGATGGTTGATTTTCCCTTTTTCTTTTAGAATGGTTCAAACTAATTGGAACATTTCATATAGTTCTTGCCATCCAATTTATACATTGTTTGAATGTGCTGTAATTCTCCTAGATGTTGAGAACGATTTCCATCCACCATAAATCAAGTCAAGTGATCTGATTGTGCTATAATTTTAGACATTATGACCAGACCCCAGCAAAGACAATATGGACAATGACCTATCAATAAAGAAAATGAAATTCTAGTGATGAAGGCCAGTAATAGATGAGAATTTCGATAATGAAAGCTAGAAAAAGAAAAAAAAAATCAAATTTCGTAAACCCTAAGAAGCTCTAATGCAATATTGTAAATAAGGTTCAATTCTCTCTTTGTTTTTTATTAATTAATTTATTAAGGATATATATAAAACAGAATGGCTACAATCAAAGTTGTTAAATTAGTGATTCTACTTAAAATTGCCAAAAGGTCTGTAGAATCGAAATATAGAATTGAAATATAAAAATGTAAGTTTCTACAACCTATATAAAATAGTTTTCAAAAGCTATAGATATATTTATCATAGTTATAAAAAAAATGAAATATAAGATGAAATGAAGAAATTTAATATAAATTTTAGTTACAATTTATAATAAAAATTATATATTTATAATACAAATAAATTAATATAAGTTGTTAAGCTAATATATAAAATCACAGTATAAATAACAGTATCAATATGAAATGAATTACAACAAAAATTATAATAATAAAATACAATGCTAAAAAAAAATCACTGACTTCTTTATCATCATCAAAAGTCAAAATTATCACTAACTCTCTCTTTACCATCATCATCATTATTGTCATTTTCATCATCAATACTAACACCATTATTAGTACTATTATCAATATTACCTTATATTATAATTCCAATTCTTTTAAAGAATCAATAATATACATATTTTGTAAAAGTTAAGTTGTATATTTCATTTTTTAGCTTATTTGACTAAAATATGTAAAATCAGTAAACTTGGTTAAAAACGTAAAATTTTATTGATTTTACGTGTAGATTGATGATTTTATCAAAAGTTTATATAAAAACAATTTTATACTTGAGTTAACCCAAAAAAAATTTCTAAAATTGTAAACTCATAAAATCGTATAGATAGAATTGCAATCTTAATAACTATGGTTACAATATTAATTACAAAAAATAATTCCATTCTTAGAAATTAAGGAACTTCCCTAAAATGATTTTCTAAACTTAAGGTATTATATAGCTGTACAATATTTAAAAATAAATACACATTTTTCCACAATAGATATGATTTGCATATCAAATTCAAACGTGGGAACTTAAGTTGGTCTGGCCATTAATGGATAGACTAACCATGTAACAAGATGATGCTCTGAAAAATGATAAATTCTTGCTACAAGTATTGTTGTTTCAACCTGTTTGGTGGAGACTCAAAGTTTTATTCTTTTGATTTCCTTTTCAGTGGATCTAGTTGAAGTATGCCACCCGAAAAATTACAACATAGGCCTCCTTTGTTATTCTCCATTGGGTGGCGGGTCATTGACCGGAAAGTATTTGGATATCAATTCTGAAGCTGCCAAAAAGGGGAGGTTGAACCTATTTCCTGGATACATGGAGAGATACAACAGATCCATTGCTAAGGTATATATTCTTCTTATTGTTGACAAAATAGCTTTGATATCTTCAATTTGCTAAGGGCAACAAGTTGTTTTAAATTTGCAAAAATCTCAATTCTTAAATTCAGCGCCATAGTTGATACGCTCAAGCTCTAATAGCAAAATTTATGATACACCTGAGGTTTTGTACCATCCTTGACGAAAATTCAATTCTTGAAACTCTTTAATTTTCTTGAATACTGGTTTAATATGGATGTTGGGTTAGAAAGACGAGATTTTGCTCAACATATGTCTCATCCTGATCTCCATAATAGCCTATGCTCACCACCACATTCCGGATGCAAGGGTGATCAGAAGCCTAGATCACTGCACAATTGCGGTTTAAGGCAAGTAATTGTAGAGAGAGCAAAAACTGGGTAAAAAGGTTTTTGATATTCAAAATATGATTCCAAACCTAATAGAATAGTTCTTATACATAGGAGGAGCGTAAAGTACGCATAGCAAATAAAAACTGGAAAAATAGAAATGGTGGTCGTTTGCCTGTACTAGATTAGTTGAGATGACCTGATTCCAAGGGTGTTTGGATCACATGCCGATTCTCTGTTCGGTGGTCAGACTTGTTGCTGATGCTTGTCCCTCCTTAAACTCTGGCTTTGCCAGATTGTACAGTGGCTACCACCATTCTTACCTCAGGTGTGGGCAACTTCTTAATCAAAGTTTGGCAGTCCGGGTTTGCCTCTCTTGCTCTTGTTTTGCCAGATCTAGTTCTTGTTTTGCAACCTTGCTCATATTATCAGAGAAACACTTCAAATCGGTATTGCTTGGTACCACCCTAATGATTGGCCCTGGTGCCAAATTGTTATGCGCTCGGATTTGGGAGTCAGTCATTGGGTGATTACTAACAAACTCGTTTGTGACAATGGATTTGTCGTTATAGATGTTCTGTCCTTTCTTGGTGGATCCTATTATTGATTAGGATTTTAGAACTGGTCAGCAAAAACTATCCAGCCTCATGAAAGTATCTTTATCCTACAGATATTGTGGCAACATTTTGCATGTTACCGTTGCTTGTTTGTTTGACATACTTCATCATACGTGGTGGTGTCTGATTGCAGGAAGCTACGATAAAGTATCTGGAGATTGCAAGGAAACATGGCTTAACCCTTGTTCAACTTGCATTGGCATTTGCGCGTGATCGTCCCTTCATGACAAGTTCAATTATTGGGGCGACTTCCGTTGAGCAATTGAAAGAAGATATAGATGCTTTCTTGACGGTTGAAAGGCCATTGCCTTCTCAAGTAACGGAAGATATTGGAAATCTTTTCAACAGATACAAAGATCCAGCCATCCTATAGGAATTATACCTTGTTTTAGGGAAAAAGAAAAAAGCACCGAAAGTGTTTGTATTTTCAGATTTATGCAATTTAATACTTAAAATTTTATTTTTTTTAATAATTTAATATTAAAGTTTCATATTTTGGAGGATTTTATACTTGATATGTTGAAGTTTAGGATATACTAGTACGTGCCTAAAACTTGCAATGCAGGTTTGAGCATCCACTAGTTTGATTAAAGATGTCAACAATTGTATGTGCAGTGTCCATGTCTCATAATTGTCAAACTCTTTTTACCATTTTGCTTTTTAAAAAGCTTTTCATTGCTATTTATTTTATACTATTGGATAGGATAAATTTTTAGTTTTGTATAGTAAATAAAGTTACTAGACAAAACTAAAAAAAAAAAACTGTACAATTATTTTATAAGATAAAATAAGCATATTCATAATAATTAAAAAAAAAAAAGGACCCCATCTCATCATATCTTTTACCATTATGTTCTTATAAAAGTTTTTCTAAGAATTCTTACTTTGTTGTTAAAAATAATTCTATATCATTATAAAATTTCACATAAAAACCCTTATGGTGTATCCTATTTTATAGGTATGAGTTTTAAAAATTTAGAATCAATACTTACCTATTAATACACAGTAAATATCATGGACACTTCCACCTCGGGACTTACTAATATTTTTACTTTTCTTTTAATTAAAGTATCATGGCCAGTTGTGAATAAATAAATAAATAAATGAATAAGAAAAAAGAAAAATAGAAAATCATCATATATTTGATTTTTAAGTCGTTATCATTTTTAAAAATAAATGAACAATTACATATATGATGAATTTTCAATGAAAGAATCATAGAATAACGACAAAATATAACATAAATAAACCATAGAACTAGTTTAAGTTGGAAATGCAATACAGGTTTAACTTTCTTATCAATTACTGACCAAATATAAAGGGTGATTAAGGATGCCTTAGTTTTCATTGTATTTTCAAATTTAACCATATGTAACAGTAATATATCATGAGTCATGCAAGATATCTTACATATAAGGTGAAAATACAAGTTACAATAAAACCTGGAATCTATAGTGTAAAAGCTATAGGTCTCATGCTATGTATTAGGGTATATCCTTGTATACTACCTATTGAGTTCAGGTATTAAAGATTTAAAAAAAAAAAAAGAAAAAAGATTTTGCATATGATTTATAATCTAACTACATAGGATCTAAAACCTACACGGGTCCAATACTCAACTAATTATCCAAATATAGATTTTTTTTCTTTTTTGGGACAATAATCTTATTGTAATAGAAATTAGCAATATGGTAGCATGTGCTAATGCATAGATCAATTAATTTTTCTAAATTTTTAGATTTTAATTTTTTAAAAAATCAACTGGTCATTGATGTAGGATAGTGGAAGTAAAAAAAATTATAAATGAATAATGAATGAACAATACGTAGAATTGCAAAATAATATGGAAAATCATGGAAATAAATTAGAATACATAATCCAAACATTAATTATATTGAGTATGTGAAGAAATCACCATAAACTAAAATAAAACTTTTTTTTATTTTGCTTTTTCATGAAAGGAAACAATAAACATGGAGTAATTGTATATCTAGTAGCATCATACCATGCTAGAACATTTAAAAAGGTATTTTGATGATAACAAAACATATATGAAACTTCATCAAATGAAATTACTTGAACATGTAGAAAAACTTATCTTGAGCATAATCCTTGATGAGTCGTAAAGAAATTATTAGAAGCAAAGATTACATTAAAAACATTGATAGAAATCAAGGATTGTTCCAACGTAAATTAAGTTAAAGAGGAGGTTGAAGTGTTACAAATTGGAGAAAAGGCAAGTAGTGAGACCATAGAGAGGGATACATGAACAAGCGATATAACCATATCAGGATTGTGTCGAATGGAAACATAAGGCAAAGAGATACACGATCAAGCGACATGACCATTCGGAGCCGTGTTAAGCAAAGGGACAAGTACAAAAGTTACATGACCCAGTGACACGATCGTGTTGAGGGTATGTAGACCATAAAAGTGATACAACCATGTTGGAGGCATGTTGAATACGCAAAATTCTTATTTATTTTATTTTATTGTCTTTTGCAAACTTATTTTATTTACACTTTTATCCTTAGGGTTTTAAACATATTTAAGCCTCTTGTTTCTCCATGTATTCACTTTTATCCTTTTTGATATTGAATCAACAACTCTTTAAGAGTGCAATCTTTAACCAATATTGTCCCTAGTTATTCTATTAAATCTTATTAGTCAATTATCTTGCAATTGATTGTTGCAAATCCTTAGCTTTTTTGTCTTATGAGTCATATTAAGACAATAGCATTAACAATTGTCGTATTCCAAAAATCATGTATAATATTGATTTTGAAATTACAACAACCTAGTTCAATTATTGGGATTATTTTTCAATAATTGTCCACACCCATTATCATTTTTAAATTCTAATAATTAAAAACACCAAAAATACTCCAAAATTCACATTCTACATATTTTTAGGGCACGACACTAGTCTAATGGATCATGCTTGGAATCTTTTTGTAGATTTAAGCACATCATATTGTTGGTATCAGATCAAAGATTACAACATGTGGAGTTGGTAAATCAATCTCGTCAATCTAATTTGTTAAACTTTGTTGTTGACTAGAGATTAGGGTTTAGTAGGAGTTGTGCTATGATATTGTTGTTGGCATAGAGTAGTTTTAAATTGCATATCAGATGTTTGATAAAATTCCAATGTTGAAGAGTAGTACATTACTGTGCCATGGGGGTATGTTCTTATTGATTATTTGAGTTTTGTATGGTGTAGGCAATGAATTGGTGAAGAGTGAATTAAACCAAAAAAAAAAAAAAATTAAGTAATGAGAGTGTAAATGCTAGGTATGTTAGCAAAAGGGGTGATAGTAATGGAGATGGAGGTCATCGTGAAGCAAAATTAGAATGGTAGATGACTACCCTTAAGAGACCATGTAGCACTTTATGGAGATGCAAATAAATTTAATGCATACTTTAACCGATAATATAAATCAACAAAGGAATGCACGAAATGAAAATCATAAATGAGATGTTGATGTAAGGTGACATAGGGATAATGAAGGGTGTTAGGATGATAATCTGAATGAAGGTGAGGGAGATAAATTTGATGGAGGCCATGTGAATGATAGGAACCAACAAATGAGAGGGGTTCAGAGTGTTAAATTGTTTGTGTCAAAGTTTGATCAGTGTGGGACACTGGATGACTTATTATTGGGCGAGTTAAGTTGAGAGACTCTTTGACTACTGTAAGTATGACGAGCGTACCAAAGTCAAATTGGCCTATTTAGAGTTTTATAGATATACTTCATTGTGTTGAAAAAAAAAATTCATGAGTGGAGGAGAGAAGATGGAGAAGTAGAGTTCACCACATGGAATTCAATAAAGAGGTTAATGTAGAAGAAATTCGTGCTACCATATTATAAATAGGAGTTGTTCTCTTAAATGGACACATTATGATAGGGAGGTATGTCAGCTACTCAGTATGTGCAAGAATTCAAAACATTATTGATGAGGTGTGATATAAAAGAGCTAGTTGTGCAAATCACTTCTAAATTCATCATAGGATTAAAGTGTGAGATAGTAGATGTAGTTGAAGTATAACAGTATTCTACCTTAAATGGTGTAGTGAAGCTAGCCTTAAGGGTTGAGAAGCAAAAGCAAAGGCATAGAACTAGGTCTTAGCATTATAGTGATCGTCAAGTTAAGGAAAAACCTAAAGAAGAGTTGAAGTCCACAATACCTAAGTTTGAGTGTAAGGAGTTTAAAAGCTATGAGAAAGGAGGTTTTAGTAACAATAATGTATTTAAGTTGTAAGAGCAAAAGCACGTTATTCATAGAAAGAGATTAAGTGAAGTTTTTCAAATGTTAGGGCTTTCAGCACTTAACTGTTGAGTGTCTAAACAGGAGGGTCATGATCATTAAGACTTTACTAGCTAAGGTTGAAGTAGCTAGTGAAGAGGAAAAGGAAGATTTTGGTGAAGAACTTGAACACATGAAGTAGACCTGAGTTAGATGACGTCATTAAAATAAAGAACTTGGATTGAGACCCAAGAGAGAAGATGATGCCCATTACTATCAGTTAGTCTATTAAGCCAACACCACCAGCCAATGAGATTAAGTGAGAGAATTTATTTGTCACCCAGTGCTTAGTGTAGGGTAAAGCATGTTCTATTGTGATTGATAGTGGAAGCCACACTAATATTGCTTATACATCTTTTGTGCATGCTTAGGGTTTGAAGATGAATCCACATTCACAGTCGTACACATTGAATTGGTTTGGTGAGAAAGAAAAGATTTATGTCACTAAGCAAGTTACAGTGCCATGGAGAATTGGAGGATATGAAGATGAAATGGTGTTTGATGTTGCTATAATGGAAGTGGCTCACTTGTTGTTGTGACAACCTTGGATGTATGATAGCAAGATAGTATATGATGGGTTAAAAAATGTCTTTAAATTTGTTAAAGATGGAAAACAAATTACCTAACTCCTATGGCTCTTGAGGAAATCAAGAGAGATCAAAAGGCTCGAGGTAAGCTAAATGAAGGAAAATCGAGTTTGTTTGCATGGACTCCATCTTTATTCTTTGGCAAGTCTATCAACCACAAGATTTGAGGGTGAATCTTCACTAACCTCGTGGTGATGATAGGAATCAAGGTTTGTTCCATCATAATTCAAGCTAAAGAGGAGTTTGAAGTGTTAAAAATTGGAGAACAAACAAGTAATGAGACCATAGAGAGAGATACACAACCAAGCAATATGACAATGTCAAGGTCGTGTCGAATGGAAACATAAGGTAAAGAGATATATAATCAGGTGGCATGATCATGTCGGGGATGTGTTGAGCAAAAGGGCAAGTATAAAAGTTACATGACCGAATGACATGACCGTGTCTGGGGCATGTTGACTATAAAGGCGACATGACCATATTGGGGGCATGTTGGCTGCGCAAGATGCTTATTTCTTTCTCTTTTTTTTCTTATTGCCTTTTGTAAACTTATTTTATTTACACTTTTACCCTTATGGCTTTAAACATATTTAAGTCTCTCATCTTTCCATATAAGACAAACTATTCACTTTTATCCTTTTTTATATTGAATCAACAAATCTTTAAGATTGTAATCCTTAGCTAATATTGTGCTAGATTATTTTATTAAATCTCATCAATCAATTACCTTGCAATTGATTGTGTCGATTCCTTAGTTCTTTTATCTTGTGAGTTATATTGAGACAATAACATTAACAACCGTTGTATTCCAAAAATCGTGTATAATAATATCAATTGAGTAATTATGATAACCCAGTTTGGTTATTGGGATTATTTTAAAATAATCGTCCATACTTATTATTATTTTTAAGTTCTTATAATTAAAAATGCCAAAAATGCTCTAAAATTTACGAATTTTTCTATGGTCCCGCCTATGTTTTTGGGATTGGCCTAGTCTTCAATCTCATCATTGATTTATGTATTAATCATGAGGATTCAATGGTGATCAATGATGGAGATTTGATAGAAGTTAATGGTAAGATTGAAGGTTGAACAAGTCCTATTAAAATAGTGGATAAAACCGTAGAATGTCTAAAAATTCACAATCCGCATATTTCAAAGCGCGATGCAAGTCCAACGGTCTATAGATTTGGGCACATCATATCGGTTAAGACCTTACACCATAAATACTCCAAAATTCACATTCCCCCCACTCGGGGCTAACCTCTTAACTATTTACTAAGACTAGCACACTACCACATTGGTTAAGACATTACACCATAGCGCATTTCTTGATGGAACCACCAACAAGAGTGATTTAATGGAGGCACATCATGAAAAGAAAAGAAAAGACATCACACAAATTTATTGCGAAGGGTAATCTTTTTTATTAATGTCATTCTATCATGAATAAAATATAAGCCTTATCTATTTATGACATCTAGACCATCATAGAATCTAACCAGCCATATAGGATCTAAAACCTACATGGCTCTAATACTCAATTAGTGCATCTAAGTATAAATGTGGAGAGTGGTTGCATATACAATTTCTTTCCTTGGCACAACAATCTTGTTGTAATAGAAACTAGCAATACATGCTAGGGTTATTCATGGTTCATTCGATCGTTAAATAGAACTGAATCATATTTGCAATAGCTCATATTAGACTCTTAGTGAACTGTATCGCTTTTAATAGCTTAGGGTTTTGAACCAAATTGCTTTTAGAAATGCCAAGTTATGTTGGTTACATTTTATCATACAAAATACACATATATTATGGTAATTTTTAATTGTACGATTCAATGCAATATTTTAAGTTAAAAAAATTAACAACTGGACAATAATCACATATATGCATATAAACAACAAAAAAATTGTAAATAATAATTCCCTTTAAATAAAGTCAACTTACTACTTGAACTTATCTTATGAATTCTTTACTAGATTCCCTTAATCGAATAGCAAACCATTTCAACCCTCTAACAAACTGCAAATTGTATCGAAATATGAAAAACTGTATTTTGTGGTTTGGTTTAGTTTGGTTTTTTGTTCAGTTTAGCTTTAAGAATAGCCTAGTATGTGTTAACCATGGACCTCTTCATTTTTTTAATTTTTAGATTTTAATATTTGAAAATTCAGTTAATCTCTCTCCCTTTGAGCAACCCAGTTGAAAGCTGTAGTTTCATCAAACAAGAAGATTTTCCATTATGTGCTCTTAGGATTTTTGATACTATGAAAGTGAAAAGTATTGTTACTTGAAACTTAATCTTATTTGGGTAGTATATTGTTGTTTTAATACCTGAACTTTGGTTGATTTTTTATTTAACTATCTAAACTTTAAGTTGATTTTAGTACCTAATTGAACTTTCTATTGCTAGCATTGGTACTAAAGCTTCATTAGTTGTTGTTACAAATGTCATATTATGGGCCAATAACAATGTGTTGTGTCTATTCTCATTAAGATAAAAAAAGGAAACTTAAAATCAAACTTTACTAGGTGAGATTTAAGTTTAAAAATCATTAAAAAAATCATCTTATAAGTAATATTTTAATATCCCTTGACCAATAGTAACTAAATTTATTTAAAAAAAAAAATCAAAATCTCTGATATCTCTCTGTTCTTATCTTTCTTTGTTGTCCAAAGTCATAAACCACTACCATTACCTTGGGTCTCTTTCTCTATCTCCATACTCCACCATCATATCCATCTTATTTCTCTCTCTGAAAATATTTTTCTCTATTTATAATCACCATTTTCAATAAAAAAATTCTTAATGGGGTCAAAGAAGAAGGGCGAGCACAAGAATGGATGGTCATGGGTGGTTGGAGAAAGCAAACATTGAGATTAAGTACATTATTGAATCTTTGATGGGTTTATATTAGAAAAATCTTTGGATCATAAAAAGTTGGAACTTTTATATGAAATAAGATGCTTGAAAAAGGAGAGATGAGATTTTTAGCTACAAATTACCAACTAACTACTCCACCATTATGTATGCAAATACCATCATATCAAATGCACTATTAATTGTATTGTGCGATATAGAAAGTTATTTCAATAACTGGGTTTTTGGCTCAGTTTAATGCTATTGACCAATGTCTTGGGTTAGCAATAGTGTCTAGGAAATTGGGCCCAATTAGGCATGTTTCAAGGAGATTTAATTTCGTAGGCTCGAAACAAGAATCACTAAATCAATTTTCTTACTCTCAACCTTACTTAGTTGTCTTGCACACGAAAAGTAGACTTAGAAATGGTCCTTTTGGGTTCATTCAAGCTTTATATGTCCTTAATAAGTCTTAGGCTTATAGGATAAGTCTTAAGCTTAAGCCTTATAAAGGGAGGTAGGCTTGCCCAAGCCCATGGTCACATAAGAAAAGAAGGCTTTAATCTAGATTATCGATTGCCTACATTTGATCCAGCGAGTCTCATTAATGGCTCATCTAGTCTATCAATTTTAGCTTCTTCCATCAGTCAAGATTAGTGGCCAAAATCTATATATATGAGTCTCTTCCTCTTCATTTGCAACATTCAAAGCAACAAGCAAAACACTAGAATTCATCAAGAACAAGTTAAGAATGGAACAAAAAAACTACATAAAATCCATTGTCACATATGCACTCTAAGGTTAACCAACACACTTGTTGCACGTGGTTGACCAACTACAACAAACCCATACATACACTACACTTAGTATGCCAATTTAGGCTACTTTTAGTTTAAAAATTAATACTTCATGTATAAAAGCTAGGAAATTAATAAAATAAGCATAGAACTTCTAATTATTTTATAATCAAGAAATGGGCCTCTATTTATAAAAATTAAAATTAAAATAAAATACGTATGTTTTATTTTTCCCCTCCTTTAGCAATTCCTCTCCCTAAAACTAAGCAAACAAAGGAAAAAATTGAAGGTAAGTGTAACAAATTCTCATGTTTTCATTAGGTTTTATTAGCAAAGGAATGAATAAACACTATTCTTAAATGTAGAAACCAAGCTTTTTCATAATCTTGAGGTTGAAAGGCTTTAGAATTTCATTTAGAAGGAAAGTCAAATTGCCGAGTCTCATAATTTGCTAATTTTAATGCATTTTGACTCTTTACTAATAAAGGAATGCATTCTTAATAGAGCAAAGGATAGGAAACATGTCGAGAGCATTGGAGCCGATCAAGATCATAGAAGAGATCAAGATTTTAAGTAAGTTTGGTATTTCTGTGTTGATTTTGTGGAAATTATGTTTCGTCATGATTAATGGAAGTACAAGTGGTAAATTGATTGTTTTTATTGTTAGAATTGAGTGTCATTTTGTAATGTTGATAGTAGAAGAAAATTGAGATTTTTCATGTAAAGAGACTACTAAATTCTGCAGTTCCATAGAAAAAGGTTCAAACCCTTTTCAAAAAGGCCTAAAGCATTTGTGATATGGAAGTTCTTTTTAGCTTAGTTTTTTTGACAAAAGATTTCAACCTTTTGTGAGAAGGTCTAAACCATCACTTGCAAGAGGATTCCTTACTTTCAAAGCTTCAAAAAGGTCTAAACCTTTTATAAAAGGTCATGACTATCCCCTGTCGAGACTTTCTGACCTTTCAAAATTTCAATATGATCTAAACCTTTTGAGCATGATTCAAACCTTTTTTTTTTTCTCTTGATCCCATGTTTTTACTCAAAAACACTCTTTTCAATTCCCAAAAGCTTTTTAACACTTAAAATTATAATTTTACTCCTATATAAACATAATTACTCGTATTTGATCATGTTTAAACACTTTTTTATATTCAAATGCAAATTCAATCAACTTTAATGAAATTTTACCCTTGTTTACAAACCTACTACATTAATCAATACCTTTTAAACTGTTTTCCTTCTAAATTAATATTTTTTAGGGAAAATATATATTTAGTCCTTGACATTTGACACATTTTCTATTTGAGTTCTAAACCTTTATTTTATTTATTTATTTATTCTATTTGAGTCTTCATCATTTGCGAGACCGTGCAAAAGAGTCCTCTGTTAGTATATCATTATTTTTTTTTCATTAATTGTGACATGTGTTGATTTTTTATTCATCCATACAATTTTATTAAATAAATAAAATAAGAAAATGTTAAAAATTGATAAAGTAATTAAAAATTAAGGAAATTTTAAAAATAATAAAAATTTAAAAAAAAAAGAAAGAAAAAATATGTGTAAATATATATAATTTTTTATTTTGAATAAAAAATATATATAATTAGTTTATTCAAATAAAAAAATGAAAAAAATAAAAGAACCTGATAAATAAATAAAAATATGTTCCAACTAACCCTTCACCTTAAGGTGGTCGAAATAGCCACAATTGTGCAGTGGGTCGTGTAACCTACTAGTAGTCATGGGTAGTCGCCCACCACTAAGTGTGGTCTCTTTGCCTCCCTTAAGGGGTTGGTGGCCACCGATGGCCACCTATTCAAAAAAAAAAAAAAAAAAAGAGAGAAAAGAAAAGAAAAGAAGAAGAAGAAGAAACCTGATTGAACTGAAGTCAAGTTGCGTGGGTGGCTACCCACTACTTGTGGGATGTCAAGCAACCTCTAGCGAGCAATCACCCGTGGCTATCGATGGGTCACAATCCACTTCTTTTAGTAGTTGTTCCGGCCACCCTAAGGTAAGGGAGTGGTTAGAACATTTTTTTTTTCAGGTTGTTTTTATTTTTTTTATTTTACGAAACTATATATATATATATACAAAATAATAAATTATATATATACACATATATATTTATTTTTTTAATTATTTTTCTAAAATTTTCCTTATTTTTTATTACTTCATGTATTTTTTTAGCATTTTCTTATATTATTTATATAATAAAAATACATGAACCAATTAAGACGTGATATGTGTCAATGTTTACAAAAAAAACTAATAATGAAGGACTCTTTTGCTAGATTTTGTAAATAATAAGGACTCAAATAGAAAAAAAAAATGACTTAAGATGTAAAAAAAAAAAAAAGGTGCCAAATGTTGAAGATTAAATATGTGCTTTTCCATATCTTTTATCATCTCTGGTGTATGGAAGTTAGAGATAAGGGTAAGAATGAGGATTAGTTAGAAGGTAGGAGAAGTTAAGCCAAAGTTGACCATTAAAGTTACATTAATTGTAATTGGAAATAATAAGGGTTATATTACATGTCGAGGGTTTTATTAATGTTCTGTATCAATAATTAAGGATTTGAGAACCCAAGAGTTAGAGAGTCACCTATTTCAAGTACATGTTATTGTGTGGGCTAGAACTAGAAATTAAATAACTTAATAAATATTTTGCTAATGACTTGTTTATTGCTTGTGCATGGCTTAACCCAAGAGTTAGAGGTAGTAGAATCTTAAGGGCACCTCAATTATCAATATATGATTATATTTCCAATGAAGTCGTGTATCAAAGAGATCTAGGGTAAATGCAAGTGTATTGAGGTCAGAGACGGTAGTTTCCAATATTGGTTTAAAAAGTTAGGGCCAGAGATAGTAGTTTCCCACCTATGATTATATTATATTTTACTATCGGGTGTGAAGGGGGTCATGAGTACCTCTATGTTAATTGATGAGCTAAATCAAAAGATAATTAAATTGATTGTTTGTGATACCTGCTACATTAAATGCATGTGACTTGAGAATTATTTGGCATGTGTGTATGTATATGGTATTCACATACTAAGCATTAGCTTACCTCTTGGGGGAACCTTTTTTCAACTGTAAGTACATATGAGGAGATAGTGGTTACTAATAAGATGATCATAAATCTTTACCTGGAAGATATTGAGTTTATTGCTATTGTGATGATTAGATATATGGATATGGAAGTAGGTAATTATGGATATCCTATTTAGTTTAGTTTGTAATAGAGATGGGACTCTGATTTATATATGTTCTCTATTGAGTTGTAGATTTAGCTTTATATGTATATTCTTTAGTTTATTTAGGAACAGATGATTCCAAATGACATGTGTTGTATTGGTGGTTGTAGAGTACAACTCATGTGAGCCACATGGTGATGTTTATTTGGAGTTATTCCAATATGTACATGCAGTTATTTTAGATGCTTAGAGATAATCAACTAGTGTTTAAGTCTTTGTGTGTCATTACTCAATAATGACATGTGGCAAGCTACATGCATCCCAGGTTCTAGGATGTAACAGCTTAAGTGATATCGGGACTTAAGTTTATTGATCTTTAGAAACTTAGGAATTGAATCCTTAAGGCAATGAGATGAAAAGTGTGGGTAGAAAATGGGTTAAGCTTGTCCCCTTGATGTGACCATTAATTATTCTTAATTGATAGTGATTTTATTTTATGAAATTATTATTGATTGTTATACAACCATGTTGGAGGAATTTTACTTGACATTACGATTGGAGAAATCTTGTTTGCATTTTAAATAGTGATAATAGATAGTCATGAATTCCTATTTTGTTTAAGAAACCTAGGATTAAGCATAAAAGGTAGTAGATGAGAAAGTTCATACCTAATCAAAATAGAAAGAAACTTAAGATATTGAAAGTTATTGCTTAAGGTTATATATATATTATAACCCAACAATACTAAATGAATTTAAGATTGACAAAGTAAAAGTGTGCAAGGTGAAACTAGTAAATCAATAGGTATATATATGTATATAAAAAGCAATATTTAAAATTGAATAAAAAAGGGGAAAAAGGACTAAATCAAGTAGCTTCCCAAAACTGAATAAAGTGGGAGACTTAATTAAAGCACCCCTATGGTTGCCTAAGGTACCTTTCAGTTAATCAAAATATCCATCACCTTGATAGTAAAAGGTATTATATAAATTTAAAATGTCACCCAAAAAAAAAAGTTAGAAGAGAACATTGACCTGAATCATAAACAATATTTCCAAAATGTGTAAATCCACCTTTACTCCTTCTCCAAAGATGGCAATGCTACCATTAAACAATAAAAGTTGATAACACTAATACCGATAAACAAAAAAAAGAGAAACAAATAAATAGTAGTAATAATAATACTAGAAGGATCCAAAATATAAAAAATCCCTCACTAAACTCTTCGTAGAGAGTGTAACGCATATATATATATATATAAAGAAAAAGAAGAAGTTGACTAATTTATTAATTTATAATAATATCAATAATAAGAAATGACGAGTCACTCTTCTTCATTTGCTATGTTCTAAGCATCAAAAAGCTTCCCACAAACGTTGTTATTATGTTAGAATCACTCCATAGAAGATCACACACTAGAATTCATCAAAAATAAGTCATGAATGAAAAAAAAATTACTTAAAATCTATTGTTACATGTGCAATCAAAGATCAACTAACACACTTGTTACACGTCATACAAATATTATACTCAGTATGTCAATTTAGGATGTTTTTAGTATAAAAATTAAAACTTCACTTCTTTTTTTTTCTTTCTAAATGTTGGTGAGAAAGGAGAAAATGGGTTTTAGATGTAAAGATTTAAGTTTGGAAATTTGTGTTGAGTGATGATGAAGTGTTAAAGTATTATTTTTCAAGCCTCTCTTTATCTGAACTTTTTTGAAATTCTTTTATTCTGTTGTGGATTGCTTCCATGGCATAGACAAATGAAAGAATAGTTCATAACTTTGTTGTTTTTTATCCTTTTTTTTTTTTATCTACTTTTGTTTGTGGTTATAACTTATTAACTACATATGATAAGGGAAACTACACATGCTTTGTCGTCTACATAGATGATAGTTAGGGCGGAAGAGAATAAGAAGCAAAGGTCATGGACTTTTTATTTTTATTTTTCTATCCAGTAATATAAAAAATGATAATGCATGTCTTTTTTATGTCAATGTAATTATGAATTTATCAAATAACAAAATTTTTTACTATTTTTATTGTCATGTAGCACATAAATAAGTTAAGCTACTTGCAAGTTATTTGAGCTCAACTTGACTCGATAAGTTAAAGTTGCTTTGTAAACAAGTTAAACTTAAAATCAAAACAAACCTCATTTTTTTAATGAATCGAGTTTAAACCTTTATTTTAGCTTATGAGTAGGCTCATTTATATCGTTTTACAAGCCATTAATGAACTAGTTCGGGAGCAGCATAAGAGTAGACTTTGAAACAAGCTTGCAAGTCGATATATTACATTAAAAAACATATTATATTAAAAAATATAACATAAGAATATAAAAATGAAACTAATATAATTAAAAACATATATATAAGATTAGTGAATATAACCATAGAAGAATGGAAAAAACAAACATTATGAACTAAAGAAAAAATTATTAATATTTAAAATTTATTTACAAGCCATAGTGCATAAAGGAGGGCATCTACGTGTAATTTGAAAATAATGTTGGAATAATTATCAACCAATCTTTTGAATCCCATGTTTTCTTGGTACTTTTATATGAAGGAGTAGTAGATTTTAAAACATATTATACTTGAATATTACATGATTTTGTATAGATGCAACTTGTTATTGTTATTTTATGGATTTGAGTTGTTATCTAAATGTACTCAAGTTTAAACTCATACTCATTTATATTGGTTTATTTAAATAAGCCGAGGTTGAGCTTTAAATTTATTAATGAGCTTGAGCTTAAGCCTATAATTTTTAAGTTTAATAAATACTCAATCAAGTTCAAACTTGATAGTTTTTCTAACAAGCCAAGTATTTAAAAACTCAAAATTGGTTTAGCTTGACTTGTTTACAGCTTATTTGTGTGGTAAAATATACACATGCTATAATGTTATTTGCAAAAAGTTTGATTGGGTACTAAAATTCAAAATTTCAAAATCCAATTGTTAATTGAAAAATAAACTAAAATTTAGGTAGCAATTGCAGTATTATCCCATTATGAAAAACTCAATTTTTTTTAAAGGTAAAATTGTTCAAGAAATTCATTATCTTTTTATGCTCTTTCTTTCTTTTTTTCCAACAATAATTAATAAAATTAAATTTCACTTACCAATAAATAGTAGGATAAATTATCATTAGAGACTATTTATTTATCAACAACAATATTATAAATTATAATGATAAACTTCAGTTTTATGAAAATGAACGAGGGGTATTATAGAAAAACCAATTGCTTAATTATTTATATTAATTTTTGTTGATAAAACAATTTTATAAAGTCATTGTTGGAAAATTATAGAAAACTTATCTTTATATTATGTTATGTTCTCTTCATTCTATATATAATTATTGTTTAATTTTTTTGTTATTTATTTTTGAAAACAAAACTTAACACAACTTTCACATATTAATTGCATTTCTTTTACAAATTGATTGTTAAATTTTAATTAATATATATGACTCAATAAAAAAGAAAAAAGTTTACTCTTTAATTTTTAACAAGGTGCATTGAATAGTTGTATAAATTCTTTCATATATATATAATATATACTATAATTGTAATAGTAAGTAGAGATTTTTTTACAAGTAATTATAAATATTTACTTAAATAAGATAAGTTCAGCCCCCTAATCATATAGTTTTGCATTCACCTCTATATATGTATTTATTAAAAGAAAAGATTGACTTAGTGTAAAGATATTCAATAATGAAAAAATCATATAAGTCCTAACTCAAGAAAAAATAATGAAGGAAGTATCAAATTGTGATATGTCAATGGAACATAAATCATAAAGAGAAAACTATATATTTTTTTAATTATTATCATTTTTCTTATTTTGGAGTCTTTCAAGAAATTCTACAAAGTTGTCAAACACCTAACACCATTACAAGATGTAAACATTTTTACAAAACAAACCCATTTATAGGTGTCAAAAGTACACATTACATTCAAAGCTAAACACATGGTGCTTTTGTTTTAAAAACCAATATTTACCAATTCATTACATCTTGAGCCAATTTAAAGATCTAAAATGACAAACATCACATGATTCATTTCTAGATGGACCGATTGAGTTGCATCTTCTCAAAAATAAAATTTTCCCAACATCCAAATTGTTGAGAGCAACATTATCCCTAGCAAGTTCTCAAAGCAAGTAATGATGTATTTGGCTTGCTTCATTTTGCCATTGCAAGTCTAATTCCTCATTTAGATTAGTATTATTTATTATAATATATAATTTTTTTTTTTGGTTTTGTTATTGTAGTTCTTTAGTATTATCTTTTCATATCTTTACATTTCCTTTTAATTAGTATAAACTAAACTATGTACTTTTTACATGTTGGAAGTAATGGTAAGTTCTTTTTTAAAAAACTTTTATTACTCACATTTTTTCATTATCAGTGCAATTTACTATTTTTTTTCACTTATACCTTTTCATTATTTAAGAAACATATCCTTTATGATGATGGTATGGTATTTGTAGAGAAGCTATAACCTTGATATAACTACATGCAAAATGATACAACTTTTAGTACATAATGTTTTATATAACTATTAATATTTTATATAATCATTAATAATAGCAACACTTACAATATATAAAATATATTGGTATGATTAAACAATAGCACTACTAACATATTAATTACTCTCTCACTTAAATATATTATTTTTATTAACATATATATATATATTTTAAAATCGATACCGTGAATAGTGTGGAACTTTGAACTAATTTACTAAAAAATAAAATAAAATAAAATGGTGTTTCTGAATCATAGAGTAAAGTGAATTCTCATAATGAAGATAACGTTATGGTGGCTCGAAGCTGACAGCTCATTATTGAAGAGTGCAGTGGCATGGAGGGGGTGACTGTGACTCGGATTTATGACATTCCAACAACGCTTGTGGTGGGCGCGGGCTGGTGGGTGGCCGACGAGTGATGGCAGGTATCTCTCTCCTCCCTTTTTTTTTTTTTTTTTTTAATATCTGTCTATGCACGTGGTGTCCACCTTCCTTAGCTTGTTATTTAAAATTCAGTTTTTGATCTTAAATATGAAAAAAAAAAAGAATCCAAATGATAAAATGTAAATAAAATAAATATAAAATTAGGGAATTAGTAATTGTTGCTCATCTGCTTTTGCTTATCTACCCTCTCACACGTCCAACAAATTTCAAAAATCTGAACTAAGACGAGAAGATCGCGTTGCCCTGACATCAACATCAACGTCAAGGTCAGGCATCATATCCAAGTGTTGCCGCAGCATTGAATATGAATTGCCAGGAAACATCCTTGAAGTCTCTTGTCTGGTCTTTCCTTGTCCTTGATGTCATAACATCATCTCAAGACTCTTTCAAAATCCTTCTTTGCTAAGATTTCTCATCATCCCACCCACAAATTGCAAATATACTTTGTCCTAAATTTACTATTTTACAGGATTGATTAATGATGATGGAGGACTGTTTATATTTTTAATTCATTTTCTATTCTGTATAAATGTGTTTTGATTTTTAACGCTTTATGTTTTTGTATTTTTTCTTATTTAAAAAAATTATTATTTTTTCATTATTATAATAAAATAATATTCGAATTCGATCCATTCACTATGAAAATAAATGTTTGTATACTATAGGTTATAAAGTTATATGAAGAAAGAAAAAAGAAAGAAACATATTATTCAGAAATTGAAAATAATCACAGAAATATTATGAGAGAAGTTTGAAGTTTATTTGATATTTGGTGATAAAAAAAATAACGAAATTGAAAAAGAATTTTTTTATATAATTTAGCCTTTTTTTTTAAGAAAATAATTTATATATCTGTAGATTGTAACTCAGACCCAGAAAATGATTTTTGTACAAGTTTTGCCGCAAGACAGACTTAGACTGTGCTTGGCAATCTTTTAAGGAGATGAGATGAGCGAAAGAGAATAAAAATTAAAGGAAAAACAAGAAAAAGTGTGATTTTTGTTTTATGTTTGGATATTAAAAAGGGAATAGAGATGAGTTTTTCCATTTTTAATATTTAGTTTATATTATATAAAGAAAATAAATTATTGAATAGATTATTATATCTTTATTTTTATTTTGTAAATTTAGATATTATGAATATTTTTATCATTTTAAAATTTATTTCTATCCTTTTTCTTTAAAATTAAAAAATTAAAAATAAAAACTTTCCACCAATTTTGAATGAATTCTACATTTACTTTCATTTTAAATTACCAAATATAAAATTTACACCATTTCCCTTTCATTTCTCTGGATTTTTTTTTTTTTCCATCCAACCAAGGACAGCCTAAAAGTAAGACCCACCCCAACTGAATTGTTAATTGATGATCATTACCGTGTCTTTCAAGTTTCATTCGGTACAAGAGAGCAAAAAGATTTTGGGGGTTTTCCATCTCCTCAGTATCCACAGGAAGACCCCAGAATTATTTCACTCTCAATTTCTCAATTTCACGAAAGCAAATGGGGCAACAGCAATCAAAGGATGAATTATTGTGTCAACAGGTTAATTATGGGAATGTTGAAGGTATCAAATCCCTTTGCCGGGAAGGTGCTGGTCTTGAGGTAATCGATCATAATTTCACTGCATTATTACTCGGTATCTGTTGCGAATTCTGTTTCAAGTTTGATACTTTTTCTTTTTTGCCCCATTTTTTACTCTTAAAATGTCGAATGTCATAGTTGGGCAGTCGGGTTTTGTCTTAAATTTATTAAAGTTTGAACTTTTTCGCTGAAATGTTGAATCTTCATTGTTGGGTATTCCATTATCTGTAGAAATTTACTGAAATTTGATTTTTATTTTCTTTTTCAGTCCTTACATGCTGAACTATCATTGTCGAGCATTCTGAGCGCCTTTTCTTTTTCCAATGAAATTACTTTTGTTGGAACTTTTCTCACTCTTTTTTGTGTGGAAATGTTGTCTCTGAGAATGATTCTGTTGTGATATGGATAGATTTTCTTGTGCTTTTGTCACTGATTTTTTGAGAACTAAGCAATGTTTTCGATACGTATATTGTTTGTTGATGGGGTCTTGTGATTGTGTGTGTGCGGTGCAGTACATTGATAGAGATGGAAAAACACCACTGATTTTAGCTTCCATGAATCCGGACCTATATAATGTTGCACAAACTTTGATAGAATTGGGTGCAAAGGTCAATGCTTATCGTCCAGGTATGTTTGACATAATTTTGGGAGCTTTAGATTCTTTGTGTACTATGCAATTGTGATTAGTGGAGCATTCTAGTCATTCTTTAGGAGTTAAACTAAGAGACTGTTTCTTCTTCGGTGTAGGTCGGAATGCCGGGACACCACTGCATCATGCAGCAAAGAGAGGTCTTGAAAAAACTGTCAAATTACTTCTCAATCATGGAGGTATGTCGGCACATAAGTATATATTACTATTATGAAGGAGATTTCTTTTCTTGTCCATGTCCATATATATATATATATATATATATATTTTTTTTCCCAGTAAGGGTCCATTTCCATATTGTTTCTTCTAATATGTTTTTATTATAATGTGATGTGATATTCAGCAAATGCGCTGCTGATGAATGATGATTGCCAAACTCCGCTTGATGTTGCTAGAGCTAAAGGTTTCTCTAATGTTGTTCGGGCAATTGAGGTAGGACTTGAGTTTGATATGTTATGATCCTTTGGACCTTTAACTCTGATATGGTAGTTGTTGTAATATTCTGATGCTTAATTCCATGCTTAATCTTAGGGTCATTTGTGCCTGTTCTCTGGTTGGATGAGAGAGTTCTATGGGCCTGGATTCCTCGAAGTAATTGCTCCTCAATTGCTCTCAAGAAAAGTGTGGGTATCAAGTTGGCTTATTTTTCTCCTCAAAGAGATAGAATTTGGTTCTTCTATGTTTCTAATTGTTGTATCAACTCTTTTCTCTTTAGATGTCTTTGTTATAACATATTTATAAATATAAAATTGTACATACATCTACAAGTTGAACTTACAGATAACCCACTTTGGATGCGTTTAAACTTTACCAGTATCCAAATTGGGTCCTAGCGTCTGTCACTTAATTTTCTATTTACTGGTGCTTCTCTACTGGAGAAAAATATTTTTTTTTTTAAAAAAAAATTAGAAATTGACTCGTGTCAATCTAAAAACTATATATGTCAGTTTTATTTCTTTCTAAAGTAGACAGTCCTTTTCTTTTTTCCTCCTGGCTTCAGTATAGAGTTTGTCACTGCTTCTTAAACTTGTTACTATTTCATCTTCTGCAGTTGGGTTGTTGTTTTACCATCTGGTTCTCGAAATCCTACAAAGCCATTCAAGTTGGAGCTGGCAATATATTCTAGTATGCAGGTATTATTAGAAGTAGCTATCCATCCTCTAGTTTATTCATTTGACAGGTTTTTTTGGATAAATGAATTTTATTAAATCCAAAATGTTGTACGATCGTCCAAAACGTTATTCATTTGACAGTTTAATGCTTCTGTTTCTTTTTTTGGACTTGTTAATACTTCTGTACCTTATATATTCCATCATAGTTACAATTCAAAGTATTAGATCTTTAAGCATATATTGAATCAATATTTTCTGTTTAACATGCTAGTAAAGATGTCAGTAATTAAAAATGGACTGTTAGCGGTGCTGAAGATGTACATAAATCCACTCCCTTTTTCCTTGCATTCCCTTTCAGTTTGTTGATGCGTGAATCTGCTTGCTTTGTAGATGCAAATCTATATCATAACTTCTTTTATGATTATTGCAAAACGAGCAGCTAAAGTCTTGGAATCTTCTTAGGATATCTTGTGGATAAATTGATAAGTTTGTCAGTTGCATGCTTTAACACTGTTTTATTATTCATAGGCCCCCTCTTTGAGTTTAAGTTCTATGCTCATGGATTTAATTAACATTGCCACAGCAAACTTTTTCTTATTGTTTGGTAATTCACATTAAGCTTTTATCATATGTAGTCCTAGATGCTGTATTACCATTTGTCCTGTTAATCATGCGAAATTAATCTGTGTAAAGGTGAAATACTCTGTTTTCTTTAGCTTAGTGGATTTCAGCTATATCCATTCTACTATTTCTTTGACAATACTGCAATTTATGTATGTGATGATTTCTGGAATTTTCTTTAAAACTGCACTTCAAAGTCTGTTTTCTTACATGGTGACACTTGTTATTGTTAGGATTCACAACCACGCATGATTATTGCATTGTGGAAGGCTAATTTGGAGGATCCAAAGTTCCACCTGCTTGATCCCACAGTTGTTATTGCTGATAATTCCAGCAGTAAATTCTTAAACTCACTCTGCTTTTCCAAGATCCACTTAATTTGTGGTATTTATTTTTGATTGATTGTTGTATATATGCATAGTCTTACGGGGCAGAAGAAGGAGACGTCTAGGTAACACCTCCCATCTTGGGAGGTGTAGGCCTCAAGTACATAGGCGTAAGTATAAGAACTACTGTTCTGCTTTCAATTAGATAGGAAAGATCTAACATTGGAGTAATTCCTGACGAATTTTGTGGATTTCTTCTGTCAGTTTTCATTAAAAATTTTGTTATTACATCTTTATATATAGTAACCTATGTACTGCTGCATTTTTTTAAGCTTTTCCACCCATGGCATCCCTCAGCCTTTGCCCTACCAATCCATTTGTAGTACTATCTCACCTAAGAGGAGTATTTTGATCCTTTTTTGTCACAGCATGTATCATCTCTGTACTTTTACAATGTTGTAGATTGAAGGTGTACACTCTTTGCTAATGTGGACCTAAGATGAACTTGCTTTCTTTGCAGAGACACGTGTAAAACTTGCTCCAGCAATTGAAGGTGACAAACATCAACTTCATCGATTTTGTGATGCTTGCAAAGGGATTCCACAGGTATCTTGCAGTTATTATTCTGATGGTTATATTCATCATCATATTTGATAGGAGACAATATTGTGTCTTGCAGTTGAAATTTCACCTACCAAGAACAAGTAGAAATAATGGCTGAAATTTTCAGTGGTTAGCATTTTGGGGTGTTTTACAACTTCTAAAGTTTTGCAATTTTTTATGGGATCGCGTATCGCTTCTAGTGTTAGGTTTGTTAACAGCGAAATCATGATTGGTATGCATGGTTGACGTTTTTCTGCTGCGTTTCCCTATGATTAATGTTAGTTTTGGGCTTTTTTGAGAGAACTCGACGATCTCTAGTTTAGGAAATCCAATTTAGAAGTAGAAAACCCATCGTACTTCATTTTTGGAACACAATATATTTACATACTGTTACTTGACAGCAATTACTGAACTGCTTACATGACAGATTCCATAATTTCCCACTACCCTAAGACTAGGGATGTGCCACATTCTTACTCCACAAACCACTACATGGCAGTACCCCAAGACTCCAACCAATTACAGACAACAAAAACCAAAACAAACACACAACAACAAAAAATTTAGATACGTACACATAAAAATTAAAACACTTAAATGCTGACCCACAAAATGACCCACCCAAACAATAGTCTTTCACCCGATTCCTTGCTTCTGGCACATATAAATGTGCTCATATGGAATGACCTTGTTCTGCGAGCTTGAGCTAGGCTTGCGCGTAACATCATTCCCCCCTTTGAGGGCATGTGTGACCTCATGTGTGAATGAGGGGTATTGTTGGTAGAGCACTCAAGCATCTTCCCATGGAGCTTCTGCTGGTGAATAGCCTTCCCAATGAACTAGAATCTTTTGGCAGTTTCCTTGTTTCGGTTTTTTGAGAACCACTTTAGGGGTAGGAATAGCATGCCCTTGTTGTATCAGTGGTATAGCTGGTGGAGTGGCAGCACTTCCTTCAAATTTTTTGAGGTGAGATGAATGGAAGATGGGATGGATTTGGACATTGTCTGGTAAGGTGAGACGATAAGCCACCTGTTCAATTTTGCTTTCTACCGGAAAAGGGCTGTAGAACTTGGGAGACAGTTTACTATAGTGTTGTCTGCTAATGTGTGTTGTTGATATGCTGGTAGTTTAACTAACACCATGTCCCCCACTTCAAAACTAACATCCTGGTGCTGGTGGTTGTACTTTGCCTTAATGGTTGTTTGAGCATGCAATAAGCATTGTCTCAGCTCTTTCCAGACTTGGTCATGCTCAAGCAGTGCCTGTTCTACAGCTTCTAGCTTGGCTGATCCTGCACAATAAGAGAGGTGGCGAGGTGGGGCTCTTCCATATACTACTTCAAATGGTGTAGCCTTGAGAGATGTATGATAACTTGTGTTATAGCAAAACTCAGCCCAAGCAAATCCAGTTAACCCATTTCTTTGGATTATCACTTGTAAAGCATCTCAAATACATCTCAATCATGCGGTTGACCACTCTGGTTTGGCCATCACTTTGTGGATGGTAGGATGATGAAAAGGCCAATTGTGTTCCACACAATTTAAATAATTCCTTCCAAAAGGCACTCGTAAAAGTGGTTTCTCGATCACTCACTATTGTTTCTGGCAAGCCATGTAATTTAAATATATTGTCAAAGAAGACCCTTGCTACTGTGACAGCTGTATAAGGATGGCTCATAGGGATAAAATGGGCATACTTCAAAAATCTATCAACTACTAATAGGAGAGATTTGCAATGTTATTAGGGTAATCCATCAACAAAATCTATAGAAATGTCAGACCAAACCTGATTTGGGATTGGAAGTGGTTGTAATAAGCCAGCCGGTTGCAAGTTTTGAGTCTTGTGGCGCTGACATGTGGAGCATGCTTGAACAAACTCCCTAACTTGTTGCTTCATGTCCTTCCAATAGAAATCCTGAGAGATCTGGTGGATGGTCTTTTGATACCCCTTGTGATAGGGAGCATGCATAGCTTCAACAATGGTGAAACACGACTCTGATTTAGAGCTCAAGTACACCCTCTTCCAAAAAAAAATCAATCCATCCCTCACTGTCCAATCCGATCCCATATCTCTTTCTAAGATGTGGCTACTCAACTGCTGTAATTCGCTGGGGTTCACAGTTTGTTCCCAAATGAGGTCAGAAGGATGCAGCTGGGGACTGGAAATGGCATAAACTTGCATAACCTGTTCATCTCATCTAGAGAGTGTGTCTACTACTTTGTTCTCATGGCCTGATGGTATTCCACCTTGAATCAGATCCAAGAAGGTTACTTATCCAATGTTGTTTCGGCGAAGTAGTAACCCATTGCTCTAATAGAAACTTGAGACTATAGTGGTGTCCTCACCAAGAACTTCCTATCCCACAAATATGCATGCCATTGTCTACCAGCTGTTGACAACCGATGAGCTCCTTTTCAAATGCTGCCAGCTTCAGATGCTACTATGCCAAAGGCCAATTGAAAAAGGATATAGGCTTTCGTTTGGCTGTAAAGCAGTCCCCATCCCACTGTCTGATGCGTCACATTCCACTATGAAGGGCTGGTTAAAATCGGGTAGGGCTAATACCAGAGCTCGGGTCATGGCTGTCTTCAATTCTTCAAAGGCCCTTTCCAACTCGTCCATCCACTTAAATCTGTTTTTGCAAAACATCCTTGTAAGCGCCTCAGCAATAGAGCCATATTCCTTTACAAGTATCTGGTAATAGCCCATTAACCCCAAGAAACCTCAAGGGCAGTGATGTTTGTGGGTTTTGGCCACTCCAACATGGCCACAATTTTGGATGGATCAGCTTGAACACCATTTGCTGATATCAAATGACCAAGATAGGCAACTTGGGTGTTAGCAAAAGCACATTTCGACTGTTTTAAAAGCAGATGGTGGCTGCATAGTAATAAAAAGACCTTATGCAAGTGTTGTAGATGCTCCACCCATGAGCGGCTGTATATGAGAATGTCATCAAAGAAAACTAATACAAATTTTCTAAGAAATTTGAACACCTCATTCACTAATGCTTGAAAAGTGGATGGGGCTTTTGAGAGCCCAAAGGGCATGATGGCAAACTCAAAGTGCCAATGGTGGGTTCAAATGGCTGTTTTTTCAATATTCTTATTCATGTGAACTTGGTGATACCCCGAGCAAATGTCCAATTTAGAGAAGTACTTTGCCCCATGCAGCTCCTCCAATAGCTCTTCTATCACTGAAATAGGAAATTTGTTTTTGACGGTTTTCTTGTTAAGGGTGCGATAATCAACACAAAAGCGCCAAGTCTTATCAGCCTTTTTAATTAATAATACTGGAGATGAAAAAGGTGATTGGCTTGGGCGTATGATTCCCCTTTTTGGCATTTCTTCGCATTGCTTCTCAATTTCATCCTTTTGAAGATGTGGATACCTATAAGGTCTAACCATGATGGGTTGTGCATCAGGCAGTAGCTGTATTTTGTGATCACATTGCTGTTTTGGGAGGAATCCCCTGGAGTGGCTGGAAAAGTTCATTAAATTCTGCTAATAACATTTCTAACAGTTTCTGCTGTTCAACTGCATTAACTGCAGCAACAAACACTGGAGGTCTCATCGTGTTGCTCAACCCCTGCAAGGCCACTTCTCATCCCCTCCGATAGAATCCCTTCCGCTTTGCAGTAAAGTCCCAAGCAACGGGCCCTAAGGATTTCAACCAGTTAACACCCAATACCACCTCTACACCACACAACAGCGGGGTATATAGATCCACCCAAAATTCTTGAGTATCTAAGAGCAGCTCCACCTGTTTACATATGCCTCCACTTTGCAGATTCTCCCCATTCGCCACCACTAGTAATTTTTACTGTGGCTCCACTCTCAACCACAATTTTTCTGCTACATTCATATCTATAAAGCTATGGGTGCTTCCCAAATTCACTAGTACCAGGACAGATTCCTCGCCTATTCTTCCTTGTAAATTCATCGCTTGAGGATATTTCATGCCTGTAATTGCATGCGAGGAAATTTCTACCTTCTCTATTGCTTCTTCCTCCACCCGGTCTCACTCCTGTTTCCTCTAGCTCTTTCGAACATTCTAACCAGAACAGCTTCTTTTTACACTTTTGGCCAACAGTGAAAGGTTCATCACAACCAAAACACAACCCCTTTGCCCTCCTTTCTTCTATCTCCTCTCGGCTCAACTTGTGCACCAATGGAGTGTGTTAGCGGATCGGTTAAAGGACCTAGTTACTATGTTTTGAATGTGGGATTCGGGTTCAATACCCTTGGAGCGGGAATCCCTTCCTTGCTTACCTATGTTTACGTGTTGGGCAAGGGCTCGTTGTGGAGAGAACCCTTTGATCTCTTAGTATCGCAATTAGAAAACTCAAAGTCTGTCCATTTCATTTCATTCAATCATTCAAATACATCTGCCATGGAGCGGTTACTTTTTCCCCCAACCGCTCCCTACTTTTCCTCCCTCCACTACCTCCTGCCTCTTGCCACGTCTAACAATTTCCCCTAGTGGCCTGGCAGAGCTAACTACCTTCCCCTTATCCTATCCCATTACACTCCACGTCCCTCTTGCTGATCTGTCAGCTGGGACTGTGAAGACTTCCTATGTTTGCGGACATAGACCTTCAGGGGCTGTGTTGAAGGTTGACTGCTAACAGAGTGCCTCTATCCTCACTGTACTGGCTCCTTTCTTGACTCCCAGCATCTCATCCTGCATTGCAGCCCCCTTCTCTCATAGAGTTGAGCAAAGCTCATAGGTTGTGTTAAATCTTGGGGCTCATGGAGCTCCACTTTGACTGCAGTATAATCCTTAAGCCCACTCACAAACACAGCAACCAGATGTTCAAATCTCCTCTGATATGACTCAGTTTCTGTCTGCCTCAATTTGGACAGCTTGCTCAATTTATTTTTACGAACAGGGATTCCAAACCTTAAATTACAAAGCCTGCTTGAACTCCACCCAAGTTATAGCTGGCTGATCTTGCTCTAGCTTCAAAAACCATATTTGTGCATTGCCTTCTAATTGGAATGCTGCTATTTCCACCTTTTTTGTCTCTGGGGTTCAGTGATGCTTGAAGAAATGTTTGCAACAGTTCAACCATCCCAATGGGCCAGCCACTCCATCATATTCGGGAAAATTCAACCTTGCAACTTTCGGAGCTACTACTCCCTTGTCATTTCCCCCACTGCTTGTCAACTTCTTTTCTGTTCTTCCCCCAATCTCCCTAGTTTCCTCCAGTTCTTTCTCCTTACTGTGCCCACCAGAAACTTGCAATCCATTTCATCATCTGTTCTTTGTCTTCCTTGTACATGGCCAAGAAATCCACAAACTGTTGCTGAAGTTGCTTGACTTCTTTCATATAACTTGGCTTTGATATCAATTTGTTACAGGATTGCGTATTGCTTCTAGCGTTAGGTCTGTTAACGGTGAAATCGTGGTCGGTATGCGTGTTTAACGTTTTTCTACTGCATTTCCCTATGATTAACGTTAGTTTTGGGCTCGTCTGAGAGAATCTGACAATCTTTGGTTTAAGAAAACCAATTTAGAAGAAGAAAACCCAACATACTTCATTTCTAGAAAACAACATATTTACATACTATTACATGACAGCGGTTACTAAACTGCTTATGTGACACTCCATAACTTCCCACTACCCTAAGACTAGGGACAGACTACATTCCCACTACACGGACCACTGCACAGCAGTACCTTAGGACTCCAACCAATTACAGACAACAAAAACTGAAACAACACACAACAACAACAAATCTAGATACATACACTTAAATGCTGACCCACAAAACGACCCACCCGAACAGCAGAGTCTTTCACCTGCTTCCTTTCTTCCAGTGCGTATAAACATGCGCATGTGGAATGACCTTGTTGTGCGAGCTTGAGCTAGGCTCATGCATAACACTATTGGATCAGAATTTGGTATTACAATAAAATTAACAAAATTTCAAAAGTTGTAACCCAACTTAATATGGGTAATGGCTGAAAATTTTAGCTCTGCTTAAAATCTGTGCTGTTTGATGATAAAATTTCTTTACCAAATGTACTTCTGAATTGCTAATTGTGTAAATCTAACAATACTCATTGAGCGTGAAAGGTTATTCCTGTGACAAAGAAGATAGTAGGAATGGCTGAGATTTAAAAATAGTAATTATTGCAAACTCTTCACATGTGCAATATGACTTGTGAATTGCAAATAGAGCTTTGGGAGTATGTTCATGGTATCAAATTTGTTTCCCTTTGATTATGAAGCTATACTCTTTGTCAACTTCTTTCTTCAATTGATGATGTTGAGAAGTATAATTGCCCACGAAGTCTTGCCCTTTCAAATGTTTAGGCTATGCAGCCAGCATTTTTACAGAATGGCCAGTCAACAGCTCCAGCAACTGCACCACCAACAGCTGAAGATATGGAATTAGCAATGGCAATCAATGCCTCCATTCAGACCGCTATGCAAGAGAGCCCATCACTCCTTGCTGCAGCTAATCCAACTACAAGCTGGAACAACTTGGAACACACAGGCAGCCATTCTGGTCCAAATATTCCAATTACCCCTGCTCCACCAAATGGGAAGAGCGACAGTCAGGCAGGGCATGAAAATGCTTCAAGCAGCAGTTCAGTTTATACAGAGGTCCAGAGAGTTGAAACTGCACCATCAGCTCCGCCAGTGGATATTGAACCTGAAGATGGTCCCATTCAATATCCTTCTATAGACTTTAGCCCTGTTGAAATTTCTACTCCAGTTGTTGAAAATGTTCCAGCTAGTTCAAGTGGAAGCAAGGAAGATGGATCTGATTCATCATCGTGTGCCATTTGCTTGGATGCTCCAATTGAAGGGGCTTGTGTCCCATGTGGACATATGGCTGGTTGTATGTCTTGCTTAAAGGAGGTCAAAGCCAAGAAGGCAGGTTGTCCTATATGCCGTGCCAAGATTGATCAAGTCATAAAGGTCTATACTGTTTGAGTTATTCAGAGTAAGTACCCTGAACTAGTCCATCACCTGAAATCTGCTGTTATCTTATATCGCATAGACTTTGGTTAGATTCCTCCAGTTGTAATATATCTAAGATGAGGTTTTGAGTAGCTTTGAATTCAGTCACAATTAAATCATTGACCCTATTGCTGTTGTCTATATCACTTTTGCTGTCCACAAATTTGAAAAACTTTGCAATAGGTTTACTTTATCTTTCCTGGCTAATGGAGGTGTATGGCCTTAATTGGATTGATTATCTCTGGACACATGAACCAGCTGAGATGCTTATTCATTGTTGTATGCTCTAAAATTATGAAAGATGAGTCTCATTCAACTTAAATAGCATGTTGGTCTTAACTATAGTGTGGAAGTAGGATCATTTTCAATTCGGTTCAAAAATTTATTGTTATATAGGGTAATGTTCAAAGTTTGAAACAATGGGTTTTCCATGTCTCCTCGCAGGAAAGCAAGACTTTTTTTTTTCCCTCTCAAAATGCATGTTGAATGCATACTATTTGACCATTTAACATTCGAAAAACCTTGGGTTGAATTTTGACTAAAGAGGCTTGGCGTAAAATAAGCGTATCTAAAAGTTTTATGTACTCTTTGAAGGTGGCAAAAGATGGAGAAGGATCAGTTAAGAACAGCTGCCCGGAAGGTGGTTAGGGGTAATATGCATGTGTGATTTCTCTGTTCATAAATAGGTTTGTTTTGTAATCTCATGCCACTACTCAAAATGAAGTTGAGAGCTGGGTCATCTTAAATGTTTTATGGTACAAACAGTGGTGAAAGAAATTAGTGTATAGATTTGATCTTGTTTACAGGTGCTGTGTGTAAAATTTTATACAGCTTGTGAATTATATAGCAAGCTCTCATGAATTTTAGAAAAAGCATAGTGCACACTTTGATGAGAGCTTGAACTCAAAACTCTCTGGTCAGAAGTCGGATCAAATTATGGATAATAGTAATTCCTGAATCTCAATTTTGAGTGAAAGATCAAGCCATAAGGACAGTCTAGTTATTTGCAAGTCTGTCTTCCTGGTTTCTATTTTTCAAGTTATGATTCAGGGTGCTTGAGCCGTGCTTTTCATCTAACAGCTGTTGTCAAGAATTTAATCAAAGTTCATTATGTTCTAAGCGATTCATTTAAATCCTCTATATTTATATGGAGAATTAATGAAGTTCTCTACATTTTCAACATATTACTTAAACCTCTCTGCGTGCTTTTGCACTACACAATTTCTTCCATTAGTATTAGCTACAAGCCTAGAGGGTTTTTGGATGCATCGACGCTAATATAAAGACTTGATTGTATCACTTTAGATATAGCTAAATGATTCAATTGGCTTTTATTAAAAAAATATAAAGGACTTAGATAAAGAGGATTTAATTGAATTCTGAAGAATGGATTGGCTAAGTTGTAAATATGCTATTATTATTTGTTTCATATACATTTAATTTTTTATTTTTGAAATTGCATGTTTAAATCCTAAATATTTGAAAAATACATGTAGAAACTTTATTTTACTATTTTAACCTTGGGCAAAATAATTTTAAAAAAGCACTAAAATTAACAAAAAAAAAAAAAAGAAGGAAATGTTTGGTGAATTCGAAAATTAAATTTGAAAGTAAATTCTGAATAATATAACATGTATTATATTGTCTGACCTTGTCTTGAAAAAGAAAGTGTGTGTTGGAAATAGAAAAAAATAAATAAATAAATTTATTATAATTTTGTATTAAACGTTCGATGTATCTATTACTATTCAAAAAATAACGTAGAAAGAAAGGAAAAAGCCTAGCACCACTTTTTGTTTTTTATTTTTAGTTATTGAATATTATGTTGCACTTAATGTTTTTTTTTAAGGGAAAAATGCCCATTGTAGCGAATGGTAGTACTCCTTCAGGTCTTGGCCTTGGTTGCACTTGTTCCCTCGCCGAAAACTTAATTGGCTTATCATCCGTAGTCAAGCTCGGTTCGAGCGATCAAATAGGTTCCCCCGGTAGGCTTCCTTTTCTTCATCAGTCAATAAGGCACTGATGTATATGGAAATTCTTCGATGACATCTTCCTTCCTTTGAGTGCACGATTCCTTAGCTGTGCCTCCCTCTTGCCTTAAGCGTGAGCTTTTGAATAATTTTATAGCTCTGCGCTTGTCTCTTATACCTTCATCGCTTATTTCCACCCTTTGAGCCTTCAAAGTACTTTTTCCAAAAGTAAGGTTTAGACGCTCAATATTAGATATAAAATAATTAAGTGTATATGGAATATATATATATATATATATATATATATATATATATATATATATATATATTATAACTGATTATTATGACATTATGATTATTATAACTGACGCTATTTTGTTAGATTACATTGCTAAAAGTCAACTAGATGTCCACCATAATTAATAGAATAAATTATATATATATATATATATATATATAATCATGATATATGATAAGATGGAAATTTTTCTTTATCAAAGCATATAAAATTAGGGATAAATTGATATAAAGTAAATAGAATATAAGGTTCCCTTTGTAACTTACATATAAGAAAGGATTCTCACATTTTGGAATTGGAACTTATCATGAAGTAAGTAGAAACTACCTTAAAACCATACTTTGTATAACTCAAAGGGTATATAAGGTAGGGGTGAGTGAGTAACCTATTATATAAAATATCCACCTATACATTGTTCGATTGGGTAAGTTTTGAATAAGTGTTAAGAGTTATAGGATAGGTTTTTTGTCTAGATTTTATGACCTAATTTCACAAGTAGAGTACGATATAGTGTTTTCCTATCTTATATCCATATAGGGTATAAATTTTAAAGTATCCTATATTCAATATCTCCCTATCCTACATTCACCCTAAACCCTATACTCTAAAGTATTAGGATATAAGTGTTAAGGTATCCTATATTTATCTTATAAAAATTATTAAATAATATTAATAATAAATAACAATATTATATTTTTAACCAATAAATATTTTAATAAAAAGAAAAAAAAGGGTAGAGGGAGGGGGCTAAATCCATAAGTTAATATAGTTAAACCTAATGTTAACTATTTCACTTTATAATTTTCATTATATCCCTTGTCTTTTCCTATTTTCCTATCAAATTTTATGTTTTTTGCTCTTTTCCCTTATTCTTCCTATCTGCTAAGTAATAGTATCATACAAACTTGAAATAATGAAGATAAGAAATATTACTTTTTAAAATTTCATAGATTTTACTATATATCCATAAGTTTTACATATCAAGAACTTATAATATCACATATAAATTATTTTTTTAATATAACATAAAATTAAAATATATAGAAAACAGAAAAGAAGTTATAGGTTTCATAAGATTTTATAGGATATATATAAGGTGCTATAAAGTAGGTTTCGATTCCAATATTTGGAAACTTGTATCTTATAAGATAAGATCTCATACTCTATCTATTTTATACCCATTTACCCCTAGATAGGATATCTTGTAAAGTATTTCTATTATATTTTTACCATATTAAATTTTCAAGATAAAATTTCCTACAATCTATCAAAGTTTCTAAGAATTTGCTATTAGTATATTCATCAATATTATCATGCAATTATAAAATTATAATTTATCATATGGTGTTTATGTCCCCTTATAAATAACAAATATAAATTCAGTATAGTAATTTTACAAATACAAGAACTTTTGATAAAAAAAGAAGAAGCATAATACAATAAAACAAAGATAAACACAAATAGAGATACACTTAGTTATAAACTAGTCAACTAGTAGTATGAGGGGTGTGAGTTTGATAGTGAATTCTACTAAGTAGACTCGATCTAATTAGATTTATAAAGGTAAAATTAAATAGCATGAATTAATCTACCTTAGAATTGAAAATGTGTGGCGGCAAAGGAAGTTAAGGTAAGGCTTTTTGGGAGTAGTTAGCAACACTATAATAGTATTTAAGAAGAAATGAGACTAGGAGAGACGGTAAACTAAGAAAATATGAATTATGATATGTTTTAGGTTTTTGATTGACAAATGGGCTTAGGCTATATGTTTTGTAATTTTTTTAGTAGAAGTTATATGCTCAATTAAAAATATAATACTATGCTATGTATAATAATTTTTATAAAATAGATACAAAATACCTTGAATTCTATACTTTATACACCTTAAAGTATATATTCTAGTGAGTATAGGGTACGAAGATAGTTTAAGGGTGATTCATGGTTTGATTTAGTTTTGTTAGTAATTAAATTGAAAGCAAACTGCATTTAAATGGTCCGGTTTTGACCTTTAGTGAATCAAACTATTCAAAATGGGGTTTGATTTAGTTTGAATTACTTTTAAAATATCTAATTGCTCATCAAATTTTACTATTCATAATTCACATATACAATTCAGTGTAAGATTTCAAGTAAAAAATTTAACAAATGGACTATAACTACATATATACATATAAAACTAAAAAATTATGGATAATAATTACCTTCAAATGAGCTCCACTTTTCATTCAATGTTCTCCTATAAATTCCAAAATAGATTATTTACATTGTATAATAAGCAAATTGAGAGGAGAAAAGACTATGCACTAATTAAACACTAGCTTCTCCTAATTTGGGAATTAAGAAGAGATTGAATTATGAGACTAAGACTATGAGGGTGTGAGGAATTGAGATTAGGATAAGAGACATAAGTGAAGTCAATTGAGGAATGAATTGGCAATAAGAGTCTAAACTAACATGATGATTGGTGTGTCTAAGAGTGAAATAAAAGAGGAGTGCAATTGTTGAGGATTGTGAGATTGGGAGTTAATGTCTTAAGGTTAGGGTTAGGTTTCTTGCATTTCTTTTTTTTTTTTTTCACCATGTAAGACTTAGCAGGTTCGACATGTTTGTTGGCACTTAAAAATCAAAATATGTTGCTTCTTTTTTCTTTTTCTTTTTTTTGGTTTTTTTTTTTTTAGTTCACTCTCCTAAATCAACCTATGAATTGCTTAGACCTTTTTGGAATTGACCTTAAATATAAAAGAATTACATTTTGTGCTTCACTTGATTTGGTTCAATTCTATGAAAAGCCCTAAGGAATAGTGTGCTCTTACTCTACCTTATGAGAGCAAGTTTTAAGAAATAATATTCCAAACCTACATCATGATCTTTAATACCCATCTGAACCTATCAAAACAAGCAAAGGTAAATTAGGTTCTAGTTTTCATTAGTGTTACCTCCTCACCCTAAAATGTTATCTAGTATAGAGAACAGTCTTGATTGAGATGAATATCGTGTTACTAGATAGAGGGTAAGATAGAAGGATTTGTTAATCTCTAAGAAGGCAAATCAAAATATTGCTAAGGTTAAAGGAGTAGTTTGATGAATCTCAAGTCTATATTGAAAAAATGGAAGAGGGCCTTCATGGAGATGTAGGACTGTAGGAGGCCTTGAATTGAGTAATGGAGGTGCAATGGCAATGCTATAAGGCTATCGAGCAGAAGGAGGGAATCCTAAAAGTTAGAATATATGCTATTGAAGCTAAGGGAGAAGGCTTATAAGGTAAGGACAGACACCACTCTCATAGCCCCTTGGAAAGAGATCGAAGGTCTTAAAATTCAGCTTGGAGTTAGCAGGATGGTGGTGCCTCATGATACAACCATTTAACCTACCTTCAAGGTAAAAGTGCCCAAACTTGAGTACTTTGAGGATACCTGCTCCACAAGGAAGGTGGACAAGTTCTTATGGAGAATGGAACTATACCTCAACATTGTTGGGCTCGCGGATGATTTGAGCAAGCTAAGAAGTCACATAAGTCGATACGACATTTTTTCGTTTTTAAATACTCATAAAAATGCTGTAAAGGATGTAATTTTGCTAAACTTGTTCATAATTGTTTCAGGTTTGTAATACCATTTATAAGTTTTTTTCCGAAATGCATTAAACTTAGAAACTATAACTATCTTTATTGATTGTAACTTCCTTTAAATTCGGAAACTTAGCATAGTTTCATAAAATTAGTTTGAGTTCGTAATTTTAGTCAGAAGATTCGTAAAAAGTACATAAAATTGATAAATCTACTTTAGTTTGCAATAAAGCTTGAACATTCACAAATTGCCTCAAAACTTTATGCAATTACACAAATGTTTGTAAATTTAATCAAAATTTTTACTTTTGATTTTCCATAAATATTCTTAAAGTTCATAATTTCTCATTGGTTCATAACTTGCTTTTAACTTTTTTTTTTACTCTGGCTATAATATGTAATCTAATCAAAAGATCATAAATTATGATAGTTTCAAAACTTATTGTAAATTTGTAAAATGACTTTTTTCTTTTCTTTTCTTTTCTTTTCATAATTTTACATTAAAGCTCATAAATTTGTTATAGGTTTGTAACTACACTGTAAGTTCATAAAATAACTTTATATTTCATAATTATTACACGAAAGTTTATAATTCATCTCAAACTTGTAAATTCACTTAAACTTTATAAAAATTACTTTCTTTTTTTTTTTCCCTTGTAAAATCTTTATGTATATTGTAAATGCACAGGAAATTCGCAAATTCACTTACTTTCTTGTTATTTTACTCTAATAAATGTGAAATCACTCAAATTTTGTGAAAATACTCAATAAAAATAGTTTCATATAAATATTTGTAATGTTAGATTTATTATGAATGTTTGAGCAATTTTACTCACTTGGTTATTTGTAAAATCACTACATATTTTATAAGACCACTCAAGTTTGTAATGAAACTTAGAGTTCGTAAAAGTACTCAAGAATTCGAAAAACCACACAAATATATGTAAACTCAACGTCATTCGTGAATTTAATTTTATTTCGTAAAATTACTCAAAAATATTCGTAAATTCACTTGGACATTCACATCCCCCAAATGAGCTTCGACTAACTGAATTTTAGCTTGGACTTGATAGATTAGGTTCGATTCCCAATCTTCGATAGTTGATAAAAGAATAGAATTGAGAGTCTCTTGAATATTATGATTTTTGGGTTCATGTTACTGGTTTGAGTAGATTTAAACAAGATATAAGAAGTCCTAATAGATTAGATAAAATTAAAAAAAAATAAAATTCATAAGCTAATAACAAATCAATTTTCAACTTATCTCATATCTGTTGAAATTTGTTATATAAACCACACGTATTTTTACATCCTTAAATTTGCGGAGCCTATTAGTTTTTATGTGCATTGTGTAAATCCAAGATCGTAAAATATATGATTTATATAGATTGGATCTATCAATCTGACACCAACTGAAGGAGGCTACCGATTATAAAAAAGGTTTCAATTATATTTGAATATCAGTCATGAAAGTAATGAATGGCTTCTACAATATGAAAGGGCTTAAAGCTTGGCCATCATAAGGGCCATTGAGCTTAAAGCAAGTACCAATTTATAAGGATAAACAAAACTGAAGATTAAGAAGGCATCTATATTTCGTTTTCTTTCAGGCCTCCTTTTATACTTCTGGCACAAGATTCATGACATGAAAATGAGGAGCTAGGTTCATCACTCAAAAAATAAAAAATAAAAAAAAATTGACGTTTCAATCAAATATTTCACATATATGATTGATGAAGATGCGAATATTAATTAATAACAGCAAAATTTGCTCTTGATAATTTACTTTTTTATATTATTACATTTCCAAATACAAATATTGCAAGATATGAATATATGTACCCCATACTTAAACAATATTCCCCGAATTTTCAAGTAAATAAATCGCATAAAACAGAATTTATTTTGGTGTAACAAAGTAGATATTTATGAAGCAAATTTTTTAGCTTTTGCTCCAAGCATCTCTGAAATTATAATTCAATATTCTTCTTTCTCTGACAAAATAGGAAACAATAGTTCTTCGTCCAACAAATTTCCAAAGTCATGTGAAGTAAACAAGTATGAGTTTGGCAAGAAATAGATATTATAAAGAAATCATATGTCAACTTGGACCATAGTCAACTTATTCATGATAGCATGCTCCTTCATCGCCTCAAGGTGTGCAAAATGTACTCAGCATATAGGTCCCTGCACCACAATTTTCCACAATCATCATAATCATTCTTTTAGGAAACTATATAACTACCTGTTATTAATTTATTTTCTTTTACGAAAAAAGGTGAATTGGTAATTTTATATGCCTTTTTCCATCATGTCTAACGTATAGATTTGATATATTGTTGTTTTGGACTTACATTGAGTATTGGATGGCCCCAAGAGCAGTCTCGGAGGGTAGGAAATCGTTCACAGCAACCTTCTTGTTCTCATTCTTCTTATCTGCAGAAATGTATTAAGGAAACAATGTATCTCACAGATTGTATTACCATTCATCCATCCATTATTAGATTCATTAATAAAATTTTCGATTATAAAGTGTGTAATGAAGAGGATACAATCTTCAAAGAAACGCCGAATTTCGGACAGGCGATGAGGGGGAAGCTGGTTGATGTCGGTGTAGTGTTTATACTCAGGATCGTCTGCGCAGACTGCAATTATCTTATCATCCTTCTCTCCCTGGATCAAAGGCAAAAATTTTCAAGAAGTTAGGTGGAAGACAAGTAATATTCGATATATAAAGCAATGAATGGGGGCACCTGATCAATCATTGGCATCAGTCCAATGGCCCTGGCTCGAAGAAAGCAACCGGGAAGGACTGGCTCCTGTTAATTCAAATGATTCCATTAACACCATCTGCTAACAGCTACGATTCCTCTGTGTTTTTGTGTATTTCACACCATGTAAGTCCCTCCCTTCTTAGTATATCTAAAGCGATTATTGCCATACGGAACTTAAATGGTACGATGACACAGGCGTGGAGAACTTAAATAATCGGCTTAAGACATAAAAATGCTTTAACTGTATTTTTATCACAAACATAGGAGAATTCTAGTACTCTTATATATCCCCCATAATGTAATCAATTTAGGTAAACAGCCGTATCATCTAAAGTAAATGTGAAATAAGTGTACGGAGATTTGACCTTAGGATACTGTAATTGATTTAGAACCATTTCCATCTGATTTAAAAGCTTAATGCAGTGCATGGTGGTGCAAATGTATTGCTCCTATTAGGGTCAACAGAAACTTTTCAAATGATATGCGGTGCTAAATCACCTGCATGAGCACTAAGACATCCAATGGATCATTGTCTTCACAAAGTGTCCTTGGGATGAAGCCGTAGTTGTGAGGATACACAACCGATGAGTACAACACCCTGTCAACCTGTGCACGAACATTGAGTCGAAGCAAATTCATATAACTACAACATGGACAGGGATAAAACACAGGAAATTAATTGGATGGTTTTCCGACCATCCAAATCTAATAACTCCATCTATTGATGTTTTGACATGTGGGAAAAGTGGGTCTCACACGAGGTTTGATAAGTCAGCACGTAAATCCTTTATTTCTATATGCTAAAATTTCAATAGAAAGAGTTGTTAGAGTTTGATGGTTCACTCGAATGAACATTATTTTAGGAATTTGCACCTTAATCAGTCCTGTTTTCTTGTCCAGTTCGTACTTGACCTTGCTTCCTTTGGTAATTTCAACAACCTGTGCCATCAGTAGAACATTAAGTTCTTATAGTAGGAATGATACATCATGGAAATTTCTAAAAATCCCTAGCTGCAAAAGTCAAGGCATGGTTGTTTTATCAAGAAAATTTGAGGAAATACTGGAAAAAAAAAAAGAGTAATTTACAAAAAGAAGAAAAATGATGAAGTCTTAACGACAAATTAAAAACAATTTATTTGAATTTTTATAACAAAAAAAGACACGTGAAATCTGATTTAAGGAATACTTACTATTTTATAAAAATCTATGAAATATTACAAATGTAATACGATGTATACGGGTAAAATACAACAATTAGATTTGCAAAAGCTCTATAATCATCACATTCACCCATGAACTTCGTAATTTTCCTATAATTTGGTAAATTGCCTTTGATTTCACGGTATTTAGATTTTCATTTGGAAATGATCTATGAAGTAATTTTTACGAAATCTCATAGAGATACTTAAAATTTGTATTTTCCATGCAGCAAAAATTAGTTTTTCTGTATGATTCATGAAATCCCTCACTTTTGTAACTATTGTGTATAGGGTTGACAATTTCACTTAGAGTTAATAATTTCCCTTAGAAGTTGAAATTACACCTTCAAATTCATGACATCACTTTATGTAATGAAAATAGGGGCAAACAACCTTTAATTTGATCTTGAAATTCATTATTTTACTTTTAGAATTTTTGCAATATTCCTCAAAATATTTTATAGCTCAATATTTTTTGTCTAACTATTATGATAATTATAGGAGTTAATATAAAGAGGGTTTCAATGTATGACGACCGATTAGATCGTTCTATCAATGAAATCATAGAATAATTCGAAGAATTAAAGTGCTGTTAAATCTGCTATAATTTAGTAACAAAACTGCAAGTCTTCTAATGAGCTGTATCATGTTTGGTTTCCCTTATGATATCCATAGTAGTTGGGAAAAGGAGAAAAAAAATTTCATAAATTAAACCTTTCCATCAAGATAATATAGAAAGCTCCCGAAATCTTGGTGCAAACTATACGAAATTTCACATTCTATAATTCTCTTCGTCTTGACCTCAATTGGTTTGCAAGTGATGGGAACATCCTAGTAATAGTTAAACAAACTAATTAAGAAGAGAACAAGAACATACAACGTTAAAGGTAGCTGGAGCTTCAGGTCCTGCATTTAGGGGGAAAAAAAGTACAGTAAAGTTGATATTAGATTCACCATCTTTCACTTCACAAAAATACAACAAAAAATAATTATGGATGGATATAGTCGGGTCCCCATGTTTTCACATATCATATATTATCATGTGAAGGAATAGAAGATGAAATGCATTTTAGTTAATTATCACGTATAACACACATATTAAATAGGAACCAAGCAAATCAATCTTAGGAAAATGTTAAGGAAAGCACAGTGTATGTCCTAAGATTCAAAATAAAGAAATGTTTTCGTTTTTTATATATTTGTTTTCTCATAAAGTATAAAATCAATATTGTAGAGCATATGAATCAAGACATCGAGGGACAGGATTGCATTTTAAACATGGCATCTTATATAGTGGAAAGGGTACCGATTTCGAGATCATGCCAAGGATGTGCTGCAACTGATCTCCTTGAGAGTGATGAAAGAATCCTTTCATTCAGGCGCGGGGCAGGTCGCGGCGCCTGGATTTCTTCTTCATTTGCATCCATCGGTGCACTCATTCTTCACAAGACAACCATGTGAAAAATGGTAAACCACAACGTAGGTACATGGGACAAGAAAATAAAATGAAAGACAACGAACATACCTGATGTAGTTGATGAAACCTGGGAGAATTAGTTTAAGGAAAATAGAGAGATGGAAGATGAGACAAACAATGAAATAGGCTTTCGTTATATACTTATAATTTTAGGGATGCAGAGAGAATTGTGGAGTTTGCCATTTCGTCAACGAGGTTGGCATGGCATGTCTACCGGAACTAGAGGCAAGGTAGCTCCTTGCTCCACCTGTTAGATGGATCTAGCAATTTTCTTTGCTTTTTTACTTTGACTAAAAAGAAAATTTCCAAGAAATCAATGTCCTCTCAAATGGGTTAATGGACTAAAATGTCGGTTGTGTCTTATCATGTTAAAGTTAGATGGTATCACATATAAATTAATGGTTCAATTTGAATGATGTCACAAGATAATTTAAAATTTTAAATAATTTTAATTATTAATATGGAAATTGATGGAAATGGAGACAGTAAAAATAAATAGGATCCATTTCCTGATCAAATGATGCTAGTTGATAATTAATATTCCCATTTGTTGATAGAATGTTGATATTTATAATATAATACAATATTTATCAAGACATTGTAATTTAAGAAAAATATTATTATTATATAAATTTAATGTTGTATGTTTAATTATTTAAATATACATAATACATTATATATATTTATACTGATATACATATAAAAATTATATGGGTATATACACATTGTACCTGTATAATAAAGTTCATATTATTACAATACATGTAAACAATATATATTATACTTATCTACAATATGATAATATAATATATTAGCATATATTCGTCTCATGACCTTATAAAAGATGGCTTATTGGCTATTATCCAAGAGTGCGGCAAGTTAAAGATAATGGGATAATGGTGGTAGTTTTCTTCTTAACAAATATTTTTTTGTTAAACAAAAATTATGGATAAGTCATTTATATATTATTTGCATGCAATAACGAAATGAAACAATTAAATTTAAAACACTTATTATAATCATATTATGTAATGGCATTTGGTCATTTGATTTCCTCAATTTAATAGGGTTTTATTATGATTTATTACTATTTATAATAGTTGGTAATGGGACAAGACAGGTTTCTAAACACCACCACCCCAAACCCCTAAACCACAGCACCACAATCACAACCCACCACCCAAAATGATAATAATAAAAATATAAAAGAAAATCTACATTCTCATTCTAACTATTTTTAACTTTTTAAAATTTTGTAATACGGAAAAGGTTACGTAATTAGAGAGATTAATAAATTTAATGATCATGAAATTTTTGAAGTGATGTAAAGCAATAAATAAAATTTCGACACCTTATATTTACAAGGCAATGGTCTAGAAAAAAGAGGTACATCAAAGGTCTTTATTTTTAGATTTAGATAATTTAGTACATAAAATTTGATTCTTTAAAAATTTAGTACCTAATAAAAATATTACGTTGTATATTAATTTAAAGTCCAGACACTAAATTTTTTAAAAATAAAAATTTAAATATTAAATTACATAAATCTGAAAATAGAGATATTTTATATACTTTTATCTCATATTTAACCCTTTCAATGAGTAGGACAAAAATAAATTTCATCTCACATAGAAGACGTGTGCTTCTTTCTTAAGAAATAGGCAAGACGAATGTATAAAGACAACTGTATATTGTGGTTGGCCTCAATTTTACATTAGTTGATAGACATTCCTCATTCTTAACAACTTGTTTACTATGATTAAAATTGTAGTGTCTGAAAATTAAAAAAGAAAAAAGGGATTAAGTATACTAAAAGTCGTTTATACATGAGTGAAAAATCGATTAAACCCTCTATATTTAAAGTATATCATGTAATCCCGTACGTTTGTATCAAAATTTAGTTGAATCCTATATTTCGTTGATGTATATTTATGTTTCTGCACAATGTAGGTTCCCCCGTTAGTTTCTCTAATGACTAATGACATAAAACAGAGGGATCTTTTTTTTTTTTTTTCTAATGAAATAATAAAACACTAAAAACCTTAAATGATTTACTTGAAACATGTACTTTATTGTATTTTATTCCAAATGTAAAGGATTTCAGTAACTCACTTAAATTATATAGAACTCAATTGAATTTTAGTATAAATATACAGAATTTTCAATCTATTTTATTTTAGATAAAAAAAGTGTTGTAACACAACGGAATTAATGAGCAAGACTGTCACGCTTCGAAAAAGAGTCTAGAAGTCTCCACTAAAACCATTATAGCATGTGTGCACCCATTATATAATGATCGTCTTACGTGTTAGAGATTGTAAGACTCTAAATAAATAATTGCTTTTACAACTAATCATGGTACATATAATTGAATAATAAAATACAACTATGGATCTCATACCTCACAATCAATCATGATCGCAAAGAATTGATATTCCCTATCAATAAGTAAAATAGGATAAATTCTAAGTTTCTCAATTTCAAATTCTATTCACATCGGGGTCCTAACATTTTATCCAAGTAAATCTATCATTCACAATTCTTACTTTGTTGTTTTGGTCTTCCAAAACTCTCAATACTTCACATCTTATCCTATCCCGCGCTTTCGTAATTGATACTTGCAAAAGAGTCTGTGAGGGGGTGAGCATACTATGGCTCCGTGAATGAGATGATAACACTTTCAATGCTATGTACACACAAGAAATATCAAATTAAGTTATCAAAACATATGCTATGCATGAGTAACCATATAAATGCAGCATCTTACGTGGTCTTCTGGTAACCGACGTGAAATCTAGAGTTTACGCCCCCCTTGACGTAAGATTGGAGATTTTGAAGCCACCGTCAGTGCCCAAGTCATTACCCGGTTTATTTATTTTATCACTTTGTTAATTATGATCTCTTTTTAACTCATCAGTGAATGCTCCTATGCCTCTCTGCACCAAACAGAGCAAAACTCTCAAAGACAAGCCAAACTCGAAACTGTTAAGGTGCGACAATCCCCTAATCACTTAGTTCGCACTTGGCGGAACAACGATCCTCTTGATCACTTCTGACGCATCTTGTAGCAGTGATGGCCTTCAATCTCATGCAATGTCTCATGAAAATGCATGTTAAGTGTTAATCTCGTCCACTTCGTACGTTAATTGATTAACTTAGAGTGATAAAAAAACATATACAATCAAAATCAATTCTCAATCATACCATAGAGGTAAACATCAAACATTTCACTTCACACTCATCACAACAAGCAAGGATCAAGCCCTTCTTATCACTCAAGACAGACATTGAACCCATACCCTATGGATGTAGACTATTTAGTTTTACAACAGATTAAATTATCTTGGTACCTTTCTGTGCCATTTCTTTTAAATGTCGAATCGCTCGGGTTGACTTACAATCATCGTATCTGACACCTCTGTGTCATTTATCTTACATGTCAAACCAACCACTTGGGGTTGACTTACAATCATCATCTCTGACACCTTTGTGTCATCACACTTTTTAAGTGCTCTGTCATTCTCACACTTTCAAGAGCTAGAAAGGTCGTCTCGTATGTTCCTTTTGATGTTCTCAAGACGTTTATATATATATATATACATATATATATATATATATATATATATATTTCGTGACACATCTTTACTTAAGGACAATTTACTTGGCACTTTCCCTTACGAATTTAAGAGGGCAAGAAAACAGGATCGTTAAGTTGTAAAAACCAAGGTTGCACTCATGATTTGTATGATTGGGTTCATGAATGTATTTCATAAATATAATAAGAAAATAAGTTTGTTAAGTATATGTATACACATTCAGGAACCAACTTTGATATGTGTACATAAGATATTCATAGACCCTATTCCAATCAAGCATACATACTCGGTAGCTCTAGAAGAAAAAGCTAAGTTTCTATGTTCTGGTTTGTTTTGGAAGAAAATAATTTTTAAAACATAGGTTAGGCTTATGAGAATAGCACTAGCAATATGGTGCTAGGTGCTATCATTAAGGTTACGACATCTATACCCTCAGACCATTCATTCCTCTACACTCTTCATGACTTCTTTCCTAACTCATTTATCCCTATTGCATAACTCAACTCAATAACAATCACATCAATTGCAAACACAACAAACAACAATTTCACATGCATAGCATTCAACATACAACACAACATAGTAGCATATCATTAAGTTTCCCACTCACATGTTTAGGGTTGTCGTAGCCCTAGCCGGAGTCAAGCGATTCCAGTAAGTAACTCCTTTGCATTCCTCTTGAAATTAGTGTTCTTCTACGATACTTCCTCAACCCAATAGTAGAAAGCCGCATCTCCACTTAACTTTGGTAGCCTTCCGGCTCCTGATATGTGTACTTTGCTCATCTTGCGGTTGATGGTAAGGTGTGAAGTTTCCTCCTTAAGGAACTTTAGGTGAACAAGATTCGAATGTTGAACTTCCTACGAATCTGCGCTTCCAAGACCTTAAGTTGTTGTGATCGACTGTCTGCTTTCCTTGTGTAGAAGTCGAGCAATGGAATGTTTTCGACCTGCCAAATTTGGAATTCCTTCTTCCGTATATGCGAGATACTCTTGGAAAGGATAACTGAAGATCTTGCATTAGGGCATTTGGCCAAGAGTGATCTTCCTCATTATCATTTGAACATTCCATTGTGAAATCCATTTCATTCCAAATATTCCCCAGGCCATCATCTTAAATGTTGCTTGAATCATTCCCTTCACCATCTACACCATCATAGACACTTCTCTTGTCCATGAGCATCTTTGAACCTTTCATTTATCCAATTGTTTCTAATATCTTCCAATGAACTACTTGTAGGATAACTCGCAGGATTTAGCAGTCTTTAAAGGTTTTGTATCATCTTCTTTCTTCTCTTCTTTGTTGATATTTCCACCTACGGGTTCCTCATACTTTCTACTAGTTTTCATCCTCACTCACGCTTCCATCATACATACACCAACCTTTCCTACACATCACATGTGCACCAACATATTCCTATCCATATAAATACACACTCTACACACCACGCACACACCTATACATACATACACAAACCATATCATACACCAAATTACACACACCGACAACTGCACATTATTATCCTCTTTTCTCCTCAAGTCCACATGCACATACACCACTAGTGCATACATACACACATACTCCTTCCACTTCTTACACCCCTAACACACACATACACACATGCCCCACATATATTTCACTCCACCAATATATACTTGCCTACATTCTCTACACACATTACACACCTCCCATATCCATACTCACATATCCATACCATACATCATCTCATACACTTACTTACATACTCTATATACATCTTACATCATCAATACACACACACCTACATACTTTGCACACACTACATTCACCTTTCATACTCGCGCATACATGTTCACACTCTACACATCATCTCGTACTCATACATACATATCTTGCATACATCATCCTCAACCTTCACACTTACACACACACATGTCTATACACTAGACACTGTTTCGCATACATACATACCTACGTATACCACTCATTCCTTATACATATATAAATGCTACATACTCCACATACACCATCCATATACACATTAGTACCACGCACCCCACACCTTCCATACATATACACACACCCTTACACTTTACATGGCCTCCACACATACACACACAAACCACATCTACCACACACCTTCAACCATACATACACTACATACCATCACCCACACTTGCACACATCCCTACACATACCTTGCATTATCACCCACATATACACATATCTCCATATACATCACACCCACCATCACATACACTACACACTTTCATTCACACACACTTCATTCACGCACACACACATACACATCCTTCATTTACACACACACCTCCCATTCACCCTACATCTCCTCATAAACATACATACACATCTTCAAATACATCACGCCCACCTTCCATATCCACACACGCCCACATACATACCATCTCATACTCATATATACATATTCCACCTACGCCATACTCTCCTATACTCATACGCACATTCTTGCACACATCACGCCATCACTCCCACATACACATCTTTACACACACACCATGCACCATCATTCACACACATACACACTTTCCCACATACATCACACCTGCCTTTCATATCCACACACGTACATCCATACTACACACCATTTCAATACGTATACATACATACATACACTACACACTCGCCTCTCCCTTTCCCACACATACATACACATCCTTACGCACATCACACATCATCGCACATATACACACATATATCCTCCTACATTCTACATACCACCACACACACTCACATACACACCCTTACACTTTCACCCACACATACAAACATTCTTTTCTCTTCCTCTTCCCTCACTTGCTTTTGTAGTTGCCGTCCTCCTTGTGGTTGATGTTACTGTCTATACTGTCATTGCTGTGCCGTTTGTTATTGCTGGTGTAGTTGTTGTCATGGCCGCCAGCATGGTTGCTGTTGCCACTGTTGTTGCGGTCCTCTTCCCTCATGCACACACACGTACAAAACCACACACACATGGCCTCCATTCACGCACATACACATATTCTCACACACACCCACTTCCTTCACCTGCACACACACACATCCTCACGTACACCACACCATCCTTCACTGCACACACACATCCTCTTCCCTCACTTGTCTTCGTGGTTGCTGTCGTTATTAGAGTCACTATTGCTGCTGTCTTTAGGATCGTCATTGCTACTGTCGTCGCTGTGGTCGAGGTCGTCATGGCCACTGCCATTGCCATCGTTGCTGTTGCTGCAGTTGAAACGTTTGAGGGTTTGCGCCAAGCTAAGGAGCCATATGCTTAGAATAATAAGAGTCCCCACCACAGATGTTGATGATCTAAGGTGACGAGGAACCATCCTAACATGAACAGCTCCACAGTGGGGAAGACTAGTGAGGACTTCATCGAGATTGGCCACGGAGATTACAACGTGTCTCTACCTGACCAGTTGTTGTGACATCGACGGCCACCGTGGGCACCCTGTTGGCATCATGATTAAAGGTAGTTGAGGAGAAAAGCAGGAATGTGAGATGTGGAAGAGGAAGAAGAGATTGTTGCTGCTACGGTCGAGGTCTCCACTATTGCTGTTGCAGTTGATGATGGTTATCGTTTGTTGTCGCCATCGTTGTTGCAGCCGTTGGAAGCTACTGAAGAAGACGTAGCTCAGAGGTGAAGGAGAAGGACGCGACTAGATGAAGAAGAAAAGAGAAAGAAAAAGAAAAGGAAGAGGGAAAGAAGATGCGGCCAAGGGAAGGACGCGAGAAAAAAAAACGAGAAGAAGAAGAAAAGGAAAAGTAAGCCTGGAAGAAGAGAAAAGAAAGAAAAGAAAAAAGAAGAAGAAGGGAAGGCAGAAGGGACAAGGATGGGATGGCTAAGACCCGTGTCACACCCCCCACCCTGCCTGCAGCTGTGCCGGATGTGTCTGAAGACGCGATTTGACCCCTGTAAACACCCCATTTTTGCCCTAGGAATCCACAATAATCAATAATAATCAATTTCCAATTTTTTCCAATTTTTTCCTAATTTAGCATAAATAATTAAAAATATTCAAAAAATAAAAATAAATAGGAAAACACATCAATTTTGAAAAATGATTTCAGAAATAGCAATAATAAATAATAAACAATTTTTACAAATTTTTGAAATTTCAAAAAATACAAAAAAATAGAAAAATCGCATTGCATATATACAATTTGCGAAATTAGAAAAATCAGGAAAGTGGGCTAACTCAGCTGGTCCGGACCATGGGCTAAGGCGCGCGTAAGGGGGCTCGGTCAGGGGTTCGAAACGCGGGGGAAGCAGTTTTCGCGTTTTGCGAATTTTTCATTTACCTAGGACACGTGGCAGCATCTGATTGGCTGGAGGAAGCGCACGCGCCGGGCGCGTGATCGTCTCCTACCTCGAGCCCGAGATCGCCGGCGGAAGGAAAAATTCGTATTTCGGCCGTTTCGATTCGATTTTTTTTGCAAATCCAACAGATCTTCAACAGAAATAAGATAAACATTATCTAATTGGAATCAAATCGCAACAAATCGATGGATAGACACAAATCGGAGTTGGTTTTTTAATCGAAAATCCGATTAGCTTCGATCGGAGGAAATCCGAGCTTATCCAGCTCGGTTTCAAGTGCCTATAAATAGAGGAGGAGTGGAGGAAGCCAAAACACGAATCACAATTGAGAGAACGTGAGGAAAGAGTGCAAATCGGAGAGCATCGGAGAAGGATCCAAAACCGCGAGCACCGATCGGAGCTAAACCACCACCAGGAGGCGATCTGGGAGTGAACTACCACCACCATTGGATTCAGCACCCTCGAGAAGCTAGGATTCGACACCTCACCCGCTGCAAAAGGCCGTCGGAACGCCGTGAACGAGCACCCTCTACCGCCGCATCTGACCGATCCGACCCAACCCGACCCGCGTACCGACCCGGATCCAGGTAAGTCGGATTTTCCGGATTTTTATTATTTTATTTATTTATTTATTTCGAATTAATTAATTAATTTATTATTTGTTATTTAGTTATTTATTTATTTTTTTATTTTTTATTTTTAATAAATAGGAAAATGTAGAAATTAGATTTTTCTAGAATTTAATAATGTAGAAAAATAATAAATAAATAATAATAATAATAAATATATAAAAAATAAAAAAATAAAAAATGTAGAAAAATAATAAAAAATATTAGTAAAAATAACAATAAAATTTTAGATTTCAAAATAGGATAGATATTAACTTAAGATAAAAATTTTCACAAAAATCATAAAAAAATCATGAAAATCATAAAAATTTATAGAAAATCATAAAAAATAATAAAAATTCAAAAAGAAAAAATGAATGAGTTTTAGAACTTAGAAAAATCCTTTTCTTCAAATAAATCCAAAATTGATGTTTTTCCCTAAAAATCATTTTCAAAAATCAGATTAAAGCTTAGGCTTAGAATTTTTTAGAAAAATCTCAAAAATGGTAAGAACATAAAGCAAAAGAGATTTCAAAATTAAAATTCACAAACAAACTTAAAGTTTTCAGAAAAGCGAGCTACGACTTGTTTGATCCTGAATAGCAGGTACGTAGGCACTCATTCGGGTCAACCCATAAAAATGAATGAAAAATCATTTTCTTGAAATAATTCAAAAACATAATAAAAAGTAACAGAAACACAATGAAACACATTTCTAAAGAGGAATAATTTTAGGAGATTAGGTGGTAACCTAAAGGTTTTAATAGGTCAGCCTCCGGACTTAGAAACTCCAGTTTTCCCTTTTCCTCTTTTCACAAAAACGAAAAGAGGAAATAACGTCGACTAGTGGTCCAAATTAAGACTAATCCGCTCCTTTAGTCTTAATTCAATATTTCCCAACAACAGTTGGGTGGCGACTCCAAAAATCAAACGAAATTCCTAACTCAAGTCGATGATTTACATTAGATGAGCATAGGGTCTAGTCTAGATTGGATTAGGAATGGGAATTCAAAAATTAGACTCGACAGGATAGCGACTCCACTGGGGACCCATGCCAGTAGGCTAAGCCACTTGAATCTTTTCAAATTGTTCTCTTTAAGAAATGTCTTCCAATTATTACTCTGTTACTAACTCTGCAGGGATTAGTTAGATTTTTAGTTTTCTATGGGGGTTTAGCATGCATACATATGTTTATGTGAGTAGATGCGGTCGAACCCGGACCGTCCTAGAAACCTGAGACGGGGAGCCATTGTGTAGGTTTCGGGCGAAGTGAGTTGATTCACCGTTCGGGACCGATTAGGCTACCCCACCCTATGCTTCGATATGGCCTGAGATCCATTTCTTCGAGAATGCAGGAGGCCATAGAGCTCGGGAACCAGTTAGAACCAACCTACTTGCATGCATAACATCATAAGGGGTTGACAATTGGATGACAATGTATTGGTTTGTTATTTTGTCCTTGGAGTTCAGGACCATTTCCCTGTAATGTTTTCATAGCTCTGTTTGTAATTAGGCTATTTCTTATTGTAATAGATGGCTAGCACCGCTGTCGACCGCCTCCTCCGCAAAGAAATTCAGGTGTACAAACCTTTGGACCCAAAAGTTGGTACTGGACCATTGGTTTACCTTGTACAACCCAGAGAAGCAGGCCTTCATCCAGCAAAAGATTGGTTCCATCGTCTCGTTAACAAAGATAGAGGTGAATTTGCCTTTAGTCCGGGCCATGCTCCAATTATGGGAAATCGAGCCCGCTGCTTTCTTTATCGGGCCACGCGAGATCACTCCCACTCAAGACTAAAGCCGGGGTTGAAGAATTAGAAGCCGTCATCAACGGGAAGCCTGAGTCTCCACAACAGAAGACCAAGAGAGCTAGGAAATAGATTATCATTATAATCTTTTATTTGTTTGAATGTTGAACTCCAAAAATTATTCAATATTAATAAAAGTAAAGTTTCAATATTACATCGTCAATCAATTGTCAACCCTTTTATTTTTAGCATCCGTGTGACACATGCATAGCATTTGCATACATTATACTAAAAAAAAGAAAAATGCGCGCTAGGTATCAAAATAGCTCCCAAGCAACCGAATCCTCTCAGAAGCCCAATTTGCACACGTTCAAGACCAAAATGGCAAACAGCGGTAGCAACACTAGCATTGGGTACATTCCTACGGCCGCAGAAGAAGCGCAAACGAAAGGTGTCAAAGGCAGAATGAAGGGGAAGCTGATCGATACCCAGATATGCATCCCACCTCTCCAACAATCTTTCCGAAAGGCAAACATCATTCAAGAGCTGCGGATAAATGAAGAGGACGACAGCAAAGGGAAATCAACCCCCCGCACGTCCAACCAGCATCCGGCTCTGAACAATTGGTTTTGTTATCCTATCAGTAGCGCTAAGTTAGCTTAAAAGTAGAGAAAAATTATTAAACAAATTTTATTGAGACTCTTTATCAAGTTCAATTACAGTTTTTTTTTTCCTTCTTATATAAATATGCTTTCATTTTACTTAGATCTCCTACCATCGAACATCAGGGATATTTCGCGTAGGTAGAAAGTAAAAACGCTGATATCGTTTCCAACGCTGCTGGGTCAGTTGTTGAAAGCGATATCTTAGACCACGAAATAATACAAGAAAATTGGCTAAAACATGAACAAAGCGGAATCTCGATCGACGAGCCTGTGGAGACAGTAAATCTAGGAAGCATGGAAAACCCTAAGAACCTCAAAATCGGGACCAGTTTGAGTGCCGAGAAAAAACGTGAGATAACCGAGCTATTAACGGAATATGCAGATGTGTTTGCCTGGTCATATAGTGACATGCCAGGGCTAGACCAATCAATAGTAGTTCATAGGGTTCCCACAAGGGAAGATGTCAAACATAAAAAACAAAAACTGAGAAGATTTAGGCCTGACATCTTACTAAAAATCAAAGAAGAAGTCAAGAAACTACTAGAAGTAGGGTTCATTGAAGTATCTGACTACCCAGAGTGGGTAGCAAATATAGTCCCCGTCATGAAAAAGAATGGAAAAGTACGCGTATGCGTAAACTTTCGGGACTTAAACCAAGCCACGCTAAAGGATAACTTCCCCCTACCTCATATCGATGTTCTAGTAGACAACACTGCGGGAAACCATCTCTTCTCATTCATGGACGGTTTCTCAGGATATAACCAAATAAAAATGGCTGAGGAAGATAAAACCAGAACGACCTTCATCACAACGTGGGGGACTTTCTGTTACAAAGTCATGCCCTTCGGTTTAAAAAACGCCGGGGCAATGTATCAGAGAGCCATGGTCGCTATACTTCACGATATGATGCATCGAGAAGTTGAAGTATATGTCGACGACATGATAGCCAAATCCAAAGAAGGAGAAAGCCATATAGATATCCTGAGGAAATTGTTTAAACGATTGAGAAAATTTCAGCTCAAGTTAAACCCAGAGAAATGTACTTTTGGGGTCACAACGGGGAAATTGTTAGGGTTTGTCATAAGTCAGGAAGGCATTAAAATCGACCCTGACAAGGTAAAGTCTATATTAGAGTTACCTTCCCCACGCCCCGCTAAAGAAGTGAGAAGCTTGCTAGGAAGATTAAATTATACAGCTCGTTTTATCTCACAGCTCACCGACAAATGCCGGCCATTATTCCGTCTGTTGAAGAAGAACGCCACAATAGAATGGGACGACGAATGCGAAGAGGCATTCAAGATAATTAAAGACTATCTTATAAAACCTCCGGTCTTGATAGTCCCGAAGCAAGGAAAGCCCTTATTCTTATACCTCACTATACTCCCTGAATCCATGGGATGTGTGCTGGGGCAGAAAGATGAAGAGGGAAGAGAGCGTTCCATATATTATCTGAGTAAGAAGTTCACAGATGGGGAACAGAGGTACTCAGAGGTGGAGAAGACGTGTTGTGCTCTAATTTGGGTCGTGCATCGGCTAAGGCAATACACCATTTACTACCATATCGAGCTGCTGACAAGACATGATCCCTTGAAATACTTGGCAGAGAAACCAGCCTTGATAGGGAGAATTTCTAAGTGGCAAATGCTCCTATCCGAGTTCGACATCACATACATAAATCAGAACTCAATGAAAGGGCAAGCCTTAGCCGACCAATTGGCGGAACACCCTGTCGAGACATATTCCCAAGAACTACAGGCCCAATTTCCGGATGAGAATATATTGACAGTGGAAAATAGGCTGGTAGAAGACTTTGGGATAGAGCAGAACCCGAAATGGAAACTGTTTTTCGATGGAGCTGCCAATGTATTCGGTTGTGGGGTTGGGGCAGTATTGATATCCTCGGACGGCATTCAATTCCCTGCAGCGATGAGACTTACATTTCCTTATACCAATAATATCGCAGAATATGAAGCATGTATTCTTGGCCTCAAAATGGCCTGCCAAATGGGAATCCGCGAATTAGAGGTATATGGGGATTCGTCGCTCATCATACTACAAACAAGAGGGGAATACAAGACTAAAGACCCCAAACTAGTACCGTATCATCAACACTTGACAGAGTTAATTGAAGAATTCAAGGCAATCACTTTCACATACATCTCGAGAACTCAGAACCAGTTCGCAGATGCACTAGCCACACTAGCATCTATGATCCAGATAACAGGGGAAGCCGAAGTTCAACCGATGAAAATAGACATCGAAAATCGGCCCGCCTACTGTTTAACAATGGAAAAGATACAAGATAACAAACCTTGGTATCATGATATCAAGACCTTTCTCCAAGAAGGCAAATACCCCGAGATGGCTAGCAAGAATGACCAAAGAACACTCAGAAGGTTAGCAAGCCATTTCCTATTAAGTGGGTCCATACTTTACAAGAGATCATCTGATACCACCATGTTGAGATGTGTGGACAAAGATGAAGCATGCGAACTAATGAAAGAAGTGCATGAAGGAGTATGTGAACCTCATATGAATGACTACATGTTGGCCCGAAAAATCATGAGGTTAGGATATTATTGGTTGACTATGGAATCGGATTGCATAAAATATGTCAAGCACTGTCATTTGTGTCAAGTCTATGCGAACCGAATCAATGCTCCGCCCAACGAGCTACATTTGTTATCAGCACCATGGCCATTCTCCATGTGGGGAATCGACATAATAGGCCTATCACTCCAACGGCATCCAACGGCCATAGATTTATACTGGTAGCGATCGATTACTTCACCAAATGGGTAGAAGCTTCATCATATGCCAATGTCACAAAAGGGGTAATAGTCCGCTTCTTGAAAAGGGACATAATAGCCCGATATGGAGTTCCTGAGTCCATCATCACCGACAACGGTATCAATCTCAACAACAAATCGATGACAGGTTTATGTCAACAATTCCACATAAACTACAGAAATTCAACTCCCTACCGACCTCAAATGAACGGGGTAGTAGAGGCAGCTAACAAAAATATCAAGAAGATCATCGAGAAAATGACAATAACTTGCAAAGATTGGCATGAAATGTTACCGTTTGCTCTCATGGCTTATAGGACTTCAATAAGAACATCTACGGGAGCTACCCCTTATTCATTGGTATATGGTACTGAAGCAGTGCTACCAGTTGAAGTTGAGATACCGTCATTCAGAATCCTATCAGAAACTCAGTTAACCAAATCAGACTGGGTAAAGAAGAGGCTTGATCAGTTGAATCTGATTGATGAAAGAAGACTTACCGCATTATGTCATGGCCAGTGTTATCAACAAAGAATGGCCCAAGCATTTAACAAGAAGATGAGACCTCGGTACTTTAAAGAGGGGGATCTGGTGTTAAGGAAGGTTCTCCCGAACGCCCAAGACTCCAGAGGGAAATTTACCCCAAACTATGAAGGCCCTTATGTGGTGAAAAAGGTTTTATCAGGAGGTGCTCTGATATTAACCCAAATGGATGGTCCAGAATTGAGAGACCCCATTAACACAGATGCTGTAAAGATGTACTATCCTTAGGCAAGGGAATTGAAATTTCGCCAATGTTAATGAAAGCCAATATTTGATATAAATTTCGTTCAGTCGAGTTTTTATTTTTTACAAGCAAAGGTTAATATCCCTGAATGATCAACAATCAATTCTCATCATGGATATTCCTAAACACATTACCCACCATTTCACCAATGAAAGATAAATGCTGAAATGATAATGAATCTTAATATAGTTTGTGATATAATCCTATCTATTTTTGAGCATTAAAACTGAGCGCATTATTAGGATAACATTACCGTCAAAAGAGCCTTGCGCATAAAGAAAGGGAGTACATCAAAATTTTCAACCCCGTGTCAAGATAAGAAGAGATGAAGCAGAAACAAACTAGCCCGAAGGTTCGGTTGTTTGGTGGTTGTCTACGATAAACTGGCAAGCATATTAAAATAAATAACTATCATCATGAAAGGCATCACATCATTTAGCTCAGTCAGTAGAAAGCATATTCAAAAGCATAAGATGAGTCAGCCCATAGTGGGGCACTTGTCTAAACATTCCCTTTAATAGGTTAGTCAGCCCATAGGGGGCACTTTCTTAAAACTTTGTCCTCATGGTCAGCCCATAGGGGACACTTTTTGAGACAAATTCAATTCCAGGTTAGTCAGCCCGTAGGGGGCACTTTCCTAAAACTTTGTTCTCATGGTTAGCCCAAAGGGGACACTTTTTGAGACAAATTCAATTCCAGGTTAGTCAGCCCATAGGGGACACTTTCCTAAAACTTTGTTCTCATGGTCAGCCCATAGGGGGCACTTTTTGAGACAATTCCATTCTAGGTTAGTCAGCCTATAGGGGGCACTTTCCTAAAACTTTGTCCTCATGGTCAGCCCATAGGGGGCACTTTTTGAGGCAAATTCAATTCCAGGTCAGTCAGCCCATAGGGGGCACTTTCCTAAAACTTTTTCCTCATGGTCAGCCCATAGGGGGTACTTTTTGAGGCAAATTCAATTCCAGGTCAGTCAGCCCATAGGGGGCACTTTCCTAAAACTTTGTCCTCCTGGTCAGCCTATAGGGGGCACTTTTTGAGGCAAATTCAATTCCAGGTTAGTCAGCCCATAGGGGGCACTTTCCTAAAAATCTGTTCTCATGGTTAGCCCATAAGGGGCACTTTTTGAGGTATTCAATTCAAGGTTAGTCAGCCCATGAGGGGCACTTTCCTAAATTCTCCCGATTAGTCAGCTCTTGGGGCACTTTTCGGAAATATTCTTCCAAACAGTTGCTAGTCTAATAAGACGCTTCTGTTGACAGGTAGCCAGCTCATAAGGGCGCTTCCTGAGTAAATTTTCTTTCCAAGGTTGCTAGTCTGATAAGACGCTTCCTATCATTATTTTTCATACATTGCTACACAATGCTTGAGATGTGTCATGTCGCCAATTAGTCAGCCCATAAAGCACTTTTTGGGAAGGAACATCATTCTAAATTGTTAGGTCCATCTTAAATCATGGGATTGTTAGCTCATGGAGCATTTTCCTACCAAAAACCTATTCAAGATGCAAAAAATGGCGTCTTTTTTGTCTTTATTGTCAAGTTTTTCAAACTTTGCTACAAAGAGGGGCAGCTGTAAACACCCCATTTTTGCCCTAGGAATCCACAATAATCAATAATAATCAATTTCCAATTTTTTCCAATTTTTTCCTAATTTAGCATAAATAATTAAAAATATTCAAAAAATAAAAATAAATAGGAAAACACATCAATTTTGAAAAATGATTTCAGAAATAGCAATAATAAATAATAAACAATTTTTACAAATTTTTGAAATTTCAAAAAATACAAAAAAATAGAAAAATCGCATTGCATATATACAATTTGCGAAATTAGAAAAATCAGGAAAGTGGGCTAGCTCAGCTGGTCCGGACCATGGGCTAAGGCGCGCGTAGGGGGGCTCGGTCAGGGGTTCAAAACGCGGGGGAAGCAGTTTCCGCGTTTTGCGAATTTTTCATTTACCTAGGACACGTGGCAGCATCTGATTGGCTGGAGGAAGCGCACGCGCCGGGCGCGTGATCGTCTCCAACCTCGAGCTCGAGATCGCCGGCGGAAGGAAAAATTCGTATTTCGGCCGTTTTGATTCGATTTTTTTTTTGCAAATCCAACAGATCTTCAACAGAAATAAGATAAACATTATCTAATTGGAATCAAATCGCAACAAATCGATGGATAGACACAAATCGGAGTTGGTTTTTTAACCGAAAATCCGATTAGCTTCGATCGGAGGAAATCCGAGCTTATCCAGCTCGGTTTCAAGTGCCTATAAATGGAGGAGGAGTGGAGGAAGCCAAAACACGAATCACAATTGAGAGAACGTGAGGAAAGAGTGCAAATCGGAGAGCATCGGAGAAGGATCCAAAACCGCGAGCACCGACCGGAGCTAAACCACCACCAGGAGGCGATCTGGGAGTGAACTACCACCACCATTGGATTCAACACCCTCGAGAAGCTAGGATTCGACACCTCACCCGCTGCAAAAGGCCGCCGGAACGCCGTGAACGAGCACCCTCTGCCGCTGCATCCGACCGATCCGACCCGACCCGACCGACCTGACCCGCGTACCGACCCGGATCCAGGTAAGTCGGATTTTCTGGATTTTTATTATTTTATTTATTTATTTATTCCGAATTAATTAATTAATTTATTATTTGTTATTTAGTTATTTATTTATTTTATGTTTTATTTTTAATAAATAGAAAAATGTAGAAATTAGATTTTTCTAGAATTTAATAATGTAGAAAAATAATAAATAAATAATAATAATAATAAATAGATAAAAAATAATAAAATGTAGAAAAATAATAAAAAATATTAGGAAAAATAACAATAAAATTTTAGATTTCAAAATAGGATAGATATTAACTTAAGATAAAATTTTTCACAAAAATCATAAAAAAATCATGAAAATCATAAAAATTTATAGAAAATCATAAAAAATAATAAAAATTCAAAAAGAAAAAATGAATGAGTTTTAAAACTTAGAAAAATCCTTTTCTTCAAATAAATCCAAAATTGATGTTTTTCCCTAAAAATCATTTTCAAAAATCAGATTAAAGCTTAAGGTTAGAATTTTTTAGAAAAATCCCAAAAATGGTAAGAACATAAAGCAAAAGAGATTTCAAAATTAAAATTCACAAACAAACTTAAAGTTTTCAGAAAAGCGAACTACGGCTTGTTTGATCCTGAATAGCAGGTACGTAGGCACCCATTCGGGTCAACCCATAAAAATGAATGAAAAATCATTTTCTTGAAATAATTCAAAAACATAATAAAAAGTAACAAAAACACAATGAAACATTTCTAAAGAGGGACAATTTTAGGAGATTAGGTGGTAACCGTAAAGGTTTTAATAGGTTAGCCTCCGGACTTAGAAACTCTGGTTTTCCCTTTTCCTCTTTTCACAAAAACGAAAAGAGGAAATAACGTCGACTAGTGGTCCAAATTAAGACTAATCCGCTCATTTAGTCTTAATTCAATATTTCCCAACAATAGTTGGGTGGCGACTCCAAAAATCAAACGAAATTCCTAACTCAAGTCGAGGATATACATTAGATAAGCATAGGGCCTAGTCTAGATCGGATTAGGAATGAGAATTCAAAAATTAGACTCGACAACCCCCTTTATTTTTTTTTAAGTTATGAATATATATTATATTATGTTGTGTTTTGATTATATTTTATATTCTAAATGCTTCTATTTTATTATCTTGTTCGTATATAAAAATATCTTTAAATTTTATATTTTTAGCATTTTATTATGAAAGCTTATGTCTAACTAATCTAATTATTCCGAATATAAATATTCACTCCAAATTTACATTTGATGTTCCTAAATCTATAATTTAAATTAATTTCGTTATTTTATCAAATATCGTTTGAGAATTACATTTCAAAGAATTTATTATTTTATTTATTTTCTTTAATTGTTTATATAACTTTTCGAAATTTTCAAGACTTCATAAAGACCACCTAATGTAAATGCTTGGGATAGGCCATTGGTTCATTGGAGTGTATGGCTTTTCGAGTTAGGGTTTTGCTGTGAGTTTTTCACCAATATAAGCTTTTACGGCGAGAAGGCTCGATGCATTAGAGTAGCTACAGCACCGAGATATCTCATTGCTGAAGGCACATATGTTGGTTCCAATACAAGCATTGCAGAGAGATACCTCATTGCATTGGGCCCTTTTTATATTTTAGTTAAATATTTATGGATTTAGTTTAATAATGTAATACAGTATAGATTTTAAAATAGATATAAGTAATATTAAAATAGTGATAACATAGAATTGTCATAGCAACGGTAATACACGATTCATTTAATAACTTAAAGATTCATTAATATAATAAAAATACATTATGTAATTCAAATCTCGAAACGTAAAAACTATAATAAAGAGTACTAATACGAAGAACATAAATGACGTGCTAGGATAGCTAAGATGATTGGCTTAGAGGATTCAAACTTGCCCTGGTTTTCCATGTATGGATAGTGGCGGCTAGAAGAACTGTAGACAGGCGATGTACACTACCGTTCGTTAGCAGGGGATTACTACAATTGTCCACTCCACTCCATAAGGCATGCAAGGTGGTACGCCTGAGATGGTTGTGAAAAGTGAAGAAGAAGAGAAAAACCAAGTAATCAGGCGATTAAGCTAGACAGAGAAAAGGGTCAAATTATGTTAACGGTAGTTAGGAGGACCTTGAGGTTGACCCTAAATAAAGAAAGAGTTTATTTCATATTAGGTGCTTGATTCAGGAGAAGACTCATGCAGTTATCATTGATGGAGAAGCTGTGCTGATGTTGCTTTAGTTGGACATTCCATTTTCGCTCTTTGATAGTTTTAGTGTTTTTGATTAATAATAACAATAGATAAATAAAATAAATAATAATAAAGTCCTGGATCATTTAGTTGGTCATTTGACTCCATTTCAAGGGTCTTTCATGTTTGGAGGTCCATGGGCAAAAGTAGAAATTAAATACGTATATTCGATTTTACCATTTCAAGAGCTTTTAAAAAACATCAAATTTTGATCGAAGTCTAGTTTACATTCTTATATCATAAAATAAGATCAATTTAACTTAAATATGACATCAAACGGCGTCTCAATTGGATTTAAATTAATTGATTTATGAAAAATCTAATGTTAATTACATGAGCACTAAACTAAAGCTTAGAAATTTGTCAAATAGAACTTAATTTCAAAATGATTTTTCACGTATGTTTATTAGACTCACTTTTTTTATGTTATCGAGTTCTCAATTTTTGAAGAATTGGTTAATTAGAACTTTAATTCAACCTGAACTAGATTTAGGATTTAAAACCAATCTAGATCAACTCAAAGTCTTAAAGAAATTTTGTTTGCAATTCATGTAAGGGCATAGGCCAATTGGCCCATTGGAGTGCACACACATAATGCATAAAGAAGATCAAAGTTCAATCCTTGCAACAAGCACAAGGGCATTCTTTTTTCTTTCCTTGCATATGCTACGTGGTAAAATCTAATAGGTCCACTTGTACTACATCATTCCAACATAGTAGCATCCTATTGGTCGAAGGAGTCCATGTCATTGATATGTGTCATCACACATGTCTAAGATTGTTATGTCATTGCCACATTGTAGCGTCCAAGGGCCATGGGAGTGTAATGCCATCACCAAGTGGCAACATGTCATTAACACATAGCATCATATCATTGTCTTCAACCTCTAGTCACCTCTATTTTTATGCTTTTTCCTTACTAACAAGTACACTTCCGCTTATTAGGAGTGTTTATGGATTGGTTTGGTTCAAGCCCTTAATGAACTGAATTGGTTTCCATTGTTTAGGATTTCGAACTGAACTACTTAAAATAAGTTTCGATTTGGTTCGATTCAAACTATTTTTAAAAGTATCTTATTTTAATTGATAATATTAATTGTTCTACGAGTTTTCAATTAAACATTAATGTTTAACTTAAGGAACATCACGTGAGCATATGAGCCGTATAACAATATATTACGGTGACATTATATATTAAGTAATAATGAAGACATACTAATCCATTTAAGAGATAAGAGACAAAGATAAAGAAAAATGAGTTGAGAGTGGAATGAGAGTCAATAGAAAAGAAAGGATAAATAGGGTAAGATAAAAATGTTAGTGGAGTTTAAATCTAAAAATAGTCACTTAATTTTCATTTTTTAATAAGAATTGAATCGGTTTGATTCAGACTCAAACAATTCGATTCAATGGCCATAAACTGTTTAAACTATCTTCAAATTGAATTGTAAACTAAATCGAAATATAAAAGAAGGTTTGAGTTTCGATCCATTCATATCAATTTAATGAACAATCTTAATTTCACTCATTTTCCATATGAATTAACACATGATTCTCCTAAATTGATGGTGGAATTGTGTACATGACACGAAACACTTTTAATTTATATCAATTTCATGTCCAAATTCATACATTTTTTAATTTGGCTATAAAGTTCCAAAAAAAAAATCACAAGGGTAAGATACACACCCTTGCATTATCTAGTGAAATCGAGTAAGTTGGCAAGAATCATTGCTTACTCAAGCAAGATTAGGCAAATAAAATACTCAATAAATCATTTTTTTTTCTTTGTTTCAAGCGAATTGAAGGAATATGTATCACAGATTCCAAGCTCCAATTCTTTGCCTAATCTTCCTTTCCATCTTCAATTGGATCTACAAAAGTGTAAATAGGGGTTTGCATTTTGCAACCTAAGACACACAACCTCTCAACTCTCTTTCTACAAACACATTTCTCCACTTCTCTCTCTACTTAACCTACCACCGCTCTCTCTCTCTAAAATATCTCCACACACTGCTAACATCAAAGCAATCTACCACCACCAGTCAACTCCCATACTTCAAACACTCAAAAGCAACCCTTCAACCACCTTGAACCACCTCCAAATCGTCAGAACAATGAAAACCCACAACCTGCCACCACCCATCGTCTCCAACAACATATCCCAAATGACCTATGGCTGCATCACCACCACAAAGTAGCTTATCATCACCAAAAAAGGTGATTCGAAAACCACCCACACCTCAATGGGCCACAAATCAAGCTATGCAACGTTTGCCAATTCTTAAGCTTTTCTCCACTAGTTTGACCCATGGAGCTCTAACCTAACCCAACCAAATCCACTCTAAACTTACGCACTTAACCTATCCTTAACCTAAGTTTATTCCTTTCTCCTTCTTTTTTTTTTCTTTTTTAATAATAATAATAATAAATATATAAATAAATAAAAAGAGTCATAAAAAATGTTTAGCATATTGTTTTGCATGCCTTTAGAACTATGTTGAAATTTAGAAAAAATAAAATAAATATACACAAAAAAAACAAAATAAGAAAAATAATATAAATAAATATATAAATAGTAATAATAGGAAATGTAGACCTTTTTTTTTATTAAAACTTAGGGAATTCTTAGAAATTTTCAATGGATTTTTCTTAAGAAAACTTAAAATTTAATAAAATAAAATTTTAAAAATTAATAAAAGAGATTTAAAAAATAATAAATAATATAAAAAAATAAACTACAATAGGTTTGATCCCAATTAGTAAGTCCATTCTCAATTAGGAAAAAAAATTATTTTCCCTTGTAAATAAGTAGAATAACTTTATTTCATTTTCAACAATTAACTTAAGTTTATTTCATAAGTATTTCAAAAAACAATTTTAAATTTGGAAGGATTAATGTGGTAACTATTTAGATTTTAATATTTAGCCCTTGAACTTAAAATCTCTGGTTTTTCAAAATTTTTTCTTATGGACTAGCAGCTAAGTTGAAATCAATTGTAAAATCAATCCACACAATTGATTTCAACTCAACACCTTTCCCTAACCCTAATTGAGTGGCAAGTCCAATTTTCAAATTGAAAGAAAAACCAAAATTTTCGTAATTCTTACTTGAGGGTTTGTACTAAATGAGCATATAAAGTTCAATACTAATCAAATTAGGAAAAATAAACCAAGTTCATGTACACTATCAAGTTAAAGCTCCTTAAACCATTAGACAATATGTAAATGGAATGGTTTGTCATGTTGTTTCCATGTATGCAATTCATGTACTTTTAGGAAAGCAATGACCATTTGATAGGCATACACTATATGATGGGTATAGGAATGCTTATTTCTTTTAAAAGGATGGCAATAATTTTACTTTATTACCCATGAACCTTACAGAGATCAAGCATTATCATTTGGTTTTTATCATGATAAAGAAAGGAAGACAAGTTTATTTATCAACCATAGAGCTTTTATTTTAGGAAATCATAGGGTATAAATTCAAGGTTGATCTTCAATGACCTTGAGAAAACGATATGAATCAGGGTTTGAATCGCAAAACAAGGATTGAAGGATTGAGCTAGGTTAGGGACATTAGTGTTAGGGTTTCTATAAGCTATAAGGGAGCTAGATTGTGTAGGATGCATCGAAGCTTCCAAATAGCAGACATAGGCCATCCAAATGATGCCTACAATTCCACTAACTATAGAATGGTTAGTCGTCCCATTTGCAATGCTTAAAAACTCTAAATGATGCCTACAATTTCATCTAATTATTGATGAAGGAAGTTACAATACTGTGGCCACCTAATCATTAGTGAACTAGTTGAATGCCAACTGTTGGACACCTCTAACCTTATCAATTGCATTGGTTGAATGAGAAGGGAGCCTTACATATTATAAAAGAAGTGTAGGTGCCCATAGTAATTAGGGAGAGGTATCAAGATGAGATCCTTTGCAATGTATTTCCAATGTGTGCTTCACATATTTTGCTTGGCCAACCAAGGTTGTTCAACCAACACATTTTAAATGAAGGCTATCATCATACTTATGTGTTTCAAAAGAATGGCAAGAGATTCATTCTACGGTCAATGACCCCTAAGTAAGTTTGCTATGATAGCCCGAGCATAAAGGAAAACCTTGTTCATGGGGAGGAGTAAGCTAAAGTAACCATAAATTCAAGTGAACTAATGTACTTGCTTTTGATCAAGCAATTGTTGGAAGTGACCAATTAGACTTCATTACCTAAGGAGGCAAAGGAACTATCAAAGGAATTGCAGGATCTATTTCCTAAGGAGTTATCGAGTAGACTACCACCATTGTAAGGTATCAAAGATAATATTGTGCTATCACCAAGGGCATACTTGCCTAATCAACCTACTTATTACATAAACCCTAAGAAGTGAAGGAATTGAAACACTAAGTGGATGAATTGATTAAAAGAGGATATGTTAGAGAAAGCATGAACCCATGTGTTGTCTTAACTCTGTTAGTCCCAAAGAAGTATGGGTAATGGCAAATGTGCATCAATAGTCAAGCAATCAATTAGATTACTATCGAGTATCGATATCTAATCCCTAGCTAGATGATATGTTAGATGAACTACATAGAGTGCAAGTATTCTCTAAAATCAACTTAAAGAGTGGATATCACCAAATCCACATGAAGCCTAAAGACAAAAGGAAGATTGCATTTAAGACATGCCATAGGTTATATGAAATGATGGTCATGCCATTTGGTTTAACCAATGCTCCTAACACTTTTATGAAGCTTATGCACCATGTCATGTGTGATCTCTTGAGAAAATGTGTGGTAGTTTACTTTGATGATATTCTAGTGTATAGTAAAAACATTACCGACCATATTAATTGTTTGAGGATGGTATTTGACACATCAAGGACTAAAGAGTTGTATGGGATTTAGAAGAAGTGTGTATTTTGTTAGACTTAAGTGATATTGTTGGGGTTTATAGTGTTAGGAGAGGGAGCTTGAGTGGATGGTGAAAAGGTTAAAGCTATACTCAGTTGGTTAACCCCACAAAATGTGGCTGAGGGTGAGAGTTTCCATAGGCTTGCTTCTTTCTATAGATGATTTATTCACAACTTCAACACAATTTTAGCCCCTATTGATTGAAATGACTAAGAAGAACGTGGAGTTTAAGTGAAATGACCAAGCTCATAAGAGTTTTGAAGAAATTAGAGAGAAACTTAGCACCACTCCCATCTTGGCCTTGCCCAACTTTAATAAAGTCTTTAAGTAGGAGAGTAATGTATCAAGTGTCAGCATGGGAACAACACTAGTGTAGGAGAGGACATTAATCCCATACTTCAGTGAGAAACTCAATGGAGTTACTTTGAATTATTCTATTTATGACAAGGAGTTATATTCATTAGCTCAAGCACCTATTGTGTGGCAACAGTATTTGCTACCTCGCAGGTTCGTTATCTAAATTGACCATGAATCATTGAAATATTCGAGAGGTTAGTGGAAACTTTCAAGAAGGTAGGCTAAATGGGTCGAATTCTTAGAAGGTGATGTGAGAGGTAAAAGAAGATCATTTTGTAACTTGAGTTATAAGCCCTAAATTTCAAATTGCTTGAGTTTGATAAGCTTATGGTGCGAAAAAACTTGAGTAATTTGAGTGAATCACCACAACCTACTAGACTTTAAAGAAGACTGATAAGATTTGATTATCCTAAGAACAAATTGATTAAACGTGATAAGCTAATGGGTGCCACACATACAGACAACTTAGGGTGCTCACGATAATCTATCGGATAAGATCGAATGGATAAGAACTTAAACCCACTTAAATCTCTATACTAATATTTAGTGATAAGAAATGAGTTTCTATTTTGGAAATTCTCTTAAGGAAGCCACTCTTTCACTTGAAAAGAAATTTCACAAGAAAAATAATAGAATTGTATTCTTAATTTCTTCAAGCTTACATTGCACATTTAACAATTACATATTTATAGATGTGAAAATACACACTACTTTAAATAAAAATGGCCTAAACCTACTACAACACATCCCTAGGAGTAATCGACACACCCGTGCATTTGAATCAGTTCAATTTAGTAGTCTAATTTCAAATTTCCCAAACAAGTGCAATCCATGCATCCATAATGTGATGATTCGGTTTAAAGGACTAGTTCACCACTTTTTATGATGTTTTTGACCAATATGTGGTTGGTTCTTGATAAATGATTAATATAATATATTTGTAAACAAGATTTTAGATGAATTCAATGAAATTACAAGAATTTTTAGGTAATATGCTACCTAATTAAACAATATTTTAATTTCAGGTTTAATATATTCTTTAATCAATAAAGGAAGAAAATGAGTCAAGTTTCATGTGATTCAAACTAAAAATGAAGAAATTTGATGCATTTGAAGAATTAACACAATCAAGTAACATGGTCATGTTGAACTTAAAGGAAGACTAAAAGGATACATGAATAAATAACACGAACAGTCGTGTAACTTTCAAAGCAAGAGAAGCCAAACATAACCATGTAACATGACCATGTTGATTTAAGTTCAACACGATCGGGCAACACGATCATGTCGGAGGTCATGTTGGCCATATCTCCCTAGATCTAGACACAATTAAAAGATTTAAGTTGAACACGACCTCAACATGACCGTGTTGAAGGTTCATATTGAAGTTTGAAGGCAGAGTGATATAAATACCAGATCTAAAGCCTGAGAAGAGAGGAAGGAGGAAAAGAAAGAGTTCTAAAGAGAAATAGAGAGCTTTTAAGTAAATGCAGAGAAGCATTCCTTGCAGAAGCAAGAGTTTCAAAGATCAAATTGTACACTTTGGAAATATAAGACAAATTTCTACAAGGGTTTTTCTTTCCATTATGATTTGTTTAAATTTTATTGTCTGATCTTACATCATAATGATAGCTTAAATTCTTATAGTATTTAGATTTGTGGAACCCTAGAATTATTATGTAATTTTATTTCAGTAATTATTCAATAAGATCTTTATTATCTTAATTCAATTATGCATGTTCTTCATTGCAAGAATTTAATATTTCCAGAGTATTAATTCTTGATTGTTGATATTATATAAATAGATTGAGAAATCATTTATATAATTAGATCTAGTGTAATTGAAAAGAGTTGCATGCAACCCTAGAGATAGGATGGCATAAATCTTCCGAATTAGGGTCAAACCTAATAATGAGATTCATAGAGTGAATGTAATGCAATTTTAGGAGTTTTAATTAGAGAGAGATCTCAATTAATCGACATAAGACTAGAAGTTAATAATCTTGAGAAAGATATTAATTTGATTAAGGAATTTCTACGGTTAAGAAAATAAAGAATGAAATTGGATTTAACTTTAATAAATTATATATGATTCTAGGGGGAAACTAAATCTATATATGTATCCTTCTAACATTAATTTAAACTCTTTAGTATACTTACTTTCTTTTCATCATTTTAATAATCATAAAATTCCTTAGTTAATTAATTCCTTTTAGTTTGACGATTAGATAATAAAGTTTTAGTTAATATTAGTAATTGTAGTCTCTATGGAACGACATTCGTGATTAATTCACTATATTACATTAATCGATAGGTGCACTTGCCTTTGATATTAGTTCCCCAGAGTTCTACATGTCTTCTAGATGGCTTCCAATTTTCGTGGACAACTAAGCCCATTTAGGCCTCTAAATCGAGTCATTTCTTTGAGTTGCCAATTGGGACGAATTTCCATATTTTTTCTTCAATTTCCCTTTTATTTATTTTTTATTTTCTTTACTCCAAAAAATGTTGAAACTCTCATAGATGATATATTATGGTCTTGGAAAGATCCCCATAATTTTCAATGAATATTTGTTTACATTGGCAATCTTTATCCTTCAAATGATCATTGATTCAAACCTTTGAGACCATATTGATGAAAATCTAATCCATATCATTCCCCCAATCTACTTTTGGATTTGTCCTCAAATCCAAGTCTTCATCTTCTAGGCCTTGGATAGAAGAGCAAACTCTTGAACTCATGTTGCAAGTCTAGACTTTGATACCAAATGATGTGGAAGGTAGAAGTAGATCGTTTTGCAACTTGAGTAATAAGCCCTAAATTTCAAATCACTAGAATTTGATAAGCCTATGGCACCATGAGCTTGAATAATTAGAGTAAATTACCACAACCTACTAGACTTAAAAGTAGATTGATAAGATTCAATTATCCTAAGAACAAGTTGATCAAACATGGTAAACCAATGGGCACAACGCATACTAACAACTTAGGGTGCTCATGACAATCTTCCAGATAACATAAGATTGATAAGAACTTAAACCCACTCAAATCACCACACTAATATTTAGTGATAAGAAATGAGTCTCTATCCTAGAAATTCTCTCAAGGAACTACTCTTTCACTTGAAAAGAAATTTCACAAGAACTAATTTTCAAGCTTATATTACGTAGTTTACAATTATATATTTATAGATACAAAAATATGCAACACTTTGAATAAACATGACCTAAACCCACTAAAACACATCCCTAGGAGTCAAACCAACATGCCCATCATCCAAATTGGTTCAATTTGGCAATTTAATTTCACATGTCCCCAACAGGTGCAATTTACGCCTCCAAAACGTGATGGTTCGGTTTAAAGGACAGGTTCGCCACTTTTTGACTAGTTCTCTAAAGTTCCACATGTCTTCTAGTTAGGTGCCAATTTTCATGGACAACTAAGCCCATTTAGGCCTCTAGACTGAGTCATTTCTTTAAGTTACTAGTCGAGACGAATTTCCATATTTTTTCTTCAATTTGTTTTCTTTAATTTCCTTTTTTTTTTTTTTACTTTGAGAAATGTTGAAACTCACCTAGATGATGTAATATGGTCTTGGAAACATCCCCATAACTTTTTATGAATATTTATTGACCTTGATAATCTTTAACATTTGAATGATCATTGATTTGAACCTTTGAGACCATATTGATGAGAATCCGATTCATATAAAAAAGCTTTACTTATGTGATCAAATATAAGAAAGGGAGCATGAACGTTGTAGTCGACACATTATTGCGTAGACATGTACTAATCATGATCTTATAGTCCAAGCTGCTCAGTTTCGGCTATTAACTGAACAGTATGAAAAGGATGATTATTTTTAGCCTAATGTAGCTAGGTGTAATTTTGGTATGGTTATGGATAGATTTAATGTTGTTGAGGGGTATTTATTAAATAAGGGTTGATTATGCATACTAGCTTGCTCGATACGAGAACTATTATTTTAAGAGGTACGTGTTAGAGATTTATCAGGATAATTTAGAGGGAAGAGGACCTACAAGTTGTTAAAGGAGCATTTCTTTTAGTCAGGAATAATGAAAGATGTTTCTTAAGTATTGAAGAGGTGTGTGATGTGTAAGAAAGCCAAAGAAAGGAAAGAAGCTTTTGGTGAATATATGCTACTACCAATACATGCTCGACCTTAGACTAATCTAAGCATAGACTTTATCCTAGGATTACTAAAGATCGAAAGAGGAAAGGATTCCATTATGGTGACCGTCGATCAATTCAACAAGATGACCCACTTCATTCCTTGCCACAAGACAAATGTTGCTTTATTTGTTACTAACCTCTTTATGTGAGAGATCATGAGACTACATGGCCTGCCCCATAGCATTATCTCTAATTAGGATGTGAAGTTCTTAAGTTTCTTTTAGATGACACTATGGAGGAGTCTTAGCACAAAGTTGGTGTTTAGCATCTCTTGCCACCCTCAAATGAATGATCAAATTGAAGTTTTTATTTAGACTTTAAGCCTTTACTCAAAGCAATGGTTAACAAGAATTTTACCGATTAGGACTTTTACCTACTTATTGTTAAATTTGCTTACAATAGTTTTACACATAGTTCAACTAGTAAGTCTCTATTAGAGGTTTTGTATAGGTATTATTTGACCTTATTTGTGGATATGATATTCATACTAGCCTCAAAGGAGGAAAGTTTAAGTGTTTTCAATAAAGCATAAGAGATTTGTAACTACACTAAAAAGTTTTCAAGAACCTCATCAAGGAAATTGCTAAATAGCAACAGCAAGGAAACCAAGAATGAAAGTTCATGAGCTTCAAACTAGGAGACTTAGTGTGGTTCACTTAAGTAAGAATAGATTTCCCAACTACATAGATAACAAGTTGTCCTCTTGAGCAGACAGTTCATTCAAGATCCTTTAGAAGATTAACAATAACACTTATGAGCTTGAACATCTTAAGGGCTATAGCATCTCACCAGTCATTAATATTGGTGATCTCACTCCTTATATTCCAAAAGAAGAAGATCGGCTTGAAGACCCACTTGATTTTAGGGGAAATTATCAACACTCCTAAGGACATGATAAGAATCTAACCTTAGGTTTGATCACAAGAGCTTGGATGTAAGGACTCCAAAACCATACATGGAGGATTCTATCCAACTAACCAACCAAAGATAAAGCTGCCTTCGTGTAGTCCTATAATTTGTATCACTAGTTCGAGTCAAGATACCCTTTTTTATAGCTACCCACATTATAGAAGGCCTTGAAGGACTAGCCTAGAGTAGCTTACTGAGCAATGGCATCTCTAGGAATGCATGTGCAGCAATGACTAAATGGTTAAGAGTTTGACTTGCTAAATTAGGGATACCAAGTTGTATCCTATGATCTGACTTATCCTATACCAATATATTAATCTCCAAGTGTGACTAATCACAAGTAAGATAGTTGATGCAAAGCTTGAGAGTGAGCCACTTTAATAGCCAACTTGACTTGACCAATCAACTCGGCTTGACAATTTTTAACAATAGTTTAAGATACAATGATGTCAACTCTATCAGTTGCTATACAGTAAATTCCAAATTGTTCTATTTTTGTACATAATTGTACTATTTTTACTATTTTGGGCATATACCTGAATTCTTTTTCCTTTTTGTCCTTTACCTTGATAGGAATACTATAATTACCCATGTATTAAATAGCCACATCATCAGTTAATGCATATCGAGCCTTAAACCCTAAATAGTGAATTTTCTCTCAATTTGCTTACTCTTATCAACCCTTTAACAAGGTTGTTGTAAGGAAGCCTAATTTCCTTGTGTCTATCATATCAAAGTAAAGATTAGGTTATGCATTCGTTTCTTAATGCATAATATCCTTATAGACTATATACATCTTCATTAAACCCATTAACTTCTTCGCTACCTTCATGATCCTAGGAATGACCCACCCATTGACTAGTATCAAGGTTGATGTCCTAGTGATCGTCCTTCTTAGGCACATCAGATATATAAGCAAATGTAGACGGTAGTCTAACAACTAGTATTTTTACATAAAAGGACATGGAAGCAAATGTGGAAGCTATTCTTGACTAAAAACCTAAAATTGCAAATTTGATACTTTTGGTAGATTAAGTTGGTTTAATGATCTTTTTAGGGATCTAGTTTCGCTAATTGAATATATTTTTGTAGTATATTTAACTTTATTCCACTATATAAGTTGGATTAATTTTTTTGGGTCTTAAATATACTAAAGTGGAATGAAAGTAATTTAATTGAGTTAATTTTTGAAGATGAAATTCTGAAAGATAAGTTCAAGTTTCTAATTTGATAATGATTTATTTGGAAATATATAAGGACGAATTTCATAATATTCAAATCAAGCTACTAATAAGATGAAAATTACGCACATGATTTTAGGAGTTAGTTCAAAAGTATGTCTTAATGAGTTGGATAATAGATAAAGGTATGATATTTTGATTTTGTATATTGTCGATACCCCATTTTTGCACTTACCTCCCCCTTCCCACCCACCCCAACCAAATCTTTTTTCTCTTTTAGTTTAGTTGGGGGGGAGGGGTTTGTGGAAAGAAAGAAAGAAATGGAAAATTAAAAATACACAAAAAAATTGAAAAATATAAATAAAAATAGTCAAGTGGTGGCCCAAAGTTCATTTTGGGGTAGGAATAATTTTTCGAGGTCAAATACAACTTTTGAGTCAAAATATGCATATGTGATTTGATAAAATACAAGTCTTTAGCGCCATTTTATCAAAAATTCTTTTTTCAGACTTAAGTTCAACTTGCTCATAAGAATAGACAATTTAAGTTGATCATTACTTTAAACAGTGTCTCAAATAGACTTAAATTGCTTATTTTATGAGCTATTGAAGTTTCAAGTTAAGTCAAACACTAAGTAAAACCAGATTTGTAATTATGTTAAATTAGGCCATTTATGAAAAAGATAATTTTACATGTGCATATTAGACCTATTAATTACACTCATTTTTTAGGATCCATGGGGTTTGGACTGATTTTTTTTTTAAAAAACTTAAAGTTAATCGAGTGTTTTATTAAAATCAACCAAAAGTAGATTAAATATAATTTAGTGCCACACATGACACAAATTGACCACAACTTAGCAGGTTAGGTGTGTGTGTTTAGGCACTTGAGGTTGTGTGTTCAACCTAAAACAGGTGTACATATGCATGCCGGATTATTTTCATTGCCGCACATGGCAAGTGCTTAGCATGTGACCACACATCTTCTTTATCTCAATTTTCTCGACTACAACAAAAAATGGAATGGAAAAAAACTGTCTAAACCTTGTAATTTTTTACCCGATTTCACTTGTTTTTTATTATCATTTTTCTTCAAATAAAGAATAGGAATTGATGGGAGGCATGGAGTATAAGCTAAACAAGTCCAAATTTTAAAAAATAATAAAGGCAAGGGCTTTAAAAAGATACTCAAAGTTGAGAAAAAATAAGAAACCATACCATGAACCCGAATATTCTAAGACAAAATTAAGACATTTCTTACTTGTAAATCACGAACTAAATACATATTTGGGGTGAGTAAACATTAGGGAACGAGTGTATACAATTTAACTGATTCAATTAACAAAAAATCATGCTCAATTTTAGATTGAAAGATACTAAACTCCAAAAAACCCATTCTTGTACAATATTAAATGTTTTTCATACCTAATGTTTCTTATGGTAGAATCAAAGCTTAAGCATTATAATAGGTGTCCCTAGAACTCATTCTAAGAGACAATAGAAATTAACACATCTTCTTCCTCCCAATTTTGTTGACTGCAACCAAAAAAGGAAAGGGAAAAAACTGTCCAACCCCCTTTTTTTTGCCCAATTTCACTCTTTTTTATCATTTTTCTTCAAATAAAAAATAGGAATTGATGGGAGGAATGGAGTACAAGCTAAACAAGTCTAAATTTGAATAAATAAGAAAGGAAAGGGCTTTAAAAATATACTCAAAGTTAGGAAAAAATAAGAGACCATACCATGAGCTCGAATATTCTAAAAAAAAAATGGGACATTTCTTGCTTGTAAATCACTAACTAAATACATATTTGGGGCAAGTAAACATTGGGGAATGAGTGTATACAATTTAATTGATTCAATTAACAAAAATTCATGCTCCATTTTGGATTGAAAGATACTAAACCCTAAAAGCCCATTTTTGAACAAGATTAAATCTTTTTCATATCTAGGGTTTCTTAGGACAGAATCGAAGCTTAAGCATACAAAGTTGTTTTTTTTTTAATAAATAAATAAAAAACTTTCAATTGGCCTTTTTCCAAAAATAAGTATTCTTTAAGGTTTTTTTTTTTTTTTCAAAATAGGACACAAAAAACATAGGGTTTTAGAAAATTTTTATAAAAAAGTAAAATGGTAAAAACATAAAGTCAACATTTAAAAATAAATAAATAAAGTAAACTAACAAACTAAAGTTTTATTTAAAAAAAAGAAAAGAAAAAGGAACTATGGTGGCCGAATTCTAGATAGATACCTTCGAGGCGATCGCAAAAATATAAAAAAATTACTTTTCTAAAGTCCATAAAAAATTAAAAAAAAGAAAAATAATTTTTTTATTGGTTTTCGTTATTTTACTAATTTTCTTTTTCTTGTTGTAGGAAAATATAAAGAGTTTTTTTTTTCTTATATTTTCTTTGCTGCTTTTAGTTTATTTAGGTATTTGAGTGATTACTAACAAATATTTTTTAGTTTTATAGGAAAATATAAAAAAGGTGTATTTCTTTTACTAATGAATATTTTTTAGTTTTGCGGGAATATATAAAATAAGTGTATCTTTACTTGTTTCAATTGTTTACTTTCGATATTGTCTTCATGTATAATTTTTGTGTGCATATGTTAAGTATTTTTTAGAGGAAATAAAAATGGAAAGAAATTTTTAATATAAGTCCTTTTTCATTTTTGAAAATTCTTACATAGAAACTGAAAGGTTTTAAATAAATAGCCCTTCGACTCAATTTTCTCTAGTTTAAAAAAAAATTATATAAAAAGGGGTTTTGTGCAAACTAGTAACTGAAATCAATATCAATCCACTCATTTGATCCTAGTTTTCCATTTTTCCCAATTTCGATTGGGAGGTGAGTCCAGTCTTTCAAAATATTATTTAAAAGTTTTTATTTAAAAAAAAATTCCTTAACTTTATCAAGTGGCTTATATTAACTAAGTTGGACTTAATATAAGTCAAATTAAGAAAAAGAAAAAGAAAAAGAAAAAAATTCAAGCTCAACATATATAAAGATCAACAATTTCAATCAAGATGATTTCACAGGGAATAAAAGTCTTACATCTCAAACGTACCAACTTTACATGGTTGATTGGCTAGCTTGCCAACTTTGCATGAATTAAGCGTTAACTTTGCAAGGAATTTCATCAACTTTACATTTTAGCTCATATTATTTAGTTATTGTTTGTTTAGATTATTTTAGTATTAGTTGGTTAGTATTTGTTCTAGACTTTTGGTTTCCTATCATATTCTTGATTTTAATTAGTACTTTTACATTTATGCCCTTAATTACCATTAGGGTTTGCAGGGCTTCGTTTCTATTGAGTTGTTACAAACAATTATTTCCTTTATCCAAAAACCCTAATAGAGACTTTATTCCTCTCATATTTTTCAAGCTAATAAAAATTTTAAACAAAATTGTGGAGATTAACCCCATTTGATCTACTTGTGGTGATTTTCTCTTATTAATTAGATTAAGCAATTCTTTATTTACTTGTAATTATGTTGTCATATCAATCGTCATTAAACAGTTGTAGTTCTAATTAATTTGGCTAAGTCAATCATTGCCTTATCAGCTACATTAATTTGTCCATATCTCTTCTTATATTATGGTCTTTAATTCCTAAAATCCTAAAACCCATAAAAATCACAAAGTACAAAAACCCTAGAAATATTCAATTTATTTAATTTTCATAATTTTAAAAGGTTTTTACGTGCATAATTCAAATACGGTTTATATTTGTGTCATCTAGGTATCAGACTAGAGGTCTGGCAAAGGCACACAGGAATAGAATTATGTAGTACATTTGTGTTGATGAAACAAGAACATTTTTTTTTTTTTAATTCGAAAGGGGGGCTTTCTTCTTTTGAATAAGTTGATTTTATCAGGTTGGTAGAGTCTCTTTGTAAGTGATGCTTCTGTTGATGCTATTGTGGGAAAACTCGTATATATTATGCTCTGAGCCTTTAAATAATATTGTTCATATCCATTATCACCCATTAAGTTTTTTCCATTTCATTAGAGAATCCTTGTTCATATCATAAAGTCAGAATCCCCCCGCGAGCAGTGAGGTTTTTAGTTGTATTTTTATTGCTTGTCGATAAGGATAAATTAGGAGAACTGGTCCTTTTGTAATGCATATTAGGGCATTAAAAATGTCATCAATTCGATCTTAAAACCTAGGGGTATAGGGCCGAAAGGATCATTATTTGGAAACCCGATATGTCGGAGTACTCTTCGATAAGTAATAAGCTTCAACTTGCATATTGCAAAAGTGCATTTTCTGAGCCAATCACAAGCAAACCTGTCTATCAAAACTTCTGGATATTGAATAATTCTTGGATATGTGAAGAATTTGCTTTAGTGCAGGTCTTTTCATAAGTTGTGAACTATTTATATATATATTATTAACTCTATATGCTGTTGCATCTGCTTTGAACATTTTATATTTCGTGGATATCGATGAAACCGCTAGGTTGATGTATGCATTCCAGCGTCTAGAATTTGAGAGAGTCGCCCACATGGTTGTTGCACTAAGGGCAAGCAACTAAAAGTTTTACTTTGCAATTCGTAAATAGATTTTCCAAGCAAGTATACTAGGATTAAGCTTTGGGTGGCATTATAGTACAATGGATTGCAAGTAATTTCGGTGGATGTAATTGTATTCATCCTCTTTACTATTTTTTTTTTCCTTTTCATTCTGTCAGACTGTACCTGATGACCCATACGGAATGTATTCTTTTGTGGCATTGTAATGGATATTGGCAAAACATTTGTATCAATTTCCAACAATGTCAATTTTAGGTGCCTTGCGTTTGCGTAAGGTTCTAGTTATGCTAGAATTCGAGAGAGCGCACACATGGTTGAATGCATGTCCAAAGCACAAATGATCTGCTCAGTTATGCTATACAGGATACACATGAGATGCTTCAACAAGTGAAGCATATGAATCATTAATATGGACACGGAACTTGATGAGTACAATAAATTGCTCTCTTCTTATCAATAATGGCAAACTTTAACATGTATTCTTCTTTGGTATTGAAATTGATATTTAGAAAACCTTGTCTAAATTCATGCCAATGTGGTATATTTGCAATACGATTGGATACTTACTGTGATATGATGGTTTTCGAGCTACTCATTTGTGGCTCAAGATGGCATTCACCAATTTAGATTTAACTTTACAAGGTCACCAAAGTTAGATAAAGTGATCTCATGAAGTTCGTTTCTTAATACAAAGATCATGAATGCTTTGCTTTTAATATAAATATAGAATAGCTGTTTAATCCGTTATTTATTGGAAACTTGAATAGTAAACTCTGTGATATAACAGGATTTTAAAGATAGACTAATTGATGTATAAAATCAGTATTGATAAATAAAATTATGTCTTTGAAGAATAGTAATGTCATAAGTATACGATATAATTAATTAAACTAAAACACATGTCAAGTAAGAGAACCATAGGTCTCAACTTCAAGAGCACCATGTAGCAGCTGGAATCAACAGGAAGCAACAGGAAAACGTTAACTAGGAAGAGAAAGTGCCGCTTAGCGCCTTGAGGTTTGAGGTTAATGATCTTGTAGGGGATGTGCTTCAACATACTTCCATTTATTCATGCAATGTTCATTATCTTGGCTCTCCCCAAACTCTGAAGCATTAGAAAACCTTTGGAGAAATGACAAGAACAACTCTAGAAAAATTGAACTAAAAATCATAGATAATTTAGAAATTAAAAGGAAATATAAGTCAAAAAGGGTCACACAAGGTTCAGATAGCTAAGTAAGGGCTGCTATGGTGGCCGTCTAAGGTTCGAAGGAGTGGCCCCCAAGGGAGCTTTTCCAATAGGGTTGCGGTGGCTGACAGTCGACAAAGGTGCAACAAACAATCACCTCTATTTTCTACCTAATACTTCTCCAATTTATTAAAAATATCAAAATTTCAAGAAAATCATGGGAAATTTTATTTTGTGATTGTTTTACATGTAGTTTATTGTTCTATTTTTAGTCTAGAAAAATTGATGATGTTTATAGCATGTCCTTAAGAAATGTCTTATTCGGTGAATTCAAATTCATTTTCAGAACTATTGATGATGTTGTTTCATACTAATTTTTAGTAATCGTAATCTTAATTGCATCTAGTTTACACGTACAAAAATGACTCTCAGAAATTTTGAAGTTTACTAATTATTACGAATTTAATGAACAAAACTAGCAATCTCAGAAATTTTAGAAATAAATGGACTTTTATCCAATTAATTGATGAACATGTGATTTAAAGAATCCTAGAGTGTTATAATGTTATAAGGACTGGTTGAATTTAATCTCACATGTAAATGTGGTTATTTGCATAAGTAATTGGAACTTTAGTGGTAAATATGTAATTTAGCAAATTGCTAACAGTGGGCTTAATTGATAATTCAAGGTTACGGTATGAATATACGAATTTTATAGAGTTGCAATTATTTTCGTGGAATTAATTGAGGTTATTTGCTGATTATTCCATAATTCGATGGAATTAAGTCTAATTGTAAATAGAATTTGATTATATCACATTTGAGAGGTTTAAATGAGTTTTATGTGTTGTTTTTGACACCTTAAGTACTATAGTCAAATTAGAAATGATGAGCAATTATCATGAGTTATAGATTAATAAAGTGGATTTTAGCTTAATTTTATAAGTACGATGATTTACTAGAAAAGGGGTTAAAATAAGGTATTTTCGTAATTTAGCATACCAATCAAACTCGGTTTATAGCATATTTGACTAATATTTTTTATAACAGTCATAACAACATATAAAATTTTAAAATCTAGTAAGAAATGAAAGATTATGACCATTAAAAATTAATAGTATAAAAGTGGGAAATAAAGAATAATAAGCTTCATCATATACATATCACAATTAGTATATACTGAACTATTGAAGTGAATTTAAGATTGTTTGCACATGTAAGTTGAAGGAATTCACTGAATTAGGTGAGTACTCCTTTGCTTTGTTGTAGTGTGCTTTGATTGAAATTTGCATACCACACACTTATTGTCTACTAAATCCTATCAATTTTAACCACCTTATATTCAAGGATCTTCACTATTTTCCAAGCAATTCTGCCCATCTAGACTGAACAATTTGAAATCCTTAAAACCTATACCCCCTTCACTCTTTGGGCAAGTAAGATCACCCTAATAATGTGAAAACGCCAACTTTGATCTTTTAGGTTGCATGTGGGTATTGTTGAAGTTGTTCTCTTGTTTCTATTGATGGGGATACACATTTGGTTTTATTATTTTTGAGTTTCTTATCATATCATTATTAATGTATCTATTTATCATTGAAAATACAAGGTTAGAGTAACAATACCAATCCTATATATATTATTTCATTCTGTTTGATACTAATCGACTTCGAGGTGTGCCAACTCGTCCTTAGTACGTCGATAACATCAACAAACTAACCAAATAAAATCATCATGCAATTAGTTGACGCATCATCAATAATTGGCAATCGATTTGAAAAATAAATTAAAAGTTGCAAAGAAAAGGTTTAGGCAAAAAAAAAAAAAAAAAAAGAACCGCAAGACTCCAAGAAGATAAAGCAAGCCTAAACCATCAGATTTTCATTTTTTTTTTAAATTTTTGTTGATATGTTAAAAAAAAAAAAAGTTAGATGGGTGGAAAGGACGGTTTTTGAGTTTTGCAGGAAGAGTTGTGTTACTCAATTCCTTTCTTACTTCTCTTCCCACTTATTATATGCAAGCAGCTAGGTTGCCTCAAGTCACAATAAATAACATAGAGCAAATCATACGGGATTTCTTGTGGCAAGGGCATGAGCAGAAATGTAAAATGCAATGGATTAATTGGAAACAAATTGCAAGGCCTAAAGAAGTTGGAGGATTGGGTGTTCATGATTCATCACGAAGAAATAAGGCATGTGCTTTGAAAAGAGTTAGTAGCTTCTTCAAGGGAGATGTTCTCTAGGCAAATTTGTGTGCACAAAGATACAAGAGGTGCATTGTTAATGGCTCCTTACGGCTTGCAGCTACGTGCTCGCTTGTCTGGAAGGAATTGGTCGAGCAGCATGATTGGATGCGAAGTAAAAGTGTTAAAAATCTTTGGGACAGGTCAACCGTTAGCTTTTGGTTTGACTATTAGGGAAGGGAAGTGAGAGCTCGACAAATCATTGAAGGTCCTATACATATTGAGCCAGGATTTATTTGTAATAATTCCCATAATTTAAACCACTCAAAGCAATTCAAGTGCAAAATTAGAGCATAAAATATAAATATAATAAACAAAAATGTATTTGACTTCATGACTTGAGAGGTTTGCTACTTGATGTGATAGAGCGGTCTTCTAAGACTATCTAATGTCTCTTAAAAATATTTTGTCTCTTACCCTTTTTAATGATGAAGTGTTAGAGAGAATAAAATAATATCAATTATGACTTAGGAACCATGACTATATATATAAGAATAGGTTAATTACCTGTTAACTTTTATTATTTTCAATTTTGCTCATTATAAAGCAAAAAATAATATTTATAGTCTCTACACATAATAACCCTTACTCACTTAATGCATTAAAGTCCATAACTTTATTAGATCACTTTATTTGGACTTTATAATACAATAGCCTTATTATACAATTATTATTATTAACACATATAAACTCATACGATTTGTTTATAAAATAAACCTAGCAATCTTTCACTTGGGCTATATTTGTGACATTTTATAATTGTGTATAATAGTTATGAGTACTCAATAAATTTGGCTATCATAACCGAATACATTTCCAAACAATGCAATCCATCAATCATATCAACATAGGACCAAAGTAGGTTTTGCTAAATATGTCATAACTAACCCTATTAATGATCGTATACATTAACATAATTAAAAGACATGGAGCAGGTATGGAGGTGTAGCATGAAAAATACATGTAATGTGATCCAACATGCCTTTTTTACAATTGATCCTAAATTACACCTTAGTGAAATCAATTTTATTTGAGTTCAAAAATAATTTAACCAAAAATATCGAATAACTAAAAATAACTTTATTACTATAGTTACTGTAACTATAATCTGTATCCAAAATGACAACTAATATGTCTATCAAACAAGCAATATAAATACAAGCTCTTACCAAAACTAAACATCTTAAAAATACATAACATCCATATGAGCAACATGCTCATGAAAAACGTTGAGTGGTAATCCTTAAGTAAGAGGATCCACAACCATAGAGTTCGTTCCTATATGCTTTATAGACACATGTTTATTCTGAACTTTTTCTTTCACAACAAGAAACTTGATGTTTATGTGATTTGTTTTGATGAAGCTCTTATTGTTGTTAAAATATAGTACCACTAATTTATTGTCACAATATACTTTTAACAGTCTCTCCACATTATCCATAATGCTCAACCCAGTGACAAAATTTTTCAACCATATTCCATGATTAGATGCCTCATAACATGCTATGAATTATGCTACCATAGTAGAAGAAATTATGAGTATTTGCTTAGCACTCCTCTAGCATGTAGAAAAATATATCATGATGTGGATTTTTTACTATCTTAGCATTTGGCGAAATCAAAATAAGAGTAAGCAATGATCTCCAACTAATCTAATCTCTTGTACATGAGTTTGTAGTCCTTTGTTCTCTATAAATACCACCTGACTCATTTGACTAGTTTCTAGTGATCCATTCTTGAATTGCTCAAATATCTCCCTAGTATTCCAACAATGTACACTATATCCAAACGTGTACAACCTTAAGCATACATAAGACTTCCTATGGTTGAAGCATAAGGGACCTTTTCCATTTCTTTTCCTTGAAGATCATTTTTTAGGCATTGACCCAAACTAAACTTATGTCCTTTAGCAACAAGGGTATCTCTTAGTTTATAGTTTTGCATGCCAAACCTTTTAAGCACTTTTTCAATATAGCCCTTTTAAGATAATCCAAGAACACCTTAAGAATGATCCCAATATATCTGAATTCCTAATACAAAAGAAGCTTCTCAAAGATCTTTCATTGTAAAATTTTTTGATAGAAATTTCTTGATATCATGTAATAAGCCCATATCATTTATGGCAAGTAGCATGTCATCCACATATAAAACTAAAAAAATAAATTTGCTCCCACTAAACTTATGGTATACACAATCATCAACTTCAATCATCTCAAAATTGAACGAGATAACGGTTTGATGAAATTTGTGATACCATTGGCAAGACGCTTGCTTGAGTACATAGATAGATTTCTTTTAACTTGCACACCATCTGCTTTAAATCTCCTAAAACAAAGTTTTCTACTTGCACCATGTAAATCATTTCATCAATGTCACCATTGAGAAACACTGTCTTTATATTCATCTAATGTAACTCAAGATCAAAATGAGCTACTAGTACCATTATTATCCTTAAAAAGTCTTTTGATGAAACCGGAGAAAAAGTATCTCTATAATCAAGGCCTTCTTTCTATGTAAAGCCTTTATTGATAAGATGTGCCTTCTACCTTTCTTTATTGCCTTTTGAATCCCTTTTGGTTTTAAATAATTATTTTCAACCAATTGGGTTTCATATTTCAAGTAATGGAACAAGGTCCCAAATGTCATTATCCTTCATAGACTTCATCTCCTCATTCATGGCATTTATCTAAGAATTAAAACTTTCCATAGCTTGATGAAAGTTGATTGGATTATCTTCCATCATTCCAATGCCATCCTCACGTTCTTAAAGAAACATAACATAATCATTTGGAATTATGTTTCTTCTTTTTCTAGTGGATCTCCTTAATGGCATTAGTTCTTAAGGTTGTAGAGTTTGTTATTCTAGAGTGAGAGATCATTTACATTATCTTGTTAAGGATTTGCTTCTTGATTAGCTTTAAGTATCATAATTTGATCCCAAGAGCTATCAATAGCAATTAAAGGGATATCAACTTATTCCTCTTCAAAGATAAAATCCTTAACTTTATCTCCCCCCCAACAAACTCAACATCTTCAAAGAACCAAGAATTTGTCATCTCAAAAATTTCTTTTATAGTGGAATAATAAAACTTGTAACCCCTTGATCTTTTAAAATACCCAATAAAATAGCAACTAACAATCTTAGAATCTAGTTTCTTTTCATTTAGCCTATAAGGTTTAGCCTTAGCTAGACATCCCCAAAATATGCAAGTGACCTATCCAAAGCTTATAAGGGTTTATTAGTTGTCTTAGTTGGTACTCTATTGAGCAAGTATGCTGCGGTTTTCAAAGCCTTTCCATAAAGCAATTCTGGTAAGGTGAAACGACTAAGCATACTCTTTACCATGTCCTTAAGCATTTTGTTTTGTCTTTTAGCAACATTATTCATTGCAAGCGAGCTTGGCATGTTATACCATAGGACGCTACTACATTTCTTTAGGAATTTGGCAAATGGTCCTAGACATTATTCACTTGATCCATCATATCTATCACAGTATTCACCACCATGGTCAAATATGACAACTTTAATTCTTTTACCTAATCGATTCTCTACTTCAACATTAAAACTTTTGAACACATCCAGTGATTGCGATTTCTCATGGATTAGAAACAGGTAACCATATATAGAGAAGTCATTTATAAACATTATGACATACTATTGACCATTCCAAAAAGCCACGGGGAATGGTTCGTAGGTATCTGTATGTATTAGTTTTAAGACTTCTATAGCCCTATTAGCACCCGGTTTCTTGATATTTGTTTGTTTTTCCCTTAATACAGTTAATACAAGTATTAAAATATGTAAAAGCAAGGGGATCAAATATATTATCAAACATAAGTCTTTCTATTCTCCATTTAGAGATGTGACCTAATCTCTCGTGCAATAAAGATGCCAAATTTTCACTAGCTAATTTACGCTTTGAATTTCTTAAATTAACATGTAGAGATTTATTATAAGAAGCAATTGTATTAAGTAAATAATAATTATCACTATATAATAATGAACTGATACTAACTAATTTTGAATAATGAATGAAACTAAACTAGCTATTGCCAAATGAACAAATAAAACTAAATTTGTCTCAAGTGACAATAGAAACTAAATTCCATTTAAAAGATGATATAATGAATGTCTCATTTAAATCCAAATAACAATCAGTTCTAAGTAATAATCTAAAGTTCCCTATTGCTTTAACCTCTTCCGACTTGCCATTGCCAACATAAATGTATCTTTTACCTTCATTGGGTTTTTGACAACTCAAACAAGCCTGTGTAAACACACTGATGTGAGTTGTTATACTTGAATCTATCTACCACATGTGTCTAAGTACCAAAATCAAATTAACTTTAAAACAAACAAAGTTAAGAAGTGTATTTTTCTTTACATGCCAAGCTTAATAGTTGGTACATTACTTCTTCTCATATCCTTTTGCACCACAAAAGAAATAAGCATACTCATTTTAGTCTTTGTGTTATTTCTTTTATGATGTTTGTGCCGTAACTTTCTTACCTTTCTTCATCTTCTTTGTATTTTTGTCTTTAAAAGTACCGGCTAAGTGAGCACATTAAGTTCTTTCATGATTTAACCTTTCTTCTTCTTAGACACAATGTGAGATAAGCTCATTAAGGGACTAAGAGTCCTTTTGATAGTTATAGTTCACTTTAAACTAACTAAACTATGCTGGAAGAGATATCAAAACCAATTGCACAAGCAATTCTTTAGACAAATCTAACTCTAGTGCTTTATGTTTTGAGGCAATATGAGACATCTCCATGATGTACTCTCTAATATTACCATTTCGCTTATATCTCATCAAGATAAGTTTTACCAAGATTGTATTTATTTTAGCCTTTTCATTCTTGACAAACCTTTTCTCAAGGTCCTTTAAGAACTCCTTAGCGATTTGTATACTTTTCAAACATAGTGCCCCTAAATTCTTCAAGAATGGCACATTTCATGACTATTAGACTTATGTGATTTGATCACTCTTACCTTTGCATCTCCCTCTTTTCATCAAAGGTACTCTTATCAGTTATGGGAGGAGGGTAGTTTTCCCTTAATGCTAAGTCTAGGTCTATAACTTAGAGAACGATCATTATATTTTCTTCTCATGCCTTAAAATTTGTGCCATTTAGCATCGGAATTGAATATATATGTGTAGAGATATTTGCAGCAAATTCAATAATTGAATAGAGAATAAAATGAACATAACATAATTAAACTTACATCCATACTGAAGCATATAAAATTACAAAATTTAAATAATGGCAAGTCCTATCATAAGACACTCAGCACTACATTGATATCCAGTCTTTGGACAAAAATATGAACTTGTAAGTAGCGTACTTTATGTAGTGATTAAATATTGATAATTAAAGTCTGTCAAATGATTAGAACTTTCTTCAGACTGATCAACCACTTACGAAAAAAAACCCAAACAATTATCATAAATTTATCACCACAAGTATGCAAGTAAATCAGTCAAACATTAATTTTCATTTAAGCCGATCAATGTTTACATGATTTACACACACATCTTGTTCTATTTATTCAAAATGAACAATTTCCATAACAAAGATTACTCTAATGACATGCAATTTCAATTGTTCATTTTAAATAATAGATATATAATAGTTTGCCATGATTTAAATTAAGCTACAAAACACCCACTCCCTTTTTTATTATTAAACTTGAGAGCTCATGGGTGGAATACAATTGTATTATTGGCTGTGTTCATCATTCTTGAGGTATATGGGCATGAACACGAGTATGTTCTTGCCCATGTACTTAAATTGATAAGATATACGGCTATGAACATGGTCGTGTTCTTAGCCATGTACCTAGCATGTTTCCTTGTTGAGAGGTTCATGGTCTCAAACACAACTTGTGTTCTTGGTCATATAACTCTCAATTGCCCTTCTTCTTTTTTTTTATGCTTGAAACACCTGTGTTCTCCATTTGAGCTCAATTCCATCCTTGAGGTACATAGGCGTGTATTTGAGCTTAATTCCATCCTTGAGGTACACAAGCATGAACATGCCTATGTGTCCTACCTGTGTTCTTATCACACCATTGTTTTTCAATGTACATGGTCGTGTACTTTAGGCATGTACTGTACATGAATTGTACTCTTCCCAATTTCGCATCTTATAAATCCTAATTCCTTTTTTTATTTTAATTTTATCTTTATTCAATACCAAATTATGATCATGATTGCACTAAATATCTGTACAATCCCTATATTTTCAATTGAACATAATTATGTTTCATGTAATTTCTCATCAACCCTAGTCACAAGAACATGGCCCTCATAGGAGAGTCATGTAAAATAGCAAGTCTTTATTTAAAATAGGTTCTAATCTCATACATGAATGCTCTGATACCACTTGTTGGGATTTATTTGTAGTAATTCTGATAATTTAAATCACTCAGAAATAATCCACGTGCAAAATTAGAGCACAAAAAATATAAATGTAACAAATGAAAGCGTACCTGAATCAATGACTTGAGAAACTTGTTACTTGATGTGATAGAGTGGCCATCCAAGTTTACAGGATGTCCCTTATAGATGTGTTGCCTTTTATATATTCTGATGATGGGGTGTTAAAGAGAACAGAATAATATTATCTATGACTTTGAGACCACGACCATATATATACTTACAAATTAACTGCCTATTAACTTTTATTATTTCCAATTTACCCATCATAAAACAAACAATATTTATAATTCCAACACATACATAACTTTATTATATCACTTTATTTAAATTTTATATTATACAATAGGTTTATTATATAATTATTATTATTATTAACATATGTAAACGTATGTGGTTTATTTATAAAATAAACCTAACGTATTGATGCACTTCATTTAACTGTTGAGGAATATAGGCTATCTGAGCATGAATTCGACAATCAGAAAGTTGGCTTTGAAATTTCGTCACTGCTTCTAGACGAATATGGGCTAGTGGTACTTTGTTTTAATGCAAGTGATGATACACAATTCTATCTTTTAATATGCGTCTTAGTCCGGCCTCAGGAGCGTTCTATAAATATCTTATTAATCAGTCTTACAGCAAAACTCAAGATTGAGTCTGGTTATGGAAAGCCATTTTGCAGGCCGAGGTCGAATTATTCATCTGGAGAGTGCTTCATGATGGTCTTCCTACAGGCAATAAACTGAAAATCCCGAATAGTCGCTATCCTTGTCCTAGGTGTGGTCATGAAGATGAGACGAGAGCATGCTTTCCGTTCGTGTCCACAGCTGCAAAGCAGAGAGCAAATCACAACTCAGGCCACTTTGCCTTTCATGGAATGGGTCATTCTTAATTGTCAGCAGAAGAAAAGTATGAAAACCTTTAGAAGGCCTACTACTCCATTGTGTTTTGAGTTTGCATTGTGGGTTATTTGGATGCAGCGCAATGCTTTAATTTTTCACAATACCGAGCAAAGTATGTCACTCATACAATTGGTCAGGCTTAGAACGAGTGAATTTTGGGTGGTTTTTTCCTTTTTTTTTTTTTTTTTGGAAAATGTAGAACACGTGTTTTGCAGTCAATATCAGTTAAATAGGAGCCACCAAAAGAAGGATGGATTAAAATCAATACCGATGCTTATCTTCTCCATCATGCTAGAATGGCTTGTGGTAGGTGGTGTTTTACGGGATGAAGATGGTAGATGGATTATTGGGTTTGGCCACGAGCGGAGAAGTATTGATGTGCTAGCTGCTGAAATTTAGGGATTATATTGGGGGCTTAAATATGGTCATCTAAGAGGTGCTAAAAAGACTGAATTGAATACACTGACTCAAAAGCAACTGCATACATGTTCAATGATTTGCTGAGTTTGAATATACAGTAATAATATGCTAATATTTTACATGCTTGCAGGCGCGCTATGGAGCATTTTGAAAAAATCAGGGTCAGTCACATGCCGCGTGAAGCCAACTCCGTTGCGGATCATCTTGTTGGACTGGTTCAAGATATGCAGACAGGTGGTTTTTTAGTTGGCTTAGTAAATATAGATAATAGCTGTAGAGTGCATATGAGGGAAGTTAGAGGCCCTGGTTAAAATATCTGTATAGCATAAGCAAGTCTGTTACCTGCTGTTGTTATAAGTTTAAGCAGCAGGAATCTAGGTTCTTGATGTATGTTTGTACTTGCTGTTTTATATGATATAATATTTCCCTGATTCACCCAAAAAAAAAGGAAATAGGGGGAAAAGGCACATGACGTATGTCTTACATTTTATTTTTAAGCTAAAAGCCTAGAATTGGTCCACACCATGCCGCAATGTGAATAATGAATATGCGCATTTTTTTATTGAAAAGGGAAGTTCATAGATAGATAAAATATTTCTTATATATGTCCTTGGGAGACTTATGCCCTCTTGTCCTCACAACATATAGATCGGTAGACATAGTGTAGAGATACAGGTCTTCAGTCTTCTGAAGGTACAAGAAGCAGCACTTCGTTCGCCCGTTCCAGCAAAATGAACCTTAGCTGCTAGCTGATGTGCAAGCGCATTCTCTGTACAAAAGTCGAGATGGAAGTTTCCAAAACAAGACAGATTTTCCTGCACACGTTCAGTGCATGGGCCATTGGACTCTTGTTCTAAAACCTTTAAAAACAAGTTCTCATGCCCCCTTATTATAAATGTTAAGTGGGAAGGGGTGGGGCCGGGGGTTGGAACTTTATAAGATAGAAGGACGCATTACGATAGAAGTTCATTCATAGCCCATGGGTTCAGCACAGCAAACATTCGTTACAAAACTAACGACACAAAACAAATAGAAATAGTCCACATAAGTTAAGCTAGAGACTGCATAAAGCTTCATCATTCTCCTCCATGCCCTTCTCCTAGGCCTCCTTGCTGCTGCTGCTGCTACCTCCTTCCTTCTTGTTCTCCTCTCCTTTCTCTTCTGCCTCAACCTTCTCTTTTCCCTTTTCCATTGAAGTTGTGGCTCTTGCCTCTCTTTTATTTTCAGGAATCGCAGTGAGTCCATCATCAGTACGGCGACCTAAAAAATCAACAATTTTTCCCACTCCACAGTATGGACAGTAAAGTTCGAAAAATAGAGGAAGGTCATCAGGGATAGTAACCATTCTGTGACACCTCGAACACATAACTGAACTCATATTTGTTGTTGATAGAATAAAAGCAGTACAAGATGTATTGAAGAGCAACTCGGAGTATGCATTCTTATATGGAGGGTTTTTTGAATGAAATCCAATGCAAATGGAATGGACTTGGCGTAGAAATAGAAAATTCATTAAATTAGATCGTATTTTTTTCTTTTGCCAGTAGTGGTATGAGTGAAAGGAAAACATCTCGAGAGGAGAGGAGAGGAGAGATTTTGACAACTGAGCATGCAGGTCTTCTTCCCATCCCGAGAAGAAGAAGAAGAGATGTTTGATTGGTTGTTGCAAGTCGTTTTCCTACAACGTTTAGGGAAATCATCGTTGCAAGGGACATGAGCTATGGGATGTGTTAGTAATGCATAAGGAGAGGAAAGGCCGTTGGATCTGATGCGGTGTCGCCAACTTCCTCTTTGGTGATGATGAGCTGTGGGATGAAGATGAACTAAGCCTCAGGCGCTTGTTCGTAATTGCATGGGGAATGGAAAGATTAAAGAAACACGAGGAGGGAAGAAAATGTAATAGAAATTTCTGTAAATTTCATTATTGAAATTAAGAAGTAAAGTACGAAAAATTATAATTTTTTTTCCTTTTCCACTCTACCCCAACGGGTCTTTTCTTCTTATCTTTTATTACAGGCATATTATTAATTTTACTTTATTCCCATATTTTGTTCTATCGTTTTTTTTTTTTTTTTGGGTCCAAATTCCTTCTCACAGCCAAACAATATATGGAAAATGTACGTTCGAACGGATATTAATAATTTCGAATGATATAACAGATATTGCATTATTTGATCTTATTTCAAAAATAAAAAAAAAAGTGTTGAAAATTTTGATATAAAATTATAACAAATTTAATTTTTTTTTTAATTTCTAAAATAAGTTCAAACAATACCTATCACGTGATTCGGGACGATTGCGAATTCCAACTTTGGACTTCAAGTTGCATGAATGATTGAATACAACAAAGTTATCACCGAACACCAAACCAAATTCTACACATCAAATTATGCGGGTCTGCAATCTTGACAAGTTTAGTATGTTAGAGCTAATTCAAAATAAAATCATGATTTTAATTTTTTTATATATATATTTAGATTTTTTTTTAAAGGTTTTAAATAGAAATATAATTCTATTTTAAGAGTCAAAATTGCAATTTTATTTTGATTTCTTGAATGTATAATTACTTAACTATTTATATAGAACCCCAGTCAATGTCTAATAAAGAGACTCCTTCTAACAATACCGACTTGTAGTAAAGGAAAAAAAAGAAAGAAAGAAATTAAAAAATATATATTAATATACCTTGTATTAATAGCAAAACATTCATAAAATTATAAAGTTTGTGTGTAAAAATATATAAAATATATATTTATACATATGCTATAGATGTGTATGTAAGTAAATATATAATTTGTACATAATTACTATTATATATATATGTAACATATTAATATATATAACAAATAGATTTATATCATATATTATATATAAATATTATATATGTATATATTACATATTAAAATAAATATTTAATATATGTATAACAATTATATGTTTGATATTAATATATATAGATGTATGTATAATAAAATATATTATATATATATATATATATAACAAACATATATTATAAGATCATTATTTATGTTATATATATATATATATAACATTTGTACAAGATTATTATTATTTACAATAATAATAATAATAATAAATAGATACACATCATATATTGGTAATAGACATATAGATTATATATACATATTATATATGTATATATTATATATAAAATACATATATACATATATGTTTCTATATATTATAAATATATATTTGTTACACCTGCTCTCTCTCTCTCTCACTGTATATATAACATTTATACACGATTTAGATATATATTATATATTTGTAATAGATATATAGATTATATCTATATATAGTGTATATGTATATATTATGTATTAAAATACATATTTAATTCATTTATGTTGATTATACTTTTGATATATATATTATATTTACATTGTATATATTTGTTATATATATATATATATGTATATATATGTCATATATTTGTTTTTACAAAAAATAAATATAATATTATGTCATATGTATATATATATATATTATATATAATCAATACATAGCATATCCACAAGTTGAGGATATTTATGTGTATGATAATAGAATGAATTTATTGATGCTTGCAAATATAAATATAAATATAAAATTGATTATTTTTTTTTATTTCAGTCCATTCTCGCATATTAAATATAAAATTATAGTAATTGATTATTTGTTTCAATTCACTTTTGCATTTTTTTTTTTTTTGGGAAGAAAGGCACGTACACCTCATGTAGGTATCTCAAAACCAAAAAAAGTCTTGACATGTTTTTGATGCGAAAATCCAATTAATTGCCCCATTTTTCCTAAATGTTTTCATTTTAAAGTTGAAAAATGTCCATTAAACCAAAAACTAATTATGAAAATAAAATTCATAATGATATGATAGGTGTTTTCTTTTGTTGTTACACCTTATCTTAAAATTAAAAAGAGAGTTTTGAAAAAAAAATTAAATTTATATAATTTCATATTAAATATTCACTATTTCTATTACATCTCTAAAAATATAGGTTACATAGGATGGACCAATTTTAGGCTTTTAGCTTAATTATAAAATAGAAGATATACCTAACGTTTCTGTTTTATCCCTATTTTACCCTATGCAAAAATACAAGAACTAGAAAATCATATGGATGCTTTCTGATACTGCATTTTGTCTAGCAAAGGAAATATATATATATATATATATTTAAAAAATCATTTATATATATATATATATATTTAAAAAATCATTCTAAGATACGGCTAAACAACGTTCTCTCTGTTCTCTTTCTTCCTACCGTCATTTAAATCATCTGTCACTCCTCCTCCTCTGTGCCACTCCCCTTTACTTCTCTCTCTCTCTCCCTCTTAAAGAATACTATGAATTTTTTTCCCCCTCTTTTAGCATTCTCTTTATCTTCTCAGAGCTCTGTGTTTGCTTTTGAAAAGTTATGTTTGCAGCTTTAACTTAATGTGCAAGAGGGGCGGTAAAAACTAAATATTTAATCCGACATTATAATAATTTATATTTTTCTTTATTGTCAAGACTCATCTTTTCTTTTCAAGACAAAATTAGATTAGTCAACATATCCAAGTTACATATTTAAATGTTGCCATTTCTAAAAAAAATTATATAAATATTATATCCATAATAATTATTCATAAAATAAATTTTAAAAACATTGATGGTATTTTGATTTTAGGGATATAGAAAAATTTTAAACTAAAGGCGTAGGCCCAATTTACGCCTTTAGTATAAGTTTTATTTATTTATTTTTTATCTGTAAGCTCATACTATAAATCTATAAAAGTTAAAAAAAAACTTATTGTGAATGTATAAACAGACTACAAACCTATAAAAATATTATGAAATGACTATTATAAATCTATAAATGTGTTACAGTAAATTTATACGGTATCATAATATATGATTTGTAATACATAGAAAAAAATTACACAACAATTTGTAATATAAATACGAATCCTCAATTTCTATGTTCATATTTCATCTTTTAATTTCCTCTAAAAATTTCACTCTATCTCATTAGTTGCAAATTTTTATTTCCGTAATTTCTGTTTCACGCAGATTTTACTTTGTTGAAATACGTGTGTATGGAAATATCTTCATCAAGATCTAAATATTTTTGTTAAGAAAAAAATTTACTTTTGTTACTGTTATACTAATTTGGATAAATGAGAAAAAAAAAACACATGTAATTATATATACTGCACAATTTTTATTGAAATAGTAGTTATTGTTAATTAACAATTAATTAGTAATTAATTAATTGTTAATATATAATTAATTGACATTAGTAAATGGATTGTGTTATTTTTGTAAACGTAGTTGTTAATTAAGTTGTTTTTAATTAACTGTTAATTAGTAGTGATTAGTTGTTTATATATAAGTAAATAATTGTTAGAAAAATAATTTGTCAAAAATTTTGTGTTGATTGTAAATGTAAAATATATGAATAGTTTTGTACAATTAGTTATAAAATGAAGTAGTTATTAATTATCCATTAATTAAAGTGGTTAGTTGTTAATATGTCGTTAATTAATTATTATAAAATTAATTAGTGAAAAATTTTGTATTGGTTGTAAATGTAAAATATTTTAATGGTTTTATAGAATTAGTTATAAAATTAAGTAGTTATTGATTATCAATTAGTTAAATGTGATTAATCATTATTATGCCGTTAATTAATTATGATAAAATTAATTAGTAAAAAATTTTGTATTTGTTGCAAATGTAAGATATTTGTATGGTTTTATAAAATTAGTTATAAAAGTAATTAGTTATTAATTATCCATTAATTAAAGGTGATAGTCATTAATTAATTGTTATAAAATTAATTAATAAAAATTTTGCATTTGTTGCGAATGTAAAATATTTGTATGGCTTTATAGAATTAGTTATAAAAGTAAGTAGTTATTAATTATCCATTAATTAAAGGTGATTAGTCATTAATATGTAGTTAATTAATTGTTATAAAATTAATTAGTGAAAAATTTTGTATTTGTTGTAAATGTAAAATATTTATATGATTTTGTAGAATCGGTTATAAAATTAAGTAGTTATTAATTATCCCTTAAATAAATGTGATTAATCATTAATATGTCGTTAATTAATTGTTATAAAATTAATTAGTAAAAATTTAGTGTTGATTGCAAATGTAAAATATTTGTATGATTTTGTAAAATTAGTTATAAAAGTAAGTAGTTATTAATTATTCATTAATTAAAGGTGATTAGTCATTAATATGTCATTAATTAATTGTTATAAAATTAGTTAGTGAAAAATTTTGTATTTCTTGCAAATGTAAAATATTCATATAGTTTTGTAGAATCAATTATAAAATTAAGTAGTAATTAATTATCCCTTAATTAAAAGTGATTAATTGTTAATATGTCATTAATTAATTATTATAAAATTAATTAGTAAAAATTTAATATTGGTTGTAAATGTAAAATATTTGTATGGTTTTATAGAATTAGTTATAAAAGTAAGTAATTATTAATTATCCCTTAATTAAAGATGATCAGTTGTTAATATGTCCTCAATTAATCATCGTAAAATTAATTACTTAAAAAAGTTGGTATTGATTATACAAGTAATATCTTTATTTATTACTATAAAAATAGGCATAAACTTTATATTATGTTAATTAACCATTAATTAGTCGTAAATTAATATATTGATAGTAACATATATTAAATTTTTTAATATATATTCTATTTTGTATATATTTGTTATATATATATATATGTCATATATTTGTTTTTACAAAAAAATAAATATAATATTATGTCATATATATGTATATATATAATCAATACATAGCATATCCACAAGTTGAGGGTATTTATGTGTGATACAATCAAATATAATAATAGAATGAATTTATTGATGTTTGCAAATATAAATATAAATATAAATTGATTATTTTGTTTTTTATTTCAGTCCATTCTCGTGTACCGAATATGAAATTGTAATAATTGATTATTTGTTTCAATTCACTTTTGCATTCTTTTTTTTGGGAAGAAAGGCACATACACCTCATGTAGGTATCTCAAAACAAAAAAAGTCTTGACGTGTTTTTGATGCGAAAATCCAATTAATTGCCCCATGTTTCCTAAATGTTTTCATTTTAAAGTTGAAAAATGTCCATTAAACCAAAAACTAATTATGAAAATAAAATTCATAATGATATGATAGGTGTTTTGTTGTGTTGTTACACCTTATCTTAAAATTAAAAAGAGAGTTTTGAAAAAAAAATTAAATTTATATAATTTCATATTAAATATTCACTATTTCTATTACATCTCTAAAAATATAGGTTACATAGTATGGACCAATTTTAGGCTTTTAGCTTAATTATAAAATAGAAGATATACGTAACGTTTTTGTTTTACCCCTATTTTACCTTATGCAAAAATACAAGAATTAGAAAATCATATGGATGCTTTCTGATACTGCATTTTGTCTGGCAAAGGGAATATATATATATATATATATATATATATTAAAAAATTAATTTAAACATTCTAAGATATGGCTAAACAACGAAATAATCCTAAAAACATAGGTAACGTTTGGTTATTGGTACTGGACAAAATAAGGAGTATTGGATAATATAAAACAAGGATTAGACAAAAAAAAATTTTGTACCATGTTTAGTTTATTCAGTACTGGATAAGGATTTTTGTGCTATCCAGTATTTGGAATTGCAAAGTACTAGACTGAACATAGTAAATTTGACAATTTTACCCTTTTGTTATAGTAAATTTGTTTTTTAGCCTTCTATTATTGTTTTTTTCTTCCTTTTAGTTGTACATACAACCTCAGCCTTTTCTGTAAGATAAAAGATTTCTCCCCTCATATCATCATATTCTTCTAGGCCTCATTTTTGTTTGGTTTAGGAATAGTTTCTAAGCATTCAAATGAAAACGGATTAGCATTGAAGATGCCATTCGAATTTGAATCTTTTTTCACTTTTACACATGAAATTTAAAAATGCTATATTAGTATATCTAATTAAATATTTTACTCTTAAAATTTTAGACAAAGGTTGAAAGTTGCTCTATATCAATACTCGATTAAAAACTGGTGAATAATATTAGAAGTAGTAGTCTCGTAGTAGCGGTAGTAGTAGTAAGCCGAAATGGTCTCTTCGGATGATCACATAGTGGTTGTCCCTTTTATAGCTCACGGCCACCTTAGACCTTTTATAACACTAGTGAAGCAATTCCTCCAGCGAACAAACTTTAACATAACAATAGCCACCGCCCCTCTTACCCTCTACCACATCCACTCCATCCTTTTAGACTTCAACCCGCATCTCCACTATGCCGAGCTCTCCTTCCGAAGCACCGATCATGGGCTACCACCTGATGTCGAGACCACCGAGTGCTTGTCCTTAAAAGATATATTTACATTTTGTCATGCAACAATAACTCTCCAAACTCCATTCGAAGAGCTCCTAAAAAACATGATCGCTATCCGGCCGCCAATCTGCATAATCTCTTATATAATTAACGGGTGGGCGGTTGATGTTGCGAAGAGAGTAAGGATTACGAGTTATTGTTTCAACAACTGTGGAGCCTATGGTGCAGCAGCATATGCGTCTCTTTGGCTTAATCTACATTGCCTGCGACAGACGAGGAAGTGGAGCAGATCGAAATGCCTAAATTTCCTCAAGGCTTTCGCTTACATCGGTCTCAAATTCCTAAATATTTACTGGATGTAGATGGTAGTGATTCATGGTCGAGATATGTGCAGCCTCAGCTCTCTCTTTCCTTAGCATCAAGTAGTTGGTTGATCAACTCTGTTGAAGAACTTGAGCCACTTGGATTAGATGTCTTTAGGAAGTACATGAAGCTCCCTGTTTAGCCTGTTGGCCCCTTAGTCCCTTCCTTTATGGTCGCTCTGATTAGATACAACTAGATGGACAACATTCTAGCATCTCGGCCTGAGAATGCATTGAGTGGCTTGATTCACATAGCCTAGGTTCAATTCTTTACATCGCCTTCGGCTCTCAAAACACTATAAGTGCCTCTCAAATGATGGAATTAGCTTTAGGACTGGAAGATAGCGAGAAGCCTTTCATCTAAGTGATTTGGCCACCAGTCGGTTTTGACATGAAAGGCAAGTTCGAAGAATGGTTGCCTCTAAGATTCAAACAAAGAGTGAGAGCATAAGGCCATAGCCTGCTGGTGAATGGTTGGGCACCCCAGCTAGTGGAAACATACGAACCTAACGGCGACTTTTGGCATGACGATGGTGACGTTCGAACTTGCGGTTGATTCCATGATGAACGTCGGTGAAGGAGTGGCGCCGATGGGCTTTCGAATTGCCTCAATCCCAAGTTGGTGCGACGCTGGTGGAAAGGTTCACGAAATGGTTTGGGGAGCAGCAGCCAAACAAGCAAAAGAGAAGTATAAAGGGTAAGTTGGGGATTTAAAAAAAAAATGAATTTTTGTCCAGTATCGAATTACACGTGCTACAAAAATTTATCATTTTGTCCAATACCACATTGATTTTTTGTTTAGTACTTTCTTCATGGATGGCAACCAAATGAAGGACAAAAAAAATTGTCTTGTCCAATACTGGATTTTGATGCTAACCAAACGTAACCATAGTATAGAAAACTATACATTAAACACAAGATTTTAAATTAGCTTAATAGTCATGCTCATAACATCTGTCGATTAGTTTTTTTTTTCGTATGTTGTGCTCTTTAAGTCTCTCTCTTCTGACTCTCCCTAATGTTTCTCATTGATTACTTTCTTTCTCTCTTATTCTCTTTCTTCCTACCGTCATTTAAATCATCTATCTCTCCGCCTCCTCTATGCTCCTCCCCTTTACTTCTCTCTCTCTCTCTCCCTCTCTCCCTCTTAAAGAATACTATGATTTTTTTTCCCCTCTTTTAGCACTCTCTTTATCTTCTCAAGCTCTGTCTTTGCTTTTCAAAAGTTATGTTTGCAGCTTTAACTTAATGTGCAAGAGGGGTGGTAAAAACTAAATATTTAATCTGAAATTATAATAATTTATATTTTTCTTTATTGTCAAGACTCATCTTTTATTTTCAAGACAAAATTAGATTAGGCAACAATTTACATATTTAAATGTTGCCATTTAAAAAAAAGTATATAAATATTATACCCATAATAATTATTTCTAAAATAGATTTTAAAGACATGAATGGTATTTGTGATTTTAGGGGTGTAGAAAAATTTTAAACTAGAGGGGTAGACCTGATCTACGTCTTTAGTATAAGTTTTATTTAATTTTTTTATCTGTAAATTTATACTACAAACTTATAAAAGTTGGAAAAAAAGTTTACTGTAAACTTATAAACAGACTACAAACTTATAAAAATATTATGAAATGACTGTTATAAACCTATAAAAGTGTTATAGTAAATTTATACAGTATCATAACATATGATTTGTAATACATAGGAAAAAATTTTCACGGACAATTTGTGATATAAATACGAATCCTCAGTTCATATGTTCATATTTTCATCTTTCAATTTCCTCTACAAATTTCACTCTCTCATTAGTTGCAAAATTTTGTTTTTGTAGTTTCTGTTTCACGTAGGTTTTACTTTGTTGAAATACGTGTGTATGGAAATATCTTCATCAAGATCTAGGTATTTTTGTTAAGAAAAAATTTACTTTTGTTACTGTTATACTACTTTAGATAAATGAGAAAAAAAAATGTAATTATATATACTGTACAATTTTTATTGAAATAGTAGTTATTGTTAATTAATTATTAATTAGTAATTAATTAATTTTTAATATATAATTAATTTATATTAGTAAATGGATTATGTTATTTTTATAAGCGTAGTTGTTAAATTAAATTATTTTTAATTAACTGTTAATTAATAATGATTAATCGTTCATATGTAAGTAAATAATTGTTAGAAAAATAATTTGTGTTGATTATAAATATAAAATATATGCATAGTTTTGTACAGTTAGTTATAAAATGAAGTAGCTATTAATTATCTGTTAATTAAAGGTGATTAGTTGTTAATATGTTGTTAATTAATTATTATAAAATTAATTAGTGAAAAATTTTGTGTTGGTTGCAAATATAAAATATTTATATGGTTTTATAGAATTAGTTATAAAATTAAGTAGTTATTGATTATCAGTTAATTAAATGTGATTAATCGTTAATATGTCGTTAATTGATTATTATAAAATTAATTAGTGAAAAATTTTGTATTTTTTTGCAAATGTAAGATATTTGTAGGGTTTTGTAAAATTAGTTATAAAAGTAAGTAGTTATTAATTATCAATTAATTAAAGGTGATTAGTCATTAATTAATTGTTATAAAATTAATTAGTGAATTTTTTTTATTTGTTGCAATGTAAAATATTTGTATAGTTTTATAGAATTAGTTATAAAAGTAAGTAGTTATTAATTATCCATTAATTAAAGGTGATTAGTCACTAATATGTAGTTAATTAATTGTTATAAAATTAATTAGTGAAAAATTTCGTATTTGTTGTAAATGTAAAATATTTATATGATTTTGTAGAATCAGTTATAAAATTAAGTAGTTATTAATTATCCCTTAATTAAAGGTAATTAATCATTAATATTTCATTAATTAATTGTTATAAAATTAATTAGTAAAAATTTAGTTAATTAATTGGTATTGATTGTATAAGTAATATCTTTATTTGTTACTATAAAAATAGACATAAACTTTAGATTCTATTAATTAACTATTAATTAGACAGTAAGTAGTCGCTAATTAATCATAAATTAATATATTGATAGTAACATATATTAATTTTTTTAATATATATTCTATTTTGCATAATATATAGAGTCTAGACCTTTCGATCCTTTAGTCTTCATATAGTAGGAGGGAAATCGATCACAGGCTATTTAGAACAAAGAGGTAAATGACCTTTTACTTATCAATTAGTTTGTGTTGTATTAGAAATAGTAAAAATTTTACATGTTGTCGACATAGGATCAAATAACCCTCATTGTTCGACAACGTGAGTTGTTACTCCATTGCGACGAGCATGCCATCCCCTTTGATGCTCAAATGGAGCCATATTTGCATTTAGATGGATTCGAAAGTTTGAGTCGCCTACCATACATATCCTTAAATTGACACATGATTACAACATTGGTAGAGCGATAACATCCAGAGACGTACACATTCCACATGTTAATGGGGAAGTTTACAATTACACTGTAAGATGTGGAGATCCAGTTATGACTCCTGGTAAATGGTCAAGCAATTATTGAGAGTAGTTACCTAAATTGAGGAGCGATATATGAAGAACTACTTGGGGCGAGGCTTAGGCCTAGTGGTAGGAGGATGATAAGATCACATTATACTTATATTTTCTTTTGGACTTATATTAAATTTATTTTAATATTATAAGAAAAAATAAAGAAATGATACTTAATGGTATTTATTGTGAAAATACAGGTTTTGAGGACCCAAAAGTAAATTACAAGTTAATTGGAGGAGTTTTTCACAAAATTTAAGAAGTGAGCGAAGGATTGCACTGAAGGCCACCGTCCTTGGGCCGGCCTACATTCAAGGCCGCCGGCCTTGAGCCGGCCTTTAAACCGGCCTCAAAAAGAAGAAAAGCCGCCGGCCTTTAAGCCGGCCTACATTCAAGGCCGCCGGCCTTGAGCCGGCCTTCATTACTCCCCGGATATCCATTGCGAGAATCTCTCCAAAATCGTATCCTAATTAATTTGCTGACTCAAATCCTCATCAGATCAACCTTATCCCCCTCCTCTTTGGATCTATAAATAGACCCCTTGTGTGAACCTTGGAGGCATCATTTCTTTTGTTAAGCATCCTTTCTTTTGTTTAGAATCCTTTTGTTCTTCTTCTTTGTTTTAGCATCATTTGTCTTTCTTTTGAATCATTAGAATTTCCTTAGGTACTTTAGATTTTTCCAAAGTTTAGTTTGAAGGAAGAATGTCATTTTGTTGAAGTTTGCTTTCAATTGAAGAATTCAAGGAGTCATTTTTGAAGATTGAAGCTCTTGAAGATTATAACCATTGTTTCATTTACTTTATTTTCTTTTATGCCATTTATTAGTTGTTTAATATGAATTCCATTGCACCTCTTTATTTCAATTGTTTTTATGCAACTCATACTATAATGTTCTAAATCATCCTTGTGGGAAATTGGATGAAACTCTAGAATGTTAAAAGGATAATTGTAGCCATGTTATGTAATTAGGAATTATTAGGATTATTCATGATTGCAATTCCTTTGATTTCAATTATAATCAGTCTTTGATTATAATTGTTAGAAATCCTTTTGATACGGGAATTGATTAGGATTTGTTAGGAATTCTTAATTAGATTGATTATCAATACGGGAGTTGCGATAATTGGTTTAATTAGAGTTTATGGAGGGCGCAATGCAATGTTTCTTGTTAATTAATCACTAAGGGATTAGGGTTAATTGATTTAGGGCATTAGTTGTTTGTAGCATCGGGAGGTGTATGAACATAATTTTGATTCCTTGGTTAATTGGAGACGCGGAAGCCGACTAATTGATTTAAGGTCAACATCCCTAAAAAGGATTTTCTAAACTCACTTGAATAACCTTATAACCACTAGTTGACATAACTTGGTAGCAATTTGATTAACAAATCTAGGGTGAATTCTAATTTCCCTTGTTCATAATTGATAGATTCGTCATAAAATTTTTCTTGTTGCTTTAAGTTAAATTTTTAGATTAGACATTTCAAAACCCCTTTTTAATCACCTAGATATTGATAAGAATTGCCATAGATCAAGTACTCTATTGGTTCCTCGAGGGATCGACAACCTTACTTTTCACCACTTTATTACTTGATACGACCAGTGCACTTGCTGCAATTTACGCTCCCATTTATATATATGTTCTGAGCGTATCAAGTTTTTGGCGCCGTTGCCGGGGAACTAATAGATATTAGATTTCGTAATTCTGTTGGTAATTTAGGCACAATTATTTTTTTATTTAATTTTTCTTATCATTGTGTGATCGTTTTCCATTCTCTTTAAGGTTCTTTTTATGCGCAAGAGTAGAAGTGCTGAACTTCTACCAATTAATCTTGAGATAGAACGCAGCTTGCGACAACTTAGAAGAGAGCAGAGAAGAAAGGAAGAAGAGAACATGGCAGATGAGAACAACAATCAGATTCAGGGTGTTGGTAGAGCACTTCGAGAATACACGGTACCTGTTGTTTCAGGTCCTGCAATTAGAAGACCAACAATTCAGGCTAATAATTTCGAGTTAAAACCAGCACTCGTTCAAATGGTTCAATCAAATCAATTTGGAGGATATCCAAATGAAAGTCCTGATGAGCATATTGCAGTATTTCTTCAATATTGTAATACAGTGAAAATGAATAATGTATCTGATGATGTAATTAGGCTACAACTTTTTCCATTTTCACTTAGAGAAAAAGCTAGGGCTTGGTACAATTCATTGCCACAAGACTTTGTAACCACTTGGGTAGATCTCTCATCTAAATTTTTAAGGAGATTTTTTCCACCAGCTAGAACTGCTAGGTTAAGAAATGACATCACAAACTTCAGTAAGTTTAGTGCTGAATCACTTTATGAAGCATGGGAAAGATTTAAGGAGGCAATTAGAAAATGCCCCCATCATGGATTACCAGATAATCTCCTTATTGAGATATTCTATCTCAGTTTAGATGACACATTGAGATCTCTGGTAGATGCTGCTTCTGGTGGTGCATTAATGAGTAAGACATATGATGAGGCTAGTGCTTTGATAGATGAAATGGCCTCTAGTGCACATAATTGGCAACATGAAAGAGGTAAGTCTAGAGTGGCATCTGTCAATGATATGGACACCTTAACAGCTCAGATTTCTGCTCTTACCGCCCAGGTAAGTAAACTCACCTCTGCACCTTCTTTCAATGTTAATCAATTTTCTTATTGTGAGTTATGCTCAGGACAACACTCAACTCTTGAGTGCCCATCTAGAAACTTTTCCTCCTCATCCCATGGAGAGCAAGTAAATTTTGTCAATAATTTCCAAAGAGGAAATCAAGGACCCTATTCAAACACCTACAATCCAGGGTGGCGTAACCATCCAAATTTCTCATGGAGAAATGATAACAACGCACTTAAACCCCTGGATTTCAAAAGCAAGGTCCTAATCATAATACTCCCCATCAACAATATCCTAATCATAATACCTCTTCTCAGCAAGGTCAGTCTAAAATGGAAGAACTCATGATAAGTTATATGTAAAAGACTGACACAATGTTGCAAAATCAACAAGCCACCATTAGGAATCTTGAAAATCAGCTTAGTCAAATGTCTCAACAGTTGAGTAATAGACCATCTGGGTCTTTACCTAGCAATACTGAGCAAAATCCTATGGGTGTAAATGCTATTATGTTAAGAAGTGGTAAGGAATTGGTTGATAAGAAACTTGAGGAAGAGGAGGTTAACCTGGGGAAAGATAAAGGGAAACAAAAGGAAGAGGAGCCAAAGCAAAATTCACCAAAAGTGAAAGCATATGTTCCTCCTATTCCTTTCCCAGGAAGGCTGAAGCAACAACAATTGGATTCACAATTTGCTAAATTTTTAGAAGTCTTTAAAAAATTGCAAATTAACATTCCTTTTGCAGAGGCACTTCAGCAGATGCCATCATATGCTAGGTTCATGAAGGATTTACTCACAAAGAAGAGGAAGATTGAAGGGAATGAACCAGTGATGCTTATAGGGGAATGTTCTATGATCTTACAAAAGAATTTATCCAATTTGCCGAGAAAACAAAGAGATCAGGGAAGTTTTACTGTTCCTTGCACTATTGGTAATTTTAATTTTGATAAAGTACTTATAGATTCTGGTGCAAGTATAAATTTAATGCCTCTGTCCATTTTCAAAAAACTAGGACTTGGAGAATGTAAGGAGACGCACGTTACCTTACAACTTGCGGATAGAAGTGTCAAGTACCCAAAGGGTATAGTGGAGAATGTCCTAGTAAAAGTGGACAAATTCATCTTTCCAGTTGACTTTATAGTCTTGGAAATGGAAGAAGATAGAGAGGTACCCATGATCTTAGGAAGACCATTCTAGCCACAGGTCAAGCTCTAATTGATGTAGGACAAGGTAAGCTCACCCTTAGAGCACTAGATGACCAGGTAACATTTGATATGTATGATCCTGTGTTTTTGTCTAATGAGAAAGCAATGTATTCTGACATATCTGCTGAGGGTGAAATTACTAACAATGATGTGGAGGAAGATGTAGGGCAAACCACTCTTGAAGCTGTCTTGAATGAGATAGATAATTGGGGGGATGAAGATGAGCAAGAAAACAAAGGTCGTGAACAAGTACCCCAGACTGAAAATGTTGTTGCTTTTGAGAAGACAGACGACTATGAGAAGCCACCAGTGCCGACACTAATGCCTATGCAGACACTTGAACCTAATGTCTTTTCTAATCAATTGTTTGGTTATAAGTGTCTGAATTTAGGAAATCCATGGCCTCACATTAATCAAGCGCCTATGACAAAAGAATTGCAGCAGCAGATTCAAGGCCAGTTGGATGAACATAGGGAAATCCTGGGATGGTCAAGGGCAGACATCCAGCAGGTAAGTTTGTTGATATCTACCTACAAAACATTGGTGGAAGCTGAAAAGAAGGGCACCATACCATGGAAGGAAGCTTGGAATCCTAATCTGAAAACGATGGTGTTGAAGGAGTTGTTTAAACTCCTTGATGTAAGCTAACCCTGATAGTCAGGCTGATGACTATAAAACAAGCGCTTCATGGGAGGCAGCCCATGCTTAATAAGTATCTATAATAGTTTCGTTAAAAAAAAAAAAAAAAAAAAAAAAAAAAAAACTAATTCAAGGCTGGATAAGAGCTGCCGGTGCATTCAAGACACTCCAAGGATGACAGACATTTTAGGAGGAATTTTCTTCCTGATGAACAATTTTATACCAGGGAAGTACCAGTATTTCAATTTCTGCATTGACATTCGTTTCCTTAATTTTGTGATATATTAGGAACAATGAGGACATTGTCCAATTTAAGTGTGGGGAAGGGATTATAAATGTAGAAGTATAATGATTGCATACATCATGAGCTTACAAATCCCATGCTTTATTTATGTCCTTAAGTGTTTTCAATGAAATCCTGAAATTGAATTAGATTGGTGCCCTACTCGCCATTGTTGTGACTAGTTTACATAGTTAAAATTTAAGAGTAAAATCTCTAGAGAACGGGGTTTACCCTATGTTGAGCCTTTGAACTTGAGATTGAGTCCTTAAGTTGAAAAAACAAGCAAGTTTACTTCAAGGAAAAATTGGTTGGGATAAATCTCTATTGAAATTTCTTTGAGAATACCTTAACACCTAGTGAAAGAGGTAAAAGAAATATTTTACTTAGTGATCCCTTAAAAAAAAAAAAAAAAAAAAAAAAAGCCTTTACTCCAATAACTCAGGAAAGTGAGTTAAGAGTATCCAATCTTAAATGTTAGTGTGAGGAAGAGTTCGTAGGGGTCCCTTTAAAACCTGGTCACTTAGGCGATGAGCCCAGGATGTGCCGACTCAATGAACTCACAATAACGAGAAGGGCGGAAAGGCAAAAATTTAGTACCTTAATGAAAGTCAGGTTGACATGGGCGAGCTTTGGTCCCTCAGAAGAGTGAAGTCTCACTCCGCTGCCAATCAAGGCAAATAAAACATAAAAAAAAAAAAGGGGAGAAATTCTAGGAAAAAATGGATACCATATGCTTTCACTCCTTGTTATCTTGTTTAGAGAAGTAAAATTGAGGGAGATGATACTTGCTAATAACCAATGAAGTTTAAATGAATGTTTTTTCCTTATGGACTAAGTATTGTTTTCTATTGTTAAACACTGGGATTAAAAATCTGTTGTATTTAGATTAACTGCTAAATTTCAACTAGATATACTAGTTACAAATTTCAGTATGGTCAGAACAATGGGCACCAGAAGTTCAATGATGGATTTCTCTTGTTTAAATCAATTATTTTGCTTGAGGACAAGCAAAAGTTCAAGTGTGGGGATGTTGATAAGATCACATTATACTTATATTTTCTTTTGGACTTATATTAAATTTATTTTAATATTATAAGAAAAAATAAAGAAATGATACTTAATGGTATTTATTGTGAAAATACAGGTTTTGAGGACCCAAAAGTAAATTACAAGTTAATTGGAGGAGTTTTTCACAAAATTTAAGAAGTGAGCGAAGGATTGCACTGAAGGCCGCCGTCCTTGGGCCGGCCTTGAGCCGGCCTTGAGCCGGCCTTTAAACCGGCCTCAAAAAGAAGAAAAGCCGCCGGCCTTTAAGCCGGCCTTGAGCCGGCCTTCATTACTCCCCGGATATCCATTGCGAGAATCTCTCCAAAATCGTATCCTAATTAATTTGCTGACTCAAATCCTCATCAGATCAACCTTATCCCCCTCCTCTTTGGATCTATAAATAGACCCCTTGTGTGAACCTTGGAGGCATCATTTCTTTTGTTAAGCATCCTTTCTTTTGTTTAGAATCCTTTTGTTCTTCTTCTTTGTTTTAGCATCATTTGTCTTTCTTTTGAATCATTAGAATTTCCTTAGGTACTTTAGATTTTTCCAAAGTTTAGTTTGAAGGAAGAATGTCATTTTGTTGAAGTTTGCTTTCAATTGAAGAATTCAAGGAGTCATTTTTGAAGATTGAAGCTCTTGAAGATTATAACCATTGTTTCATTTACTTTATTTTCTTTTATGCCATTTATTAGTTGTTTAATATGAATTCCATTGCACCTCTTTATTTCAATTTTTTTATGCAACTCATACTATAATGTTCTAAATCATCCTTGTGGGAAATTGGATGAAACTCTAGAATGTTAAAAGGATAATTGTAGCCATGTTATGTAATTAGGAATTATTAGGATTATTCATGATTGCAATTCCTTTGATTTCAATTATAATCAGTCTTTGATTATAATTGTTAGAAATCCTTTTGATACGGGAATTGATTAGGATTTGTTAGGAATTCTTAATTAGATTGATTATCAATACGGGAGTTGCGATAATTGGTTTAATTAGAGTTTATGGAGGGCGCAATGCAATGTTTCTTGTTAATTAATCACTAAGGGATTAGGTTAATTGATTTAGGGCATTAGTTGTTTGTAGCATCGGGAGGTGTATGAACATAATTTTGATTCCTTGGTTAATTGGAGACGCGGAAGCCGACTAATTGATTTAAGGTCAACATCCCTAAAAAGGATTTTCTAAACTCACTTGAATAACCTTATAACCACTAGTTGACATAACTTGTAGCAATTTGATTAACAAATCTAGGGTGAATTCTAATTTCCCTTGTTCATAATTGATAGATTCGTCATAAAATTTTTCTTGTTGCTTTAAGTTAAATTTTTAGATTAGACATTTCAAAACCCCTTTTTAATCACCTAGATATTGATAAGAATTGCCATAGATCCAGTACTCTATTGGTTCCTCGAGGGATCGACAACCTTACTTTTCACCACTTTATTACTTGATACGACCAGTGCACTTGCTGCAATTTACGCTCCCATTATATATATAATGTTCTGAGCGTATCAGAGGAGCCGCATTAGTACTTCTGGATGATCTTACTGGATGCCAATGCTGAGCAAGTCCATTGAGCTACTTGTGCATACATAGCACAATTGTTGGGGGGATTTGTTTTTGCTGATAAATCCAACACCCTTGTCTACACAATGTGGTTACTTGTGTTGAAGCATTTTGAAATTACTAAGACATATATTCTATTTTGCTACTGGTGTAGGCTTGGGATAGTTTTCCCCATATTGCACCCATTAATCGACACAGATTATTTATAGAAGCTGAATGTCCACTGGCAGCATGTTGGAACACATGGAAGGATACATAGTATTAGCCTACCCCTATTGTCAACGCATATTGGGATGTGTTGGATAAGCAGAACATGTCACAAGTACTTTAATAATCTAATTTTTTTCCTTGTAATTAATTATATTGATCATTTGAAGTCAATATAATTTCCTATTTTCGGGTTGAATGGGAGCTATATGATAGGAATTTAATTAATCTCCTATTTGATTTTTGCAAAGTTGGCACGCACATTTGGACTTCTCGGGTGCCACTGATTTGTTTCCACATTGTTGAGTGAGATTTTTCAAATTGAGTGGCCAAGCAATTTGGTGGGTTCCAATATATCCCACAACCGGTAAACATGCAGTGAAGCTCCATGAAATCGACTTGCGTGGGCGAATTGATGTTAATTGGACAGTCTATCATGCAGTGTATTTAAACATGTGGGAACAACGGGTCAGTCGAGTCGTTCATATGGATGTCCCTTGTGGTGTGCATAATAGTTACCTGCAATAGTATAGATTGATCAACAGGCGATACAATGGACGCACGGGGGCTGTTCTTGGATTTTTGGTAAGTACAATTTACATCAACACTCCATAATGTCTAAATAATTGCATGATTGTGTCAATCTTAATTTATGTTTTGTTCATACTTGTAGGGTGACACCTTACGACAAATCTGCTTATTACCAGATATAGACACAGCTATAAGAATAGTTGCTAAAGGTCTTAAGTTCATGCTTTGTCATGCGGGGGGTGGGGTAATGTACCCATAATTGCAATAGCAGAACAACTAGGAGGAGGTAGAACTGATTCCTACACGGCAACGAATGGGGGGACGACGATGACCTCTAAACTAAGGTGGGCTACAGGAAAATCTAAGATAGGACTAATAGATGCCTATTGATTCCAATGCGATGTATGCTAGCCTAAAGCCAATTTTCAACCAATGCAAGACACCACATCGGCATTCTATAAGTGGTCCTATCATAATACCGCTGGCTCTATAGAAGAAACTCTTTAGAAAACAACCTATGTACCAGGGTGAATCATCAAGTCAACCTATAGAGTGGAGTCTTGTACCTTGGAGATTGTTCAACGATACTCCCCAACAACATTTAACATAAGTGTCTGAAGCTCCACCAACTCCACGTCTAAAGCCAACCAACTCTTTTGCTCGACTAACTAGACAATTCACTGAGGGAAGGGGATAGGGATAGGAACCACCAATTTTTATTCATTTCATATGTATATATTCGATTGAAATGATTAAGTTGATGTCTTTTCACATGCAATGTGTACCTATACCAATTTACAACTTCAAATTTTTCAAAACAAATTAACAAATGTCTAAAGAAATTAACATTTAATATAATTTGTCAATAAATTATAAAATTGTAAATATATATATATATATATATATATATATATAGAATATCGAGCATCCCCCTTCTGTCGTGCTAAAACAAACTACATGAAGTGGTCGAGAATTCACTTAACTTGCAAAAGGGAAAAAGATAATGTTAACATCACAAATGCAATGTCGAATGTGATAAAATATGTATTGGTATCCATCATTTACCATTATCACGTTGACGTGGGCATGTTCTTCTATCATGCCCTTTCGCTCTGTAAAGTCCACATGTGATTTGATTTGGACACTCCTTAATGTCCATCTCCATGTGGTATCTTTTTTGCTTCGGCTTTCCCTTCTTTCTTGTAAGGTCTCCCCTTGGGGTGGAGTGACGGGAAGTGTACTAACTTCTAATCCAACTCATCTCCTATAGGCATAAAGTGCATTCTATACATTTGCTCCTGATGTGTCTATGTATACCAATCGGATATGGAGTGTGTCATATCAAGCCTAAATGAGGCGACTATTGCATATGCATGAGATGCGTGGGAGTATAGAATTCTGTATATTTGTCACTTTTGGCAATTACATGTGTTGCGGGCAAAGTCAATAACACATGTTCGGCCCCTTCCCCTTAACCCATTAGCGACATGACGACTACTGGTGAGGACTTCAAAAACTCTATCGTGCCTGCTGTAGTCGGTGACCTTGTGGTTGCTAGTTCGTGAACTCCATCGGTCGATTTTTTAGGTTGCATATTTGGTAAAAATTCTACTATTCACCACATTTTTCAATGCATTCATATGCTTTTGGATGAAGTACTCCATACAATTGTAGAACATTTTCTTCACCAAAGCAATTACAGGTAACCCCCAAGCCCCCTTCAACACAGAATTGTAGCTTTCAATAATGTTGGAGGTCATATACCAAAACCGATAACAACTGTCATGAGTTAGAGTCCATATATCCAACAGTAAGTCCTCAAACTAGTCTAACGCATCCGGCTTAATCATCCTCACCTACTCCATCACATAATTCAACTTGCCAGATTATGCTTGCAACCCGACGTATGTGACCAACCTCTTGCACTGGGTGTTTTTATATGCCAAGTTGAAGTTGTTCATAATGTGTCGGAGATAGAACCATCACACCGCAAATGGAGGCCGCCATCCATTCGCTTCTTCTTGGACTGCTGATTTGATGTCTGCGTGTCTATCCGATATGAGGCAAATGGTTTCACGACCTTCATAGTCATCGACAACATATTCCTTCAGTTTCCTCAAAAACTAGCGCCATTTTTTAGTTGTCTCCTAGTCAAATAGAGCATATGTTGGCGGAAGTATATGATTGTTACCATCAATGCCACAAGCAACTAGCAACTAGTGGGTGTAGTTCCCATACAGAAAGGTAGCATTAATGGTAACAACAGGTCTAAGGAATCTCTACACCATGATGCATGACCTAAATACCCATAATACCTACTTCAAAGTAGACATATTGAGGGTATTTGATCTGCTCCACCCCTAATCTATTCTTGTTCCAAGATTTATATTTTTTTATTACATTGAGAAGTTTAAGCGGTTTATCGTAAGACTTCTCCCAATTCCCGTACATGTGCTCAATAGCGCATTTCTTTCCTTCCTAAACTCATCTTATGTTGATCATGTAGCTAAATTCATGTTCGATAATAAAAGTCAGCTCGGCTACCTTCATATCAGGATTGTCCTTAAAAAGATTTACAAATCAACTAGTAAGAATATTGCAATTCAGTTATGGGTAATCCTGACTAATTAGCGGGTTATTACATACGTGTAAACCCTTGAATCTCGTCATTAAGAACATGCCCTCTAACTTCTTCTTTCGGGCTCGAAGTCTCCATTTACAACTGTCATCTATTTTCAAACAATAAACAGACCACAATAGTGGATTAGACTCTACAACAGTGAAGTTGCAATAGTTCTTCACATGGTAAAACTTCATTACTTGACTGACATATGCTTTCGTTCTAAATCTCATGCTTTTTTAGAAATCATCATTACTGCTCAAATCACTGCAAATATTAGTTTGCTCATACTCGAAATAAATGTAACCACAATCACCTCCAAAATTGTAATATGGAACACGATTTCTAACTGCCATGGTTGGTGGTTCAACCTGTTTTGATTGATATATTGGCTCTCTCGAGTATGTATGTATGGTTAGAGAGTCTTCTTTAAGTACTTCATCTCCTTTATTCACACTTTCCTCATTGAAACTCTCCCCGTTATCACTATTCTCCTCTTTAACATCTATTCCACCATTGGTGTCAATTGTAGCCTCTACTCCCACACGAACCATGTATGGATCCCATGTGTCTGGTCGTTGTAATATTGGAGTAATCGCTTTATCTATTTTATCTTTATCATTTACTTCCATCGAAGTTGGAATTGAGGGTTGAAGTGTCGATGGCTCCGGCTGCATTTCTGCAATTTTATGTGACAAATGCGCTTGATTGCTTGTATCGAATGTTTGTCTTACAAAAGGATCCCCCAAATTGTCAGAAATTCTAATGAACAATTGTTGTATGCTACGATCTCCATATGATTCAGTCGTTTCAATAAAATTTTCAACATCTTTATCATTTTTGATTGCCATCAATGTATAACATATATTACCCCCATGGAACATAGGATGTCTATGAATTATCTCAACTCTCACTTCGGTTGGATTAACTTCGATGTTGCAACATATTCTGTATAAGAATTCATTGTAGTTGATGTTTTTCTTCATTTTCAACTTCTTTACTGGATCCTTGTTATACCTAGGCCCCTAGTTGCCAGATGCATAGATCATCAAATTTACGTAATCAACCATTTTTTCCTTATCTACAATATATATAAATTACAAGCTTTTTTTAAAAAAAATATGATAATTTTCAATAACAACATTCTAAAAATTTCCAAAAAAAAAAAATTCATAACATTTCAAATTTTATTTTTTCTCCATTATTTCCAAACGATTTTTTTTTTTAAGTTTGTCAAATGTTATTTTTTTATAACATTTTCGCTGCTAAAAACTTCAATAATTTCTGTATCATTTTACAACACTGTTTAAATTATTTCACATTCCAGATATTTCAAATTTTCATCACAATATTTTTTTATATTTTTAATAACAACATTATTAATATTTGCACACAAAAATTTTCTGTGTTATTTCTAATTTTAATTTTTCTCCCATTATTTCCAAACAATTTTTTTCTAAATATTTATCCTAAATTATTTTTTAATAATATTTTTTCTACTAAACATTTTAATAATTTTCGTATTATTTTATAATATTGTAAGAATTATTCTACATTTTACATATTTCACATTCCTCAATAACGACAAATCATTATTCTAATACAAAAATTAATATCACATGTTACATATTGCAATATCTATATAAATTATATTTAATAAATTACAATCTAACAAAATCACACGTGATTTTTGTGTTTCATCTATGGCAGAATACAAAATTAGACGATGGGATTGAAGAGAAGGTTGCAATATATTTTGTATTGAATACGGGGATTGAATTTGTGCTTGCAGTTTAAATTTTTTCTACACCCTTAAAACCGCAAACACCATCTACGTTTTCGAAACCTATTTTATGAATAATTATTATGGATATAATATTTACATAAATTTTTTAAAAAATTTCTATATTTAAATATGTAACCCCAACATCCTTATCATATTATTTAGAATTTTACTTTTACAAATCAATTGCTGGTTCCTGCTTTGTCCTTTTTAAGCTGGGTGATATTTATTTTAACCATGGGTTTATAATATTAAATCTATATTACTAAATGGACCCAAAAATTGAGTAAATAACATAAGTATCTAGCTAACTATATACTCGTGGTCAGCATCTCCTTCATCATTTTATATTTTTCTTTTATTTTCGTGTATTTAATGAATGTCAATTTTAAAGAGAAAACAAAAAAAAAGAAGAAGTAAATTTAATAGTTTATTTCTCCGGCTTTCTATCCATTCAAACAGTGGAAAGCTCGAACCTTTGCAAAGTCTACTCTTTCAGTGTCTTCTCAAAACCCTAACCCTAACTCTTCTCCAAAACCCTAACCCTAACTCTTTTATGTCCATTTATTTATTCAATGTCAATTTTAAAGACGAGAAAAAAGAAGTAAATTTAATGGTTTATATCCCCCGCTTTCAATCCATTCAAACACAGTGGAAAGCTAGAACCTTTGTAAGTCAACTCTTTCAGTGTCCAAAACCCTAACCCTAACTTTTCTCCAAAACCCTAGAACTACTACCCTACTCGTTACCCAAAGAATAACTGCCCTACTCCTTCCTCCACCATGTACCTTTACAGTCTCACTCTCCAAAAAGCTACCGGAATTGTCTGCGCGATCAACGGTAACTTCTCCGGCGGAAAAGTCCAAGAGATCGTTGTGGCACGTGGTAAAATCCTCGACCTCCTCCGTCCCGACGAGAATGGGAAGATCCAAACCATCCTCTCCGTTGAGATTTTCGGTGTTATTAGATCTCTAGCTCAATTCCGGTTAACCGGTTCCCAGAAGGACTATATCATTGTGGGTTCTGATTCCGGCCGCATTGTTATCCTTGAATTCAATAGCAAAAAGAACATGTTTATTAAAATTCACCAGGAAACTTTCGGGAAATCCGGTTGTAGGCGCATTGTGCCTGGGCAATACCTCGCAATTGACCCGAAGGGTAGGGCTGTTATGGTTAGTGCTTGTGAGAAGCAGAAGCTAGTTTATGTTTTGAATAGGGATGCAGCGGCGAGATTGACTATATCTTCACCTTTAGAGGCACATAAGTCGCATACACTGATTTATTCTACATGTGGCGTGGATTGCGGGTTTGATAACCCAATATTTGCCGCAGTTGAATTGGACTATACTGAGGCTGACCAGGATAGTACAGGGCAGGCTGTGAGGGAGGCACAAAAGCATTTGACATTCTATGAACTTGATTTGGGGCTAAACCATGTTTCAAGGAAGTGGTCGGAGCCGGTTGATAATGGGGCGGATAAGTTGATCACGGTTCCTGGTGGTGGGGATGGACCTGGTGGGGTTTTGGTTTGTGCAGAAAATTTCGTGATCTATAAAAACCAGAATCATCCATATGTTAGGGCTGTTATTCCTAGGCGTGTAGACTTGCCGGCAGAACGTGGGGTTCTAATCGTTTCTGTTGCTATGCATAAGCAGAAGTCTATTTTCTTCTTTCTTTTGCAGACGGAATATGGGGACATATTTAAGGTTACATTAGATCATGATGGGGAGCGTGTTATGGAGTTGAAAATAAAGTATTTCGATACTATCCCTGTTACATCCACACTGTGTGTAATGAAATCGGGATTCTTGTTTGCAGCTTCTGAGTTTGGAAATCATGCACTGTATCAGTTCCGGGCTATAGGTGAGGAAGCTGATGTTGAGGCCTCCTCCGCTACACTGATGGAAACAGAAGAAGGTTTTCAGCCAGTGTTTTTCCAGCCTAGAGGACTGAAAAATCTTGTTAGGGTTGATGAAGTAGACAGCTTGATGCCTATTATGGATATGAAAGTAGAAAATCTATTTGAGGAAGAGACACCTCAGATATATACTCTATGTGGAAGCGGTCCCCGTTCTTCTCTAAGGATATTAAGGCCAGGATTAGCCATCAACGAAATGGCTGTGTCACAGCTTCCTGGTGTACCAAGTGCTGTTTGGACAGTTAAGCAAAATGTCATTGATGAGTTTGATGCTTATATTGTTGTGTCGTTTGCAAATGCAACTTTGGTCCTTTCCATTGGTGAGACAGTTGAAGAAGTTAGTGACAGTGGGTTTCTTGATACCACACCTTCACTTGCAGTATCTTTGATTGGTGATGATTCTCTCATGCAAGTTCATCCCAGTGGTATAAGGCATATAAGGGAAGATGGCCGTATTAATGAGTGGAGAACTCCTGGTAAAAGGACCATAGTGAAGGTAGGTTCTAACCGAATGCAAGTGGTTATTGCACTAAGCGGAGGTGAGCTTATATACTTTGAGGTGGACATAACTGGTAATTTAATGGAGGTTGAGAAGCATGAAATGTCTGGGGATGTGGCTTGTTTGGACATTGCTCCTGTCCCTGAAGGAAGGCAAAGATCTCGATTTCTTGCAGTTGGTTCATATGACAACACTATACGTATATTTTCTTTGGATCCAGATGACTGCATGCAGATTTTGAGTGTGCAATGTGTTTCTGCATCTCCAGAATCTCTTCTATTTTTTGAGGTTCGGCAATCTGCTGATGGGGAGGTTGCTGTTGACCATCCAGCAAATTTGTTCCTCAGTGCTGGTCTGAGTAATGGCGTTCTGTTCAGGACTATTGTTGACATGGTTACAGGTCAGCTCTTTGACTCTCGTTCTCGATTTTTGGGATTGAGAGCCCCAAGGCTCTTTTCAATTGTAGTTAGAGGCCACCGTGCCATGCTATGTCTGTCTAGTCGACCTTGGTTGGGTTATATTCATCAGGGTCATTTTCTGTTGACACCCCTTTCCTATGAGGCTCTTGAATATGCTGCATCCTTTTCATCCGATCAGTGTGCTGAAGGAGTAGTTGCTGTTGCTGGACATGAATTGAGGGTCTTTACTATTGAGGGGTTGGGAGAAACATTTAATGAAACTGCAATACCATTGAGATATACCCCAAGAAAATTTGTATTTCACAATAGAAAAATGGTGGTTGTAATTGAGAGTGATAAGGGAACTTTCACTGCTGAAGAGCGCGAAGTTATGAAAAAAGAGTTCTTTGAGGCTGCTGGATTGGGTGATAATGGCAATGAGAATGCTGAGAAGATGGAGAATGGTGATGATGAGGATAAAAATGATCCTTTGTCTGATGAGCAGTATGGTTATCCAAAGGCGGAGTCAGATAAGTGGGTGTCTTGCATTAGACTTCTTGACCCAAAGACTGCATGCACAACATGCCTTTTGGAGCTTCAAGACAATGAAGCTGCAATCAGCGTCTGTACAGTAAACTTCCATGGCAGGGAGCATGGGACACTTTTAGCTGTTGGTACTGTGAAGGGATTGCAGTTCCTGCCAAAACGAAGCTTAGTTGCTGCATTTCTACATATTTATAGGTTTCTAGATGGTGGCAAATCGCTTGAGCTTTTGCACAAGACACAAGTAGAAGATGTCCCACGTGCTCTATGCCAGTTTCAAGGAAGACTGCTGGCTGGCATAGGGCCTGTGCTAAGGTTGTATGATTTAGGAAAGAAGAGATTGCTTAGGAAATGTGAGAATAGTTATTTCCTAGCTCAATTGTATCCATTCATACCTACCGTGATCGAATCTATGTTGGTGACGAGTTAGAGGTATAACAAATTTCTTTGTTTATAGCATCTTTCATATTATTATATTTTGTGGGTTACATTACATAGCTATTACTTGAGAATAATCTTCCACCAAACTGTCAACTGCCGTGTTGATATTGCTATCTGGTATTTAGTTATGCACTGTATTTTCTTTTTTTGACCTTTGCAAATCTGAGTTTTATGTTCTACTGTCACTGATAACTTGCTGTTAAAATGGGGGGAAAAATGAAAAACTTGCTGTTAACTTGGAAATGAGGAGCATGTTTTCTTTCCCACTGATCATTGGTTTGCGTTGTTCTGCTTACTTTACTGGGCTGAAAAATATGCAAAGCATGATTTAATACAATTAGATCTTCTATATCCCAACCAAAACAGCTTCTTATGCTTGTGAATACTATAAAAATGTGCAGTAAACTCATCGGTCAGAACAAAAAAGGAAAAAAAAAAGTGCAACAGGCTTCTTTGGGAATCCCAGTAAATATGCTCTAGGTGTAGGCTATTTTGAACATTTAAGCTTTCTTTAAGGCACAAATTCTTTCAGTTTAGCAAATCATGCAATTCAGAAAATATACAACTTGAAACACATCCTAGCTGGTGTTGATAGATTTTAAGCTAGAAAGAAACACCCACCACATGTATCCAAAATATACAAGCACGAGGAACATTTCAACTGACAGGGTCCCAAATATTGGTATCCCTGGTTGATCTATAGAATGGGTAGAAATGATAGCAGTGGTTGAATATTAATATATCAGAAACACGTTTCTTCTTCTTTTTTTTTTTAATTTAATTTAATTTTTTATATCTTAGCGTTAAGTTAACAGTGACAGGACAACATAAAACTTAGGTATGTAAAATATCAAAAACAAAAATACAGGTATGCAATTGATAGGGTCTAGGAATTGAAATATTAATTATATTTAATATTGGAGAAAGGTACACTCTCCAAAGCACATTGCTCCTAAACACGGAGTTTGAAGCTCCTTAGTCCCTCTATAGGAGAGAAAATAAGAAAATGACTCCCCTTTTTCTCAGTACTATTTACCCCTATTTATACTACTAGTCATCTATTTATAAGCAACGTGGCAACCCCTCATTGGACTCTCTAATTATTATATTGTTACTATTGTTTGCTATATGAATAATTCTATCAACTGTCTAATATCTAGCATAAAGTTACCACTATGGTTCTGCTATTGAGCTCTTTTCATGCAAAGGGTAGGATGCATGATGCAAATTTTCTTCTAAATTTTTTATTCCTGTTATTATACTTCCTATCTTTGTGGGGGAACATTCTCTATTCTTCTTTAGAAGCCTTGATTTGGAGTGTTTCTCTTGTTACTTGGATAATGCACTTGTGCAAGTTCATACTGGCTTTTGAAGCAAAACCAGTACTCAAGAAGAAATGCAATTCTTGTCTGATCCTGTGTTTTATTTTAGATTTTTTATGAATTATTGAAATAATGAAGTGATATCTATTTTCACTTACCTAGAAAAAGAAGTGCTATTCGCATTTGTATATTATTTTATGCTTTTTATTGATATGCTAGCGAAGCAGATGGTTCCAGCCCAAACCACCATACAAGTGTTTTCGCATTTAGTTAGTTTCATGGATTGACATAAGAACATATGCCAACCCTTGGTTAACATGGAGTTTCAGGGTTAGTTATGCTTAGAAATTGTTTTTATGTTGCAACATAAACTTTTTGGGAAATTACATTCATTTATATAAAAATGATATGTTTGGGAATGAATTTTTGGAGTCTTTCAATTTCATTATCTTTCATTGATGAGATGTCTTTTCAAGTTGATATTGTTATATGTTAGACTCAAGCCATATGTCGAGTGGTAATTCTTTGTGACTGCTTGTGTTCACTTCTTACGAGTAATGAAGGAAATTGCAATTTTCACGATGTGTGTGTGCCTTCCTTTCATTTTCTATTGGCCAAGAAAAGATGTAAGGTAGATTTTAAACATCATAGAGTTTTTAAGTGGAAAATCTTCTGTTTTTGTACAAGTGCTTTGCATGTAACTGTTCAATGACTTTATTTTTTATTTTCATGATATATTTTTGCACTTTACTGAAATTGAAAATTTTTGATCTTGCAGTCATTTCATTATTGCAAGTATCGAAGAGACGAGAATCAGCTGTATGTATTTGCTGATGATTATATCCCAAGACGGCTTACAGCTTCACATCATATAGACTTTGACACTATGGCCGGTGCAGATAAATTTGGAAATATATATTTTGTTCGATTGGCACAGGATGTTTCGGATGAGATTGAAGAGGATCCAACTGGTGGAAAGATAAAGTGGGAACAGGGTAAGTTGAATGGAGCACCTAACAAGGTTGAGGTGATAGTACATTTCCATGTGGGTGATCTGGTAAGATGCTTGCAGAAGGCATCACTCATTCCAAGTGGTGGAGATTCTTTAATCTATGGGACAGAGATGGGGAGTTTGGGTGCCTTACTCCCATTTACTTCTCGTGATGATGTGGACTTCTTTTCGCATTTGGAGATGCATATGAGGCAGGAGTCCCTGCCATTGTGTGGTAGAGATCACATGGCTTATAGATCTGCTTATTTTCCTGTGAAGGTAAGCATTTTCTTTTGGGTAAGAAGTGTGGAGATCTTTCTAAGACATTGAGTCTAATTGTTTCATTAAGGTCCTGTTATCTTCTAGTTATCCCTTTAGCAGCTTGGTGTATGCAGAAGGATAGGTATGCAGTTAGCGCATATGTATTTGCCTGAACTTGACTGAACTTCATCTAGGTATAGTGCTCTAACAGCATGAGTTGCAGTTATAGCGATTAGGTAAAGTTATCAGTTGGGTCACATTATATATACTTATCATGTTATTGCACCTTTCACAATAATCTGTATGTCTAGGAAAAATTGATCTTTGTCATATTTGGACTCGCCCTAACTATTATGTTGCTGGATCAATTTTCTTACTCGGAGCACTAATATAATGTGCTGGTTTTCTTTATTTTATTGTGATTCTTATCATTGTACAACTGTTGAAACTATGTTCTAATTTTTTGTAGGATGTGATTGATGGTGATCTATGTGAGCAGTTTCCTACATTGCCTATGGATCTACAGAGAAAAATTGCTGATGAAATGGACAGAACACCAGTAGAGATACTGAAAAAACTGGAAGAGGTTAGAACTAAAATTATTTGAGATTGGAAAAAAAGTCAGCTTGAAGGTGCTTTCCTGATTTGCTATACCGTCTGCTGTCTCTTACTTTTAGGGTATCTACATCTCCATTGAATGTAATAGATCATTAAATTTGCCTTACTAACTGGTCCATTTCAGTTCTTATTTATTTGTATGAAACTAGATAGCTGAACCTTGCACGTGTAGTTTCTTTCAAGAGTAAGGAATATTATACTAACCCAAACATGGGAAATTTCTGTCAGAGATATGGCTGGTGTTTGTTGTTGGCAGCCTTGTGGTTCAGAATACCGTATCGCATAATACGGTATCCTGAAACATGTTAAGATCCCAGTAATTTAGTTTCAACATCTGCTAGCTTAGTAGTTGATCCTATTCTAATCCTGAGGACCTACCTTTTGAATTAGTTCCAGGTTTGTGTTACGCTCCGGTTTATTGCGATGTCGGCTGCTGGATGCACACGAAGTGACAATGAATTTCAAAGGTTAAGAAAAAAAGGAAAAAAGAGAGAACTATAGCAAGATTGGTTCAAATGCTTATTGCCATTTACTTCGTTGCTATAATGGAATAGCTATTATTGGGAAATAGTTATTACAGTGAATTGGTACGGTGATATTTACTTAGATAATGGAATTAGGATTATATTGCTTGCTTGAGGGAATGGATGAATGAATAAGGAAGGAATAATAAATAATTTAATGAAAGAATCTTTAAATGTTGATACATAATATCAAAGCTTGAAATTGAATTACGTGTTTGAAAAACCATAATCCTCAATTGATTACGGTAAGGAACAATGTAGATGTTTTCGAGATTCGTGCTACTATAATTTTTTGCTATTGCAAGTGATATTAGAATAAACTTGTTGAAGTTAATTTTTTTCAAGAATACAAAATACCGGTTGATTGTGTAAAGCATTGTTAAGTACAATAGCATACGAAGTATGCCATATATAAGTCACATTTTCATAAGTTGTATACATAAGTTCCTTTTTCATAATTATGGAAATGCCATTCCCTTGTCTTATATATATAAAATAAATAAATAAATATCAACAACCAAGAACAACATGTCATTTTCAATTGTCGTCTAAAAGCATTTTGACATATGTTGCACGATGTGATGAATCAAGCTTATAGAGGATGTCGACATTTTTTGGCATCTATGGAAGCTTAATTAATGTTTGATATAATTCCTTCTCAAATAGACCCTCAATTGTGGATAAAAAGCTTATCAGTTTGGTTGCATTAACTTTAGGCTAATCTATTGTCAATTGATTAGCATATGTTTGTATTGTATTCTTTAATTGTTGCATCACCACCTTAAAGCGATCCATTGTGGCAGATAATTCTACCACAAGTATAGTTGTTGTTTGACTTCGCCTCCTCTTCGAACTTGGATAGGTTACACTTTGGTAGTTGGAGTCTATATTAACATCATCTTCGGAGGGTATGATATCATTCGGGTTCTGAATTAGGGGATTCTCTTTGTTTAACTCCACAATGATGTCTCTAGTAGTTTGTGCATCCTGACTTATTGCATGATCCTTGGCATAAATCATTGACAACTCATTCAGGTAAGGGAAACTCCTTATCATGAAAGGACTAACATCTTTATGACTCTGTAAGATTGATACAATGAAAATATAACATCAGTCCACTATTGACTTTACAAAAAAAAAAAAACGATAATAAAAGAAAAAAAAAAAACCAATCCCTTCCTTGCATCATCCCATCTAAACCCACTCGTGCCTTACCCATATACCATGTCGTACACTATGCTTTAATCTTTTTTCAATGTTCGAATACATGACTTAATGTGAGGTCTTGCTTTTAATGTACAGTTTGGTATCATTTGCATGAGCATTCACTCCAACTCATTTAGATAACCACTCTTGAAACCAGTGTCGACATTATGTGTCCCTCCATGATGCAACTTAACCATGCATGCGACTAATGCATCATCCTCAGACATTGTCCACTTCCACTTACTTTGCTTCATTCGCTTAGGATTAACATCTATAGATTGCACTTCCTCCATGCCTAATGACAAAAATAAACAGCACCTTCAAGCATGGAGTTATGGAGCAAATAACATGCTAGAGTAATTCGATTATGGACCTGCACAAGATAAAAAGATGGGCTCCTTAGAATGGCCCATCGCATCTTCAGCATGCCAAAACACCTCTCAATCACATTTCTAGTCGAAGCATAGCGCATGTTGAACAACTCTTCTACAGTTTTTGGTTGAAACCCTAGATGCCACTCATTTATATGGTAACTTTATCCCCTAAATGGATCAAGGAATCCCTCATAGTTAGGATAGCCTCCATCAACGAGGTAATAGCAACCTATATAAACATACATTATTGGTTAGCAAATATAATTGTTATTGTAGAATAGAAGTATTAAAGAACAAACCAATAAATAAATTGTACCTTGTGAAACTTTTAGGCCATTCCTCCTAATGAGTGCCTCTTGGAGAATCCTACTATCTACAGCAGATCCTACCCACCCAGGTAGAAGATAAACGAAAATCATGTTTAGTCTACACATTCTAAGAACATTAGTGGCAATTTCATTCTTCTGAGTTCTATATTTACCTTTGTCAATCAATGGCACTTTGATTTGGATATGCATCCCATTTAAAGCACCAAAATAGTTCTACAATCACAAAAAAGTTCATCCACCTTTGTGTAACCCTAAAGAAATGTCTGTAATGTGAAATTTACCTTTGAAAAATCTTTATCGTTCATTGTTATAGTTATCCAGAATGGGTTCATGCTTCTTTAATAGACGATGATGTAGTCGCAAGGTAGCATGTAATACTGAGTGGAAATACCGACTAACTGTTTGTTCGAATCTCTTAAAGTTATGCTTAATGACTCTATTTTTCGTATGGTGAGCAAATACATGAAAAAACATTGCAACTTGCTTATCTACATAGAGATGCCTAATTGCCTTTAATCTGCCTATACGGATCTAACATTTCACACAGTGTTGCAAATGCACGTCTATCTACTCTCAACTGTTCAACACGAGTTATATCATCACAATGAATAAGTCTCCTATTTTTTTCACGGTGTTGATAAAAGTTTAATTCATATGATCAGATAGTTGATCAATGGGTATACAATGCCAATGCATGCAACAACAACATAATCCAATGCGTAATGTCATAATATTCTATTAAAAAAGCTAAAAGAAAACAAAGTATCTTCTTTTCCCTCTGTGATACATAGAGATTGAAGTTTGACTCATCCATAACTGCAATTAAATGTTGTGGGTTTGACAAAGAAATAAAATATAATATAACAACTAGTAAGAAGAAGTAGCCATAATATTAAAAAATTGACCACCAATGAGCTTCAAGCATATACAAAAATCAAATAAATGGCAACAATGCTTGCTAGACATAATATACATAATGTAAAAACAATTATCGTGTTTCACGGTACAATTATTGCCAGCCAAACAATTTAATACTTATCAATACACTCACAAAGAGCAAGGTTAGCCAATATTATCTATTGCTATGTCTACACACATATAGCATCGGAAACCAACATTCTGTTCAAACATACCATCAAATCAAACAACTCCAGATGTTTCTTTGAATAAAGCCAAATGCCTTCTTGATTAAACCAAATGAAATAAATAACCATGTAGCCAAATCAAGCATTGAATCTAAATGGGCTAAATGAATCAATATTGCCTGGATCTCAAAGCCACCTAGTGTTGATCTGCTAGATATATACATAAATACTTTAATTGAACTTATAACACACTTTAAATTGTGAGTTTTTTTTTTTTTTTTTGTAAAATATCAATGTGATTTAATATTTGAGAAAAAAATATTTAGAAGAACCATAGCATACCTCAGTTGACATTGACTATGAAGGAGACACTACTATTGAACTCTAGCGACGTGATGTCCACAGATACCTCATGACGGCTGGCAGACCTTGACTCCTTATAGATCCACCACCAGCAGCCATTGACGAATCCACGAATAGATCAGACGCCACTTGATGGACAGCGATGATGGAGACCAATGACGATCGAGATCAGTGATGTTGGGGGCAAGGGACGATCGAGATCAGCAATGATGAGGGTAGATCAACGATGGCAGTGAACAACGTAAGCAGCTACGGCGGACATCAACAAAGAATGCTTTCTTCCCGTAGATTTACTGAGGCAATTGACGATGTTTCCATCGGCAATGGTTGGTTGATAGCACCTTTGATGTTGGACAGCAACCGATGATTGACGGCAACTGATGACAAGATCTCCATGACAGATCCGGACGAAACCCTCTTCCTCTGCTTCTTTATTGTAGATGTGTTTGGGAAAAAAAGAAGGCTAAATTGCTATTGCGTTGCTTTGGATAGGGAATGGTGATTCAATGATATATGCAATTGCAATTCGATGATGAATTCCTATTTTATGAAGTAAATAACGTAATAAACTCATGAAATTTCAATTATAGTGAAGTAAATGGGTTATTAATGTTTTGTTACTTTCTTTTTGGTCCTTGCCACTTGAGATTTGCCTGTCAAAGAACGTTAAATTTGACACGTTTTGCAAATTAGAAAGTGTCGAAATGTCTTTCGACAAGATAGGAGAATTGAATGCTCCTTTAATTGTGGTAGGAAGAGCATTTATCTGCTCACGGCTCTTTTCATATATGCAAACGCTTGCAGCAAAATTCATTATGGGATCTCATTTGGCCATCAAAGTGTCTTCTTCATGCCTTTTTTGGTTCTGTCCCCAATCTTGAGTTTCCAACAGCAGTTCTCTCATTCAACCAGTTGATAGTAGTATGTATATTGAACACAACATCATTATCAGCTCTCCGTAGAGCAAACCATGCCAAAGTTCCTGCATATGACTTGTACGTCTTGTCTGTGCTTGATGATACCTAGTTCAATCATTCTCTTGTTCTCTCAGTCTGAACTCTGACATAATGTATCCAAAAATTTTCAGGATGAAATTAAGATTGGAAACTTATAAAGAAGAGGATGAAACAAATTTTATCTAATATTTTCTGCCAATCCATGCTAACCCTTGAGCATTCATGGCCGGTTTCAGTTGTGGGCGTCCTTTAGGAATGTGGATTCAATCTCACCTATAGCACAGGTACCGGGCGTGTTCATTATAAGTTCTATACTTTGGACCACAATGAGCTAATCCAAAAACCCATTCAGTGTGGGGCTAAATTTAGCATGTTATCATAACTTACAACACAAACCTTATCCTCTACCCCCAAAGTTATAGTACATTCTAAAATGATCCTCATAATTGCAAATTAACGTATTTATACACATGGCAATCAATTTTCAGCCAGCTACGCCAATTTTGAGGCATTTTTTGTGTGTCCTGTGGAGAATTATGAGGATCTCAACATACCAAAATGGACAGATGTAAGATGAAACCATTTGAAGACATGAAATATAAGATTTACCTGTTCACTAACCTAAGGCTGTTTGAAGGCGATGTCAATGATATCTTATCTTCCAAGTAGGAAGGAAGCTAGGCAGCTTGGTTTGGTTTGGTTAAGATTGTGATCACCAGCTGAGGTGGTTTCATGTCATTAGCTATCTAACCAACAACAAAAAATTTGAGGAATATCATCACACATTTCCTGCACCCCTTTTAGGGAAAGAACTACATGGCTTATTTATTTGTTTATTTATTTATTTTCTGTATATGCTCTACTATCCTGCTTTTCAAAGAATTAATTTAAGGAAGGATGGTTTGGAATTTAAATATTGGATCGTATAATTTTTCTCAGGCATGAAGTAATGCGGTCTAAAATTTCGTGTGGACAACATAAAGTTTCCTCTAAAATGAGATCATTACTCGTGGGCTCTTTTTCTTTCTTTATTTTTTTCCCTTTTTTACGAAAAAATATGTAAGAATGTATACGATGTGATAAAGCATTACTGCCCTCATTCACATCAATTCAGATCAAGCCAATTCTTCTAAGTAAGAGTAAGGGACTTTTCAACAATCAAGTACAACACCTTATTGGTTTCAAGGGCACTATTAATAAAATTGAACAGGCACTCGCTAAACTGAGTAACTCACGATAGAAAACTTTTCAATTTTCTCTAGACTTATATTTATATAAAGCATGTAATAACCCAAATACTTTTTCAAAGCCCTCAAAAACTGTCATATGAAAATGGAACACTGTAAACACCCATTTTTTGTCCTAGGAATAAATAATAATCACTAATAATCAATTCTTAATTTTTTTCAATTTTTTAATTTAGCATAAATAATAAAAATATTCAAAAAATAAACAATAAATAGGAAAACACATCAATTTTGAAAAATGATTTTAGAAATGGCAATAATAAATAGTAAATAATTTTTACAAATTTTTGAAATTTCAAAAAATACAAAAAAATAAAAAAAATCGCATTGCATATATGCAATTTGCGAAATTAGAAAAATCAGGAAAATGGGCTAACCCAGCTAGTCCGGACCATGGGTTGAGGTGCGCGTAGGAGGGCTCGGTCACAGGTTCGAATCGCGGGGGAAGCAGTTTCCGCGTTTTTAGTTTTTTTCACTTATCTAGGACACGTGGCAGCAACCAATCTAACGCACGCGCCGGGTGCGTGATCGTCTTCTACCTCGAGTCCGAGATCGCTGGCGGAAGAAAAATTCGCATTTTGGCCGTTTGGATTCGATTTTTTACACAAATCCAACAGATCTTCAATAGAAATGAGATAAACATCATCTAATTGGAATCAAATCGCAACAAATCGATGGATTTACACAAATCGGAGTTGTTTTTTTTAACCGAAAATCTGATTAGCTTCGATCGGAGGAAATCCGAGCTTATCCAGCTCGGTTTCAAGTGCCTATAAATAGAAATCGAAGGGAGGAAGCCAAAGGAGGAATCACAATTGAGAGAAAGTGAGAAAAGAGAGCAAATCGAAGAGCATCGGAGGAAACCCAAAACTGCGAACCATCGATCGGAGCCAAGCCGCCACCAGGAGACGTTCTGGGAGCAAACCACCGCCACCATTGGATTCAACACCCTCGAGAAGTTAGGATTCGACACCTCACCCGTGACAAAAGACCGCCGGAACACCGTGAACGAGCATCCTCCGCCGCCATGTCCGACCCGACGAACCGACCCGCGCACCGACCCGGATCCAGATAAGTCGAATTTTCCGGATTTTTTCCAATTTATTTATTTACTTTATTTATTTATTTTTATTCCGATTTGATTTATTATTTATTTATTTATTATTAATTTGTTTGTTATTTTATTTATGTTTATTTATGTTTCCGTAAATAGGAAAATGTTAGAAATTAGATTTTTTTAGGATTTAATAATGTAGAAAAATAATAATAATAATAATAAAAATGTAGAAAAACAATATAAATATTAGAAAAATAATAATAGAACTTTAGATTTCAAAATAGGATAGATAATAGTTTAAGATAAAATTTTTAATAAAAATTCACAAAAATTATAAAAATCAATAAAAATTATAAAAATCATAAAAACTATAAAAATGATGAAAACTTAGAAAAATTATAAAAAAATTGTAGAAGAATAATAAAAATCATAAAATTACAGGAAAAAAAAAGAAAAATCATAAAAATTAATAAACATTCAAAAATTATAAAAAAGTATATAAAAAAAATAAGTTTTAGCACTTAGAAAAATCATTTTCTTCAAATAAATCTAAAATTGATGTTTTTCGTAAAAACCATTTTCAAAAATCAGATAAAAGTTTAGGCTTAGATTTTTTTTAGAAAATCCAAAAAAAATAGTAAAAACATAAAGCAAAAGAGATTTCAAAATTAAAATTCACAAACACACTTAAAGTTTTCAGAAAAATGAACTACGGCTTGTTTGATCTTGGATAGCAGGTACGTAGGCACCCATTCGGGTCAACTCATAAAATGAAATAAAAAATCATTTTCTTGAAATAATTCAAAAACATAATAAAAAGTAACAGAAACACAATAAAACACATTTCTAAATAGGAACAATTTTAGAGATTAGGTGGTAACCGTAAGGTTTTAATAGGTTAGCCTCCGGACTTAGAAACTCTGGTTTTCCCTTTTCCTCTTTTCAAAAACGAGAAGAGGAAATAACGACGACTAGTTGTCTAAATTAAGACGAATCCGCTCCTTTAGTCTTAATTCAATATTTTCCCAACAACAGTTGGGTGGCGACTCCAAAATCAAACGAAATTCCTAACTCAAGTCGAGGATTACATTAGATGAGCATAGGGTCTAGTCTAGATCGGATTAGGAATGGGAATGCAAAAAAATTAGACTCGACAGGATGGCGACTCCGCTGGGGAACCATTCCAGTAAGCTAGCCACCTGAATCTCCTCAAGTTGTTCCTTTTTAAGTTTCAATTATTATTCTGTTACTAACTTTTCAGGATTAGTTAGATTTTAGTTTTCTTTACTGTGGGGTTTGCATGCATAAGTTTGTGTGAATAGATGCGGTCGAACTCGAACCATCCTAGAAACCTAAGTCGGGGAGCCATTGTGTAGGTTTTGGGCGAAGTGAGTTGAATCACCGTTCGGGACCGATTAGGCTACCCCACCCAATGCTTCGATATGGCCTGAGATCCATTTCTCCGAGAATGCGGGAGGCCATAGAGCTTGGGGACCAATTAGAACCAACCTACTTGCATACATAACATCATAAGGGTTGACAATTGATGACAATGTAATGGTTTGTTGTTTTATTTTGGAGTTCAAAGCTATTTCCCTATAATGTTTTCATAGTTCTGTTTATAATTAGGCAATTTCTTATTGTAATAGATGGCTAGCACCGCAGTCGACCGCCTCCTCCGCAAAGAAATTTGGGTGTACAAACCTTTGGACCTAAAGTTGATACTGGACCATTGGTTTACCTTGTACAACCTAGAGGAGCAGGCCTTCATCCAGCAAAAGATTGGCTCTATCCTCTCACTGACAAAGATAAAGGTGAATTTGCCTTTAGTCCGGGCCATGCTCCAATTATGGGAAATCGAGCCCGCTGCTTTCTTTATCGGCTGCATGAGATCACCCCTACCCTGGAGGAGTACACCCAGTTGCTACAGGCTCCAGCACTGACTGATCAAATCTATGCACCAGACCTTGAGGCTGGGCCAACCGATACCTTCAGCAGATTATTAGGCATCCGTAAGACAGCAGTCAACAAAGCCCTGGCAGACTGTAATGGATATTGCATACGTATGGATGATTTAGAAGCCTGGTTCATCGCCCGAGAGGACAATGGGGATAGGAAGGACATACTGTGTGGGGACCCCAAAACTTACAGACAGAGAAGGGTGAACGCTTTCATCTTGACAGCCTTCGCCACCATACTGTTCCCCACCGGGACCTTCTATATTCACTACTGGGTTGTAGAGCTGGTGACCCAATTTCTGGAGGGAAGATCTTACATCCCGGCTCTACTGGCTGAACAGATCCGGAACTTGAATTTCCTTAAGAAGAAAGGCCATGGGATCCTTCGCTCAAGCCTCAACCTTATGCTGATATGGTTTGTAAGCCACCTTAAGTGCTTCGGGCTGAACATGGTCCGAAAAACCTTAGCCCAGCAGGTGGATCTCGTAGACTCATGTATAGAAAAGGTGAAGCTACCCAACGACCTTACCAGGCACAGTTGGGTAGAGGTACTTAGAAGATTCAGTTCCGAGGATATTTTGTGGATAGCCAAGTGGAGCTGTTGTGACAAAATCATCTTGACCTGCAGTAACTTCCAAGTAGTACCTTTAATCGGAATCAGTGGATGTATTAGATATCACCCCAACTCAGTGCTCCGCCAGTTTGGTACCATCCAAGATATAGTTTATCGGCCCTCGCTGGAAGCAGTCACCTTTGAGTACCAAGATCCGAACCTGTTGGTAGCCGAGAAGTTTGCTAAGCTGGCAGAGGTCAAAGCACTTTGGGAAGCCAGAATTGAAAGCCCGAATGTGGACCTCGGGGATTTAGATGGCGAAGTGGGAAAACACCGAGCCACCAGAGAGTTTGTAATCCGCCAGCTATACCAGACAGGGGAAAGAGCATACCGGGTTCCAGACGTCACCCAACCAGATTAGACAAGATCAATCCAGAGACAGAAGTATACCTAGAACAGGTCAAGGCCCGAATGGAGGTATACTTTGAAGCTGCAGATTATAAGAAAGACATCTGGAAGGGACGTTTCAAAGAATCCGACCAAAGGAACAAGGCCTTGGAAGCACAATTGGAGAAGACCCAAGCCAAAGTCAAAGAATTAGAAGTTGTCATCAATGGGAAGTCTGAGCCTCCACAACAAAAGACTAAAAGAGCTAGGAAATAGATCATTATTTGTAATCTTTTATTTTGATTATCGAACTCCAAAATTTTCAATATTAATAAAAGTAAAGTTTCAATATTACATTGTCAATCAATTGTCAACCCTTTTATTTTTACAATCCGCGTGACACATGCATATCATTTTGCATACATCACATTAAACTAAAAAACAAAATGTGCGCTCAGGTATCAAGATAGCTCCCAAGCAACCGAACCCTCCCAGAAGTCCAATTCTCACACGTTCAAGAATAAAAATGGCCAACAGCAGCGACAACCGCAACAACACCAATGCTGAAGCTGCCTTGGACTCCAGGATCATGTCCCTATAACAAACGGTCCAACAATTGGCTGCCCAAGTTCACCTCTTAACTGAAAGCATCGGCCTCCTGCGCAACACTCAGCTAACCCAGGAAGAGTATTCAGGGGCCAGAAAGGGGAAGGCAGTGGAGGGACAGCCTCCGGAATATGAAGAGATCAATTCCCACCTTAACCCGGCCTTCGAATATGAGCCGAAGGTCAACCAGGGGCCGACCTCCGATGACCTGAAAAGGGAAATGGAAGAGAGGCAGAAGGAGATGGAGAAGCGACTCTTCTAGTAGCTCCATGACAAGATGAAAACGATTGAGGGCCCTGATGGTTTCGAACAAGCCGGAATCACCAATTTGCTAACATACAGGGAGGAGGTATACCCTGAGAAGTTCAAGACCCCAGAGTTTGAAAAGTATGATGGGACCGGCTGCCCCAAAATGCATACTAGGCTATATGCCCGGAAAATGAGCAAGTATGCTCAATACGACCAACTCATGCTCCAGACATTCCAAGACAGCCTCACAGGCCCTGCACTGGTCTGGTATGCCCACCTGGACTTCAACATTGTCAACACCTGGGAGAAGCTAGCCCGGGCGTTTTATGACTAATATAAGTTCAATATCGAAGTCGCCCCATCTGTAATCGACCTGGGGAGTCTTTGAAAAAGGCATGCTGAGCCATTCAAGGAGTATGCTCAGCGCTGGAGAGCCCAGGCCGCTAGGGTAGCAATCCCGATATCTGAGAAGGAATTGACATCCATATTTGTCAATACCCTGGACAAGACCTACTTTTCACACCTGGTAGGCCAGACCTCATCCAGTTTTGCAGAGGTAGTGGCTGCGGGATGCAGGATTGAGAATCCCATCACCATCGGTAGACTCCAAACAATGGAGCCTCCTAGGATCACATCGACACAAAGGCCTTTAGGAGGAAACAGAGCTAAAGAGTCCACTGTTAGCACGGTCCACTCCGGTAAGGCAGAAAAATCTGGGACTCGTGTAACATTCCAGACCACGAGTACCCCAGCCCAACAACCCATGACAGGTCACGCCCAGGCCGCCAAGGCCCCAAGGCAGTTCACTCCAATCCCCATACCGCTCAGTCAGGTCTTCGCTTGGTTGAGGGCAGACAACTTGATTAGTTTCGAGCTCCCCAATGACCGGTACAGGCCCAAGAATTTCGACTCAAGCCTCAAGTGTGACTACCATATGGGACAAGAGGGGCATTTTACAGATAGGTGCTGGAGGCTCCGGCACAAAATCCAAGACTTAATTGATGCAGAAATCATACAGCTGGATTTTGTGAACACCCCAGCACCCAATGTCAACACCAATCCACTGCCCAATCACAAGCCTACCATTAATATGATCACATCTGAGGAGTCGATTCCCAAAGAAGCCCCTAAGCAGAATACAATGGAGCAGCAGAAGAAGCAATCCCATCAAGCTCCAGAAGAAGCATCAAAGGCACACATTAAAAATAGGTGGTTAGCCGGAGACCTAACGGTCGACACTTTGGGAGAATCACACGGGAGATTTCAGTATTTGGTAAATTATTCTTATACCCCGACTGAGCAAGGGCCGCCTAGTGGATGGGGACCGGAATTTGAGAAAGAAGACAACCCGTCAAAGGAAGAGGGGAAGACTATCAACATGATCTACTCTCATCAGAAGCCCAGGGTTATACGGTGCTACGAGGGACAATCAGCTGAGGTACAAATCCCAAGAAAAAGATATGTATTCAATGTCCCGATAGTGACAGAGAATTACAAGGCTGCACTGTTCGACTATCGGGCCCTCGAACAAGAGCGGCCTCCTATGGTGGGAGGCATCACCCGCTCTGGGAGATTATACGATCTAAAGTATAAAGGCCCGACTGAAGAACCCAATGTGGAGAAAGGAGAAGAAGAGGAAGGGGGACTCGCTGCATTTACAAAGATGGTCAAGGCGAGTGAATACAAGATCATGGAACAATTAAATAAAGTTCCAGCACAGATATCACTCATGGGCCTTCTCACAACATCCGAGCCCCACAGGAAAGCACTCTTTAAAGTGCTAAAACAGATTCAGGTCCCAAAGGGCATCGCTACAGACAAAATAAGTCACGTGGCGGACTCCATCTTTACAATGGACTAGATATCTTTCTCTCCGGAAGAGCTAGGAGAGAGGGAGACCAACATACCAAACCATTATTCTTAGTGGTCAGGTGCAATGACACCATTGTCTCTCGGGTACTCATCGACAACGAATCATCCCTCAACGTTTGCCCATTGGCAACGCTCGACTTGTTGGGGGTCGATCCAAGCAACATAAAACCTAGCTCCACGATGGTCAGAGCTTTTGACGGATCAAAAAGAGACATAGTGGGGGAAGTGAACCTACTAGTAGAAATTGGTTCACAAGTATTCCACATCGCTTTCCAGGTCCTCGACATCCTAAGGTCTTTCAACTTGCTTTTGGGACAACCTTGGATACATGCTGCTGGAGCCATCCCCTTTAGTCTCCACCAAAGGGTCAAGTTCATTGCAAGCGGGCAGATAGTCACAGTATTAGGCGAACAGGATTACGCCATATACAAAGAGACTGCCATACCTTATTTGGGAGGAAGGTTCAGAAGACCTGGGGCTGCAGATTTTCAATGAAGTGAACATGGTGACCAGCAAGGAGGGCCATCAGTTTAAAGAGGGGTAGCACGGGACGTTTGGACTGGGGTACATTCCTACGGCCGCAGAAGAAGCGCAAGCAAGAGGTGTCAAAGGTAGAATGAAGGGGAAGCCGATCGACACCCAGATGTGCATCCCACCTCTCCAACAATCTTTCCGAAAGGCAAACATCATTCAAGAGCTTCGGATAAACGAAGAGGACGACAGCAAAGGGAAGTCAATCCCCCGCACGTCCAACCAGCATCCGGCTTGAACAATTGGTTTTGTTATCCTATCAGTAACGCTAGGTTAGCTCGAAAGTAGAGAAAAATTATTAAGCAAATTTTATTGAGACTCTTTATCAAATTCAATTACAGTTTGTTTTCTTCTTATATATATGCTTTCACTTTTATGTTATTCAGATCTCCTACCATCGAACATCAAGGATATTTCGCGTAAGTAGAAAGTAAAAACACTGATATCGTTTCCAACGCTGCTGGAGTCAGTTGTTGAAGGCGATATCCTAGACCACGAAATAATACAAGAAAATTGGCAAAAACATGAACAAAGCGGAATTTCGATCGACAAGCCTGTGGAGACAGTAAATCTAGGAAGCATGGAAAACCCTAAGAACCTCAAAATTGGGACCGTTTGAGTGACGAGCAAAAATGTGAGATAACCGAGCTATTAACGGAATATGCGGATGTGTTTGCCTGGTCATATGGTGACATGCCAGGGCTAGACCAATCAATAGTGGTTCATAGGCTTCCCACAGGGGAAGATGTCAAACCTAAAAGACAAAAACTGAGAAGATTTAGGCCTGACATCTTGCTAAAGATTAAGGAAGAAGTCAAGAAACTGCTAGAAGTAGGGTTCATTGAAGTATCCGACTACCCAGAATGGGTAGCAAATATAGTCCCCGTTATGAAAAAGAATGGAAAAGTACGTGTATGCGTAGACTTCCGGGACTTAAACCAAGCTACGCCAAAGGATAACTTTCCCCTACCTCACATTGATGTTCTAGTAGACAACACTGCGGGAAACCATCTCTTCTCATTCATGGACGGTTTCTCAGGATATAATCAAATAAAAATGGCTGAAGAAGATAAAACCAAAACAACCTTCATCACAACATGGGGAACTTTCTGTTACAAAGTCATGCCCTTCGGTTTGAAAAACACCGGGGCAACGTATCAGAGAGCCATGGTCGCAATACTTCACGACATGATGCATCGAGAAGTTGAAGTATATGTCGACGACATCGATAGCCAAATCCAAAAAAAGAGAAAGCCATATAGATATCCTGAGGAAATTGTTTAAACGACTGAGAAAATTCCAGCTCAAGTTAAATCCAGATAAATGCACTTTCGGGGTCACAACGGGGAAATTGTTAGGGTTTGTCATAAGCCAGGAAGGCATTAAAATTGACCTTGACAAGGTAAAGTCCATATTAGAGTTACCTTCCCCACGCTCCATTAAAGAAGTAAGAAGCTTATTGGGAAGATTAAATTATATAGCTCGTTTTATCTCACAACTCACCGACAAATGCCGGGCACTATTCCGTTTGTTGAAGAAGAACGCCACAATAGAATGGGACGATGAATGCGAAGAGGCATTCAGGACGATCAAAGACTATCTTATAAAACCTCCGGTCTTGATAGTCCCGAAACAAGGAAAACCCTTATTCTTATACCTCACTATACTCCCTGAATCCGTGGGATGTGTGCTGGGGCAGAAAGATGACGAGGGAAGAGAGCGTTCCATATATTATCTGAGCAAAAAGTTCACAGATGGGGAACAGAGGTACTCAGAGGTGGAGAAGATGCGTTGTGCTTTAATCTGGGTCATGCATCGACTAAGGCAATACACCCTTTACTACCATATTGAGCTGCTGACAAGACATGATCCCTTGAAATACTTGGCAGAGAAGCCAGCTCTGATAGGGAGAATCTCTAAGTGGCAAATGCTCCTATCCGAGTTCGACATCACATACATAAATCAGAACTCGATGAAAGGGCAAGCATTAGCCGACCAATTAGCGGAACACCCTGTCGAGACAGATTCCTAAGAACTACATGCTCAATTTCCAGATGAGAATATATTGACAGTGGAAGATATGCCAATAGAAGACTTTGGGATAGAGCAGAATGCTAAATGGAAACTGTTTTTCGATGGAGCCGCCAACGTATTCGGTTGTGGGGTTGGGGCAGTATTGATATCCCCAATGGCACTCAATTCCCTGCAGCGACGAGACTTACATTTCCCTATACCAATAATATCGTAGAATATGAAGCATGTATTCTTGGCCTCAAAATGGCCTGTCAAATGGAAATCCGCGAATTAGAAGTATATGAGATTCGTCGCTTATCATACTACAGACAAGAGGGGAATACAAGACTAAAGACCCCAAACTGGTACCGTATCATCAACACTTGACAGAGCTAATTGAAGAATTCAAGGCAATCACTTTCACATACATCCCGAGAACTCAGAATCAGTTTGCAGATGCACTAGCCACACTAGCATCTATGATCCATATAACAAGGAGAGCCGAAGTTCAACCGATGAAAATAGACATCGAAAGTCGGCCCGCCTATTGTTTAACCATTGAAAAAGTACAAGATGACAAGCCCTGGTATCACGACATCAAGACTTTCCTCCAAGAAAGTAAATACCCTGAAATGGCTAGCAAGAATGACCAAAGAACACTCATAAGGTTAGCAAGCCATTTCCTATTAAGTGGGTCTATACTTTACAAGAGATCATCTGATACCACCTTGTTGAGATGTGTGGACAAAGATGAAGCATGCGAACTAATGAAGGAAGTACATGAGGGAGTATGTGGACCTCATATGAATGGCTACATGTTGGCCCGAAAAATCATGAGGTTAGGATATTATTAGTTGACCATGGAATCGGATTGCATAAAATATGTCAAGCACTGTCATATGTGTCAAGTCTACGCAAACCGGATAAATGCTCCGCCCAACGAGCTACACTTGTTATCAGCACGATGGCCTTTCTCCATGTGGGGAATCGACATAATAGGCCTGATCACTCCGACAGCATCTAATGGCCATAGGTTCATACTGGTAGCGATTGATTACTTCACCAAATGGGTAGAAGCTTCATCATATACCAATGTCACAAAAGGGGTAATAGTCCGCTTCTTAAAAAGGGACGTAATAGCCCGATATGGAGTTCCTGAGTCTATCATCACGACAATGGTACCAATCTTAAAAATAAATCGATGACAGGTTTATGTCAACAATTCCACATAAACCACAGAAATTCAACTCCCTACCGACCTCAAATGAATGGGGCAGTAGAAGCAGCCAACAAGAATATTAAAAAGATCATCGAGAAAATGACAACAACTTACAAAGATTGGCACGAAATGTTGCCGTTTGCTCTCATGGCTTATAGGACCTCAATAAGAACATCTACAGGAGCCACCCCATACTCATTGGTATATGGTACAGAAGCAGTGCTATTAGTTGAAGTCGAAATACCATCATTCAGAATCCTGTCAGAAACTCGGCTAATCAAATCAGATTGGGTAAGGAAAAGGCTTGAGCAGCTGAATCTGATTGATGAAAGAAGACTTACCACACTATGTCATGGCCAGTGTTACCAACAAAGGATGGCCCGAGCATTTAACAAGAAAATGAGGCCCCAATACTTCAAAGAAGGGAATCTGGTGCTAAGGAAGGTTCTCTCGAATGCCCAAGACTTTAGAGGGAAATTTACCCCAAACTATGAAGGCCTTTATGTGGTGAAAAAGGTTCTGTCAGAGGTGCTTTGATACTAACTCAAATGGATGGTCCAGAATTGAGAGACCCCATTAACACAGATGTTGTAAAGATGTACTATCCATTAGGCAAGGGAATCGAAATTTTGCCAATGTTTATGAAAGCCAATATTCGATACAAATTTCGTTGAGTCGAGTTTTTACTTTTTACAAGCAAAGTTAATATCCCTGAATGGTCGATAATCCAAATCAATTCTCATCACAACAAATATTCCTAAACACATTACCCACCACTTTGCCAATAAAAGATAAACACTAAAATGATAATGAATCTCAATATATTTGGTGACATAATTCCATCTACTTTTGAGCATTACAACTTAGTGCATTAGTAGGATAACGTTACCATCAAAAGAGCCATGTGCATAAAGAAAGGAAGCACATCAAGATTTTCAACCCCGTGTCAAGATAAGAAGAAGTGAAGCAGAAGTAAACCAGCCTGAAGGTTCGATTGTTTGGTGGATGTCCACGATAAACTGACAAGCATATTAAAATAAATAACTATCATCATATCATGAAAGGCATCACATCATTTAGCTCAGTCAGTAGAAAGCATATTCAGAAGCATAAGATGAGTCAGCCCATAGTTGGGCACTTGTCTAAACATTCCTTTTAATAGGGTAGTCAGCCCAAAAAGGGGCACTTCCCTAGATCCTCTCTTAAGGTCCTAAAAGCCTTTGAGATTCATTTACTAGGTTAGTCAGCCAAGATAGCAATTCTAAAATCGTCTCAAGGTACTCATAAGCACTTTTTGGACACTCTCTAGGTTAGTCAGCCCAAGATGGCAATTTCCTAAAAATCCGTTCTCAAGGTCAGCTCATAAGGGCACTTTTTGAGACACTCTACCATAGGTTAGTCAGCCCAAGATGGGCACTTTCCTAAAAATCTATCTTAAGGTTAGTCAGCCCATGAGGGGGACTTTCCTAAATTCTCCTGATTAGTCAGCTCTTAGGGCACTTTTCGGAAATATTCTTCCAAACAGTTGCTAGTCTAACAAAACGCTTCTGTTGACAGGTAGCCAACTCATAAGGGCGCTTCCTAAGTAAATTTTCTTTCCAAGGTTGCTAGTCTGATAAGACGCTTCCTATCATCATTTCTTCCACACAATGCTTGAGGTGTTTCCTATCGCCAATTAGTTGGCCCATAAAGCACTGTTTGGGGAGGGAACATTACTCTAAATTGTTAGGACCATCTTAAATCGTGAGATTATTAGCTCTTGGAGCATTTTCCTACCAAAACAAATGCCAGGTAACCAGCCAAAACAAGACGTTATCTATTTAAGAGGCCAAAAATGGCGTCTTTCTTGTCTTTGTAGTTAAGTTTTTCAAACTTTACTACAAAGAGGGGCAGTTGTAAACACCCCATTTTTGCCCTAGGAATGAATAATAATCACTAATAATCAATTCTTAATTTTTTCTAATTTTTTAATTTAGCATAAATAATAAAAATATTCAAAAAAAATAAAAATAAATAGGAAAACACATCAATTTTGAAAAATGATTTCAGAAATGGCAATAATAAATAGTAAATAATTTTTACAAATTTTTGAAATTTCAAAAAATACAAAAAAGATAAAAAAAATCGCATTGCATATATGCAATTTGCGAAATTAGAAAAATCAGGAAAATGGGCTAGCCCAGCTGGTCCAGACCACGGGTTAAGGCGCGCGCAGGAGGGCTCGGTTGCAGGTTCAAATCGCGGGGGAAGCAATTTCCGCATTTTGAGTTTTTTTCACTTATCCAAGACACGTGGCAGCATCCGATTGGCTGGAGGAAACGCACGCACCGGGCGCGTGATCGTTTTCTACTCGAGTCCGAGATCGCTGGTGAAAGAAAAATTCGCATTTTGGCTGTTTGGATTCGATTTTTTACACAAATCCAACAGATCTTTAACAGAAATGAGATAAACATCATCTAATTAGAATCAAATCGCAACAAATCGATGGATTTACACAAATCGGAGTTGTTTTTTTTTAACCGAAAATCCGATTAGCTTCGATCGGAGGAAATATGAGCTTATCCAGCTCGGTTTCAAGTGCCTATAAATAGAAATTGAAGGGAGGAAGCCAAAGGAGGAATCACAATTGAGAGAAAGTGAGAAAAGAGAGCAAATCGGAGAGCATCGGAGGAAACCCAAAACCGCGAACCGTCGATCGGAGCCAAGCCACCACCAGGAGACGTTCTGGGAGCAAACCACTGCCACCATTGGATTCAGCACCCACGAGAAGTTAGGATTCGACACCTCACCCGTGACAAAAGACTACCGGAACGCCGTGAATGAGCATCCTCTGCCGCCGTGTCCGACCGATCCGACCCGATTCAACTCGATTCGACCCGACCGAACCGACCCGCGCACTGACCCGGATCCAGGTAAGTCGGATTTTCCGGATTTTTTCCAATTTATTTATTTACTTTATTTATTTATTTTTATTCCGATTTGATTTATTATTTATTTATTTGTTTATTAATTTGTTTGTTATTTATTTATTTATGTTTTATTTATGTTTCCGTAAATAGGAAAATGTTAGAAATTAGATTTTTTAGGATTTAATAATGTAGAAAAATAATAAAAAATAATAAAAATAATAATAATGTAGAAAAACAATATAAATATTAGAAAATAATAATAGAACTTTAGATTTCAAAATAGAGTAGATAATAGTTTAGGATAAAATTTTTAACAAAAATTCACAAAAATATAAAAATCAATAAATCATAAAAATCATAAAACTATAAAAATCATGAAAACTTAGAAAAAATATAAAAAAATTGTTGAAGAATAATAAAAATCATAAAATTACAGGAAAAAAAAAGAAAAATCATAAAAATTAATAAAAATTCAAAAATTATAAAAAAAATAAGTTTTAGCACTTAGAAAAATCATTTTCTTCAAATAAATCCAAAATTGATGTTTTTCCTAAAAACCATTTTCAAAAATCAGATAAAAGTTTAGGCTTAGATTTTTTTTAGAAAATCCAAAAAAAATAGTAAAAACATAAAGCAAAAGATATTTCAAAATTAAAATTCACAAACACACTTAAAGTTTTCAGAAAAGCGAACTACGGCTTATTTGATCCTAGATAGCAAGTAAGTAGGCACCCATTCGGGTCAACCCATAAAATGAAATAAAAAATCATTTTCTTGAAATAATTCAAAAACATAATAAAAAGTAACAGAAACACAATAAAACACATTTCTAAATAGGAACAATTTTAGGAGATTAGGTGGTAACCGTAAGGTTTTAATAGGTTAGCCTCCGGACTTAGAAACTCTAGTTTTCCCTTTTCCTCTTTTAAAAAACGAGAAGAGGAAATAACGACGACTAGTGGTCCAAATTAAGACTAATTCGCTCCATTTAGTCTTAATTCAATATTTCCCAACAACAGTTGGGTAGCGACTCCAAAAATCAAACGAAATTCCTAACTCAAGTCGATGGATCTACATTAGATGAGCATAAGGTCTAGTTTAGATCGGATTAGGAATGGGAATGCAAAAAAATTAGACTCGACAAACACCAAAAAAGATTACACATAGATTCCATTGCATATAAATTTTTAGCGATTTAATTTAGCCAAACATGCAGTATTATACATAGTAGTATAAGTATTATACTCTAATAAGATGTATATATAGATCAAGTCCATACTAGAATTTTCCATAATAACAACTTGTATAGGTGAACTACAAAGCAGAGACCATTTCATGATCATGATGTATGTATTGGTAAGTGTGAATATTACATTTTTATCCTAAGTTTGTACGTTGTATATTTATGTGCTTTTGATAGAAAAAATGTATAGATTCAGAAAATATATATACAAGCTTATTCAAGAGAATAAATTAAATGGAAAAGGACCAAAAATTAACTCTATGGTGGATAGGGATCTAGTTGAAATATTCATGTGTGTGTAACATGTGTCTCACATTGCACGTAACCTTAAAGGAGTGGCGTAACATGACACGTAGAGAATAACTAAGAGTGAAAGGTAAAGAAGAGGAGTAGACAATTTCATGAAGCTCAAATATACTAATGATAGGTGGAAAAACTAAACATCATCAACCCTACAATTCTTGAAGAGAGGCAATAAATTATTCATTCTAAGTTTCATTTGATCTTTTTGTGAGAGTAATCTAACAATATGACAGTGTTTATCTCAATTTCTAACTCTGTTAAAATCACAAGACTGGTAAAGCAAATAGAAAATACGGAAAAAACTATCCTAACTACTCTCATTCCTTAGCCCCATCATTACCCCCGTCATCTTCCTCATCAAAATCTATAGAGATATACACATTGTCCTTGTCATTAAGAGATGGAACTTGTATTCCATTATGAGCTAACAGAAGTTCAACACAAGTTTCTATCCTATTAACTTTCTGCTATAACCTCTTGAAATCTCCCCAGAATTCCCTACAGTATTCATCTTGTGTTCTCTTTATGGTTCTCTGTAAGCTCAACATCTGGTGCATGATATGTGATATACCAGCTATATTGTCAGAATGAGTAGTAGACGAGCTACTTAAACCTGATTGAAGTGGTATAGCATATTCCTCCTCATCCTACTCTATTAGAATTTGAACATTCAAGACATCTCTTGGTAATAACCCCATTGGTTTTAGTGATTCAGCTCGTATTGAGCCCATTGCATAGCCCATCTACATTAGGGATAAGTTGTCGAAAATTCCTATTTGCTTTACCAGTCTTGTGATATATGAGCCAACACAAATAGAACCAACCCATGAATTATAAGATCGGTGTCTCAAAATCCAATTAAAGTAACCCCCAAATGAATAGGTTGCCTCTCTATCATACTATACAAATAATACACATAGTCATATTTATAACTCCAAAACTAATTCCCCTCCCACTTAATGTGTATGCAAGTAACCAATGAATATACATGTGGGTTAGGTTTTGTAGCAAAGATGCCTTAGATCTTTTGGGTGCAAACAAGCTTTCAGTACTGATTTGACACCAATATCGACTTTCTATTAGTTCTTTAGGCATTTCAGTTCAAAGTGCTACATATTTGTTTGTGTGAGTGATCTTCGTCATATAATTCGATATTGATGGAGAAGTGAGTAACACTCATTTCAGTAGAAGTTGCCATCAACTTAGAATTGAATCTCGTTATCATCGCTCTAATCTACCGACTCCTGTGTCAATTGAAATGTAGACAGGAATTCATAAGTTAGTTTAACAAATGTTGATTCATGTATACTAAAGAGTCGATCCCATTCACCAATACTGATTAGGCTTCTAACATCATTAGCTAGGTGAGCTTACTCCAAGGCATCCTAATCAATATATAGTGACTCTCTAAAGGGGCAATTCTTGATTTGGGTGTACTGCTTTTTGTGCCCTGAGCTGTGAAACAAAAGCATGGATTGGGCAGCTGTACAACTCGCCTACTGTAAACTCATACCAATTGTGTCGACAAGTGTTTTCTTTTGCGAACATTTAAATGGCATGGTTCCTACGTAAAAAGATACTTTAACAATAAATAATAGCCTACTCTTTATGTAATTGATGTAACTAACTAGAATCATTTCAAGAACTTATTGAACAACATGAATAATTGCTTGGAAAATCGTGTCATGTTTCCAATAAGTAGAAAATAGCATGATAGCCTCGGAAAAAAAAAAAAAAACAATTACTCTAATATATAGATCTAATATAATATTACTAGATTTTCCTTCTAAACAGTAGGTTACTACTATAGGACTACTCAAAATCCTATTTTTTATCAATTTATGTTAATGGAATCTTCAAAATAACCTGCGTAGCAATAGGAATAGCAAAATATTCTAGATTTATAGAGAGAAAGAAGGAAAAGTGTACCGGATCTTGGTGAGAAAGCCATAGGGAGCATAGAGAATGAGTTAGGACTATTGTGTATTCGAGAGGGAGTGTGTGTTCGTTTAGAGTTCACGGGAATGGGAGCAAAGGAAGAAAGAAATGGTTAATTTTTAAAATACACGATGGCCAACACGATCTATAACATGGCCGTGTACCTTGGGCGTGTTGTGTTACGATACAGCCTAAGGTGTGTTGGTAGGTCAATATAACCGTGTAGACTTCCATGTATCTTTATGTGCAAAATGGTGTTGCTTGACATAGGGATGGACATAGGTGTGTAGATTCCTGTTTATCTTTCTATGCAATCTATGCTTACTTAGCCATTAATAAACTTTGATATTGTATAGATTAACTTTTGAATTATGATTTTAGTATTTACAGTACACTAAAAATGATTAGGTAAAAAGGATGTTAAGGATAAATAATTTTATAATAAATGTAATTTGTTTAAATACGAATTTAGTGATTGTTATCTCAAGTAATTGGTTAAGTAAAGAAAGAAAAAATTATCTTTGATCTTTAAAGGTTTATCTTTGCTCAAGGACAAGCAAAGACTTAAGTATGGGAGATTTTAATAAATGTTATAAAGTACTTATTAATTATAATATTTATAATAGTCTTTTATTTAATTTTCTTATATTTTGGGTGGATATTGCACTTAATCACTCTTTATTTTTTATTTCAGAGCTTTGAAATGTAATTTTTTATTTAATAGAAGAATTACATGAGATTTGGAGTAAAAATATCAATTTTACAAAATTATGAAGCATGGCATGGTGAATAGCACAACCATGTACAAAGCTGTGCAAAACAAAACAAGAAAGAGTATTTTGAAGTAGCCGTGTAGAAGTACATAGGTAAGAATACGCTCATGTTAGAGAGTGTGTTTGTTGAAGACAATATTTCAGATATCTTAAAATAGAATGGTACATGGGCAATAGCACGACTATGTTATGACTGTGCCAAGCCAAAATCTAATTTTTCAAATTTGATTTCCAAGCTTAATTTCATTTTCAAAAAGCACAATTCATCCTAAAGATTTTATTTCCTTTCAAAAGTAGCTGAGTTTCCAAAAATCTAGAAAAGTTGTTATTTCCTATTAAAGTAATATTTTCTAATTTATGAAGAGTTCAGGTTTTCTCTAGGAAACTAAAACTTTCCTAGTTGGGCAATGACTAATGGTTATATAAGGATTATAAATTTCCAACAGAAGGAGAGAATTGTAGAGTGATAATAATATAATAATAGATTTTTAGTATTATTGTTTTATTAATGTTCTTCTTCATGCACACTTTTTATATTGTCGCTTTTAAATTTAATATGTTGCTAGCTTAAATCTTCTATTATATTTGGATATGATGAACCCTAGAATAAACATGTGATTTTTTGATTTATTATTCAATGAAATTATTGTTATTCTTGTGATCTAATTATGTGTTTTTTATTGTTTTCAATTTAATATTGCTGGCATATTAGTTGAAATCTAATTTCTTATATAGAGATCAAGAAATCCTATATTAGAATAGATCTAGCATAATTGGAATGAGTTGTATGCAATCTTAGATATAGGACGATGTAAATCTTCTAGATTAGGGTCAAACCTAATAGTGGAGTTCACATATCAAATGTAATATGATTCTAGGGGTATTGATTAGGAAGAAATTCTAATTAATCAACTTGGACTTAAGAATTAGTACACTCAAGAGAGTTATTAGTTTAATTTAAGAATTCTCATGGTCCAAGAATACAATAATTAAATTGAATAATAATTAGCTAATTACATTAGTAGTTCCATAGGGATTCAATATCCGGGTACACCTTTAATGATTGTTGTTTTCCTTAGTTTACTCGTTGTTTGATTTTACTCACTCCACTTGAATTTTCATATTAGATAATAAAAAGGGTGATTACTAGTAATCGTAGTCCCTATGAGATTAACACTCAATATTAATATCAACAATATTATCGAATCAATAGGTGCACTTGCCTACAGGTTTAAGATAGTAGGATAAACCGATACCAAGTTTTTAATCTTTTTATGGATTTTTACTCTACTCAATATGGCCAAGTACACGATCATGCTTTTCGTCATGTTTTTCGACATGGTTAGTAGCATAGCCATGCTCCCTAGTGTGTCCATCCTATATCCATAGGCACGGTTGTGCATTAGGTCATGCAGAATGCCTTACACTCCCCTTTACATAGTCATGTTCTTAAACTATGTAGCTCCATTTGGCTTTTTGTTTCTTCTTTGTTTTTGTTATCCTACATTTCTGCTTTCACGAGACAAAGATCAAGTATAATTCTTTTGAACCAAGTATAAATAAACACTAATTAATCTAACTATATTATACTAAATTATGGAAAATTAAAAAAACTAAGTTAATACTTAGGTTGCCTCCCTAAGAAGCATTGTTATTTAACGTCGTTGGCTCGATGGGTGTTACCTCATTCATGATTCAGTAGAATAGAAGAAAAACTCTTCCCTAGTATTTAGGTCAAGCTCGCCTCCTAGATAGATTTTTAGTCTTTGGCCATTGACCTTGAATGTACCTTTTTGTGGGTGCAAAGCATCAACTTCCCCATGGGGATAAATTTTCATAACTGTAAATGGCTCGGACCATCCTGATTTAAGTTTTCCTAAGAATAGGTGGAGACGAGAGTTGTACAATAACCCTTGACCGCCTTCCTAAAATTTCTTATCTTGTTTAATCCTTTGATTGTAGTAAAGCTTGGTTTGATCTTTGTAAATTATGGAGTTTTCATACACTATAACTTGCCATTCATCCAATTCATTCAACTGGAACTTTTTTTCCCCCCGTAAAGTTAAGATCATAACTCACTAGTTTAAGTGCTTAATAAGCTTTATGTTCAATTTTGACTAGCAAGTGGAGGTTTTTCCATATACTAGTCTATAAGGTGTAGTTTCTAAGGGGGTTTTGTAGGCAATTCAATATGCCCAAAGTGTGTCATCTAATTTTTCTACTCGATCTTTGCAATTAGATGGCACTATTCTTTCCAAGATTCCTTTTATCTTCCTATTAGTTACTTTCACTTGGCCACTTGATTAGGAGTGATAAGGGGTAGCTATCCTACGAGTAACTCCATACTTTTGAAATATTTTCTCAAATTGTTGGTTGCAAAAGTGTGTATCACTTATTATTGCTTTAAGTGTGTCAAAACGTAAAAATAATTTTTTTTAGGAACCTAATAACTACATTAGTGTTGTTCGTGGCTAAAGCTTGGGGCTCAACCCATTCGGATACATAATCAATGGCTACCGAAATATATTTGTTACCACAAGAACTTGGAAAAGGTCCCATAAAATTTATTCCCCATATATCAAATACCTCACAGACTAGTATCAAGTTTTGAGGCATTTCATCTCATCGAGATATATTACCTACTTTTTGGTAATTGTTGCAAAATTGAACATACCTAGACATTATTAAACATTATAGGCCAATAAAAACTCAATTTTAACACTTTGCAGGTGGTTCTATTGGCGTTGTGGCATCCTCCAGTTGGCCTGCATGGCAATGTCCTAAAATTTGCCATCCTTCATTATAGGAAATGCCTCTTTAAATTATTTGATTTGCACACTCAAAATAAGTATGTTTCCTCTCAAAAGTAGAACTTTAAATTGGGAAAGAATTTCCTCTTTTTTTTTATAAGAAAGTCTCTTTGGTAGGATTTTAGTAGCCAAATAACTAGCAATATCAACAAACCAAGGAAATTCAGATTCCCTTAATTGTTGAAGTTGGTAGAGTTGTTCTTTTAGGAATTCATCGTTGATGTCCTTCTCGTCTAATTTTTTAAAATTTGGATTCTCCAGTCGTGATAAGTGGTCTACTATTAGATTTTTAGCTCCTTTCTTATCTCATATTTCTAAATCAAATTCTTACAACAACAGAATCCACCTAACCAAACAAGGTTTAGTGTCTGATTTCTTCAATAAATATCGTAGAGCAGAATGGTTAGTATAAACAATAACCTTGGACAAAACTAAATAAGACCAAAATTTCTCAAAAGCAAAAGCTACAACTAGCAGTTCTTTTTCTATAGTAGTATAATTTTCTTAAGCATTTGTCAAAGTTTTGCTAGCATAATAGAATGGCTAGAAATGCTTGTCCCTCCTTTGTCCTAGAACTACTCTAATTATATAGTCACTAGCATCACACATTAGTTCAAATGGGAGAGTCCAATTAGGTGCAACAACTATTGGGGTGTTAGTCAATTTTTCTTTTAATGTATTGATCGTATCTTGGCATTCTTGAGTAAATACAAAAGGCACTTCTTTTTCTAACAATTTGGTTAATGGCTTGGAAATTTTAGATAAATCCTTTATGAACCTTCTATAAATCCTGCATGACCTAAAAAACTTTTAATAGCCTTAATTGAAGTGGAAGTTGGTAATTTTACAATTGTGTCATTTTTTGCATTATCAACTTCAATTCTTGATTAGAAATTTTGTGTTCAAGGACTATGCCCTCTTGTACCATAAAATGACACTTTTTTTTCCAGATTAACATTAAATTTGTTTCTTTGCACTTTTGTAAAATTTTTTTTAAATTATTAAGACATTTATCAAAAGAATTTCTAAAGATAGAAAAATTGTCCATAAATACCTTCATAATGTCCTTTACAAGATCCTTGAAAATGGCAGTCATGCACCGTTGGAAAGTTGCAGGTGCATTACAAAGGCCAAAAGGCATTCTTCGATAAGCAAATGTATTGTAGGGACATGTGAAAGCAGTTTTTTCTTGATCTTTAGGAGCAATGGGAATCTAAAAATAGCTTGACAATCCATCGAGGAAGTAGTAATACATCTATCCTGCAAGCCTTTCTAGCATTTGGTCAACAAACTGAAGTGGAAAGGATCTTTTCTAGCTATATCATTCAATCTCCCATAGTCAATGCATAATCTCCATTCGATCATCATCCTTATAGGAATTAGCTCATTGTGCTCATTAGGTACTATAGTCATACCTCATTTCTTTAGTACAATCTCTACAAGACTGACCTAAAAACTGTCAAAGATAGGATTAATCATACCTACATCAAGGAGTTTGATGACTTCAACCTTCAGAACTTTCTTTATGTTAGGATTTAGTCTTCTTTGTGGTTGTACTAATGGTTTATAATTTCCTTCCAACAAAATCTTATAAGTGCAAAAGGATGGAGTAATACCTTGAATGTTAGAAATTTTCCAAGCTAATGATCACTTGTGCTCCTGAAGTACATCTAGCAACTTTTCTTCTTGCATGGTGTTCAAATTTGAAGCAATGATTATCAGAAGTTTTGAATCTTTTTCCAAGAACACATACTCCAAATAATTAGGTAGTTGTTTCAATTTTAAGATTGGGGGGTTTTCAATGAAAGTTTTAATCTCGTCGCCTTACTTCGACCAATTTCTTCAAATTCTTTCTATCATAGCAGTGGTTCGTCTTCTTCTTTCTTTTATGCCAAGCAAATTTCCAATTTGGTCACCTTATAGGATTTCCTGCACATGTTCAGATACAGTTAAATCAGTTTTATCTAGAAAATAGCATGTATCATCTTGTGCAAGAAAATGTTTTATAGCTTTGGCAACTTTAAAGACTAATTCTTCCTCACCAACCCTCGATATCAATTTTCCGTCTCCCACGTCTATAATTTCCTTTATTATAGCTAAGAAGGGTCTTCCTAAGATTAGTGGTACTTCTATTTCTTCATCTATATCAAGAGTTACAAAATCTACTAAAAAGATAAAAGTACCCACTTTTACCAACACATCTTCGATTATGCCTCTAGGAAATTTTACAAACCTATTGGCGAGCTACAAACTCATCCTAGTTGGTTTAAGGTCTCCTAATCCTAGTCTTTCGAAATGCAAAAAACTTACTAGTGAAAGCTTACATTGAATTCTTGGAGAAGATGAATGGAAGTGGACGACAACTTGTTTTGAGTTCAAATTTTCCTTATTCTTTTCTTTTGAAAATAGAAGAAACCTATTTTGGTTAGACTTGCTATCGAGTTTCTACCAATGGAGTGTAATACTGTAGTGTTTGTGTTATGTGGCTAGTAGGATGTCACGACTTACAACTTTCTATTGTTTGTACATGTATATGTTGTGGCACCTAATCAAAATGAAAAACAAAAAAAGAGTTAAAACATAAGTATAAAAAATATAAAGTTAAATGGGTTCATGAGTTGAACCGAGACCTGTTTATAAGACTTGCTTAAATAAGTGAGTCTATAAATGGGTTAGGGACCTGGACACAAACCCGAACATGAATTTAGCCATGTTTAATCGAGTTTAACCCATTTATGTCTCGTGTCAATTTTTTATATATACAAACTCATTTAAGTCTAGTAGGTTGGGTTTAAAATTGCCAGTAGAGCTGAAAATGTGAGGCAGGCTAGCCTACTTAACCCACTTTTTTGCAAGTTGGGCAAGAAAAATGGAGCTCACACAAAGCGGGCTTTTTGGCCCACCTAGCGTAACCTATGAGCCAACACAGGACAACCCAATGCGAAGTGGATTAGCTTATGTTGGCCTGTAAGATTTTTTTTTTTTTTTAAATATAGAGACGGAAGTCACATAATAGAAGAATAGAGGAGCGAGTGAATGAGAGCAATAGAACAGAACAGAGGAAACCACAAGTTACTTTACTATTACACTTTACAAAACCAAAAAAGAAAAAAAAAAAAAACACCTTGCCGCCCTCATATACTCATCACTCTATCTCCATCAAACCCTCTTCCCCTATCCTCTACTCCTCTCCACTTGTTTGAGTTGCTTGTCTCCACTCCACCCTTGTCGCTTTACTCATTGGCCGTTGCTCCTCACTCATCAGTCGTCACTCCTTTGCCGTTGTGGGCCCATTGCTAACCTAACTTTAGTTTATCTCTCCAGTCTCCTTGCCTCACTCATCGATCATTGCTCCTCACTCATTAATTATCACTTGTCACTCCTCTACCACCATAGGCCCATAGCTAACCTAGCTTTAGTTCATCTCTCTAGTCTCTACTCTCCACTCTAGTCTTCTCATCTTCTGCTACTATGAAGTTACAGACCTAGACCGACTAGACTCCCTCTCTAAAGTTCCAACTCCGATCTCCTAATTCCGACCGAACTCCCTCACCTTGCTTATCACCTAACCCACGTTGGCTCTTGAGGCAGGTTGGGTCGATATATCCAACTCATTTATGGTGTAAGCCAAAGTAAGCCAGCTCGCATTGACCTGTAGGCCAACGCGGGTCAAGGTGGGCCAACTCATTAAGCTCACATTTCCGACTCTAATTGCCAACCTTAACTAACACTACTTGCTATTAATATTATTATCAATATTTTTATTTTTTTAGTCAAGTAAACTAAAATTCATTAGCAAATAAAAATCAAACACATAAGTATTAACTTACAACTCTATTATAATATTCATGTATCACAAGTATACAAAGTTGCTAAATTTAAGCATGACATTATGAATATAAATAAAACAACACTATTGCAATAATGAAATACCATAAGTGCAAATGTTAAGTAGAAGTCTTGATTGCAAAAGCACTAACAACAATGTAATTACATGTACATACATGTATGATAACAAAAGATATATTTAATCCCTTCTCCTACGACACCTCTGATGTTAGCATGAGATAGGTTACCTTGTATAAAAAATACTAGTACCCGCTACATCCTCATGGCTAAACTACATATAGAATGGCAATAATATGTCCCGAGTCTACCTACATAATGGTCTCTCCCATAGTACATGCAAGTAGATCCCAAAACCTTTATAAAGCAGATGGAGTGAGTGTAACGGTGAGAGATAGATCAAAATCTGGCATCAAATATGATGTAGAAGCCATGTGGAACTGAGGATCAATAGTGGGCTCTATAATGAAATGTAAAAAGGATGATTGGATAACTAGAGAGTGCTCAGTTGGTGGTGCATCTAAAGGAGGAAGAGGTGATTAATCAAGTGGTGGATCTTGATGACAACCCTTACTATGGCCCCGCCCTCTCCTCCTATATCCTCTGTAAGGTACAAAACCCTGAGGCTCCTCTTAATAGTTTGGGAGGGGGAACAAAATCACACCTCTATAGCCATGAAGAATATGCTTCCCAGCAATTGCAATGGCCCATGCATCTTGTAAAGTATCACCTAACTCAATAAGATCGAATGCATTGGCTTGCAATAAAGATAAAGTAAACTACTTTAATACTTTAGTTATTTTAGAAAGTGAAATACTCATATAGATGATAAATCTTACCATTGCTCCCAGCATCGCTCTAATGCATCCAATGTAATGCTTGATGACATTGTAGTACCATGCATAATACTCAAGATTAACCAAATTCGCCAAACTTGCCACTAGCATATCTAAGTGTGATGTTGCTTAAGTGAATCCTTGTCAATCTTCCCTCTAAGATCAATCTTATGAAGTGATAGTAATGTGTTGCATAGATTTAAGATCTTCTAAATACCACTGAACTAATGGGCGACTCAATTTAGAAAGTGACATTCGACACTGTGAAAACAAATAAGTGGCATATGAGCAAGCCAAACATCTTTACCTAATCTATAGTACCGAGGCAATGCATCAAAGTTGTCAACACTATAAGGCAACCACTCAATCTACAAAGAACAATTTTTGGTAATTATTCATAACATTCGCATAATTAAGTTAACTTAGAATGTAAATTTGACATACATGATCTGATGTTTACCTATCTAAGGCATCCCTATACTAGCCGACAACATGTGTAGGAAGCTTTGTCATGTCAAACTAAGCGTACTAATGAAGAACTAATGGGCTATGTTGAGGGATATAAATCTAGTGACAAATTGGGGCAATATGTGAAAACCTATCCCAAGCCCAAACCTATAAAAGTATTGTTGCACCTCCTATTTCTTGAGTAGCAGGATTTGAAGCTTAGCATAGATATCTATACAACCATGCTAAGCATGTTGACCTCCAACTGTAACCTATAGCAGCTCAAAAGTCCTATGAAAATGGTAGGAATATCAGGTGGACAAAGTTAGACGATGTATCTAAGAAGGCAATCCCACCCATCAACTCAAGAATATGCTCGTGCGAATCACATAATGGTGTTTAGATTAACACCAAGAGATAAATGCCTGAAAGCACGACACAACCACGCATTTTCGGCCATCCAATAGAGTTGTCTCATAAACCAAGCCTCACTCTAAGGGGGCACTTGCACTCATCTACCCAACCTAAGCTCGTGGCCTCAGCGATTGCATAGCCATCCACTAGTAAACCAAATTAGACCAACACATCCTATAGTGTGATAGTGACCTCCCCATGTGGCATGTGAAGAGTGTGTGTCTTCAGCCTCCAACACTCAAGTAAAGTTGTGATAATGTGCCAGTCTAGTTGTATAAATGGTATTTGAGAGATATTGCGAAACCCTGCCTACCTATAAGTATGGAAGGATACATGGGTTTAGTAAGATCCTCTCTTGTTCTTAACGCAATAAATCCTCCCATCTCTAGCAAACTAGCCATGTCGTATCTTGGCAAAATGAAGAAATGTTGATGTCAACAAAGTAAACATCCTGTAATTGAAATTTGCACAATTAATGGGTAACCTTTCACATACCTAATTAGCCTAAATAGCCATCAAACGATGCATATCCTACTATATCAGTAATGACCTATCTAATGGGCTTGGATCCATCTACATAAAAAATAACAAAGAATTATATCATTTAATAAGTTAATAGTTTGAGATGAAACAACAATTGTAAGAAGCAAACAATGAATGCAAAAAACTTTATTGAAAAAACATATTAGAATCCTATATAACATCTTATGGACCTTGCATCCTCCTTTGTTCGGGGCAGCTTCTTCGGTGCCCTTCTTTCATATAAAAGCCACAACAAATCTTGGTAAGCGCTTCTCTAAGGTCCATTTCAATGTGGTACCACTTCGATCATGGCCTATCTTTTTGTCGAGTAATCCCCATGTCTAGATGTATAAATGGCATATGAATATCTAGTTGTCTGCTCTTGTCACCAAGTGCGTAGAAACTCACATGGTAAACAAGTGGTTGAGTCATCCAATGGTACCACATTACTACATGTTGCATGTCGTCCATTCCAACATAGGCCATGGTGGCAAACACATGTGAATAAGGTATCCTATGAGTCCACCATTTGTTACAATTGCATTCATTTCTCAATATGTTCATTGTATGGTTGTTGCCACCTTTGTATCCATATCCTATCCTTTTTGTATTGGTGACTACTTCAAAGATCCCTATCATTCTATCAAAGGTCACGACTTTGTATCAAGTAGCTGCTTGTTGCTATTTTTCTATTCTTTGAGCGGCCTATAGTGTGAACACTTCCCCCTTACAAATTCCTTCAACCGCTTTATCCTACCACTTCTACCAATAGTGGTTACAATTGCAAAAGACCTTCAAGACCAAAGCTAACATAGGTAAACATCTTGCACCCTTCAACAAAACATCGTAGCTCTCGTTAAGCTTGGTTGCCATAAACCCATACTTCTTTAATGGGATGCTCTTTGTTTTATGTTGAAATTGCTAGTCACATGTCAAATACAAAACTATGATTATGTAAAAGGCGGTTGCCTACCAACTTCTTCATGCCTTATTGCCTCTAATATCCCTTAATGTCATTTTGAGATAAGGCATATCATCTCCTGATCAAGCTGGTGGCTAGCAACACATTGGTTCAACAAAGATAGAAACCATGACTATGAAACAAATGATTTTTTTTCAACTAATGCAAATGCTAAAGGTATAATGTGGTTTATACCATCCATGCTACATGTAATTAACAACTTGTAGCTGTATTTCCCATATAAAAAGGTTTCATCAATACTAATCGCCATCCTATGGTATTTAAATGCATGTATGTAAGGACCAAATGTCCAAAACACTCTTCGAAAAATCACTTCATCTTGTTAAGCGATTAGCCAACCTTGCCAAAACACTTGCGAACCTAGTTTACTAATTTTGATAGCATTCAATAGCTTTAGAAGCTTCATATATAACTTGTCCCAATTACCATAGATGGCTTTGATCATTATCCTCTTCCCATCCCATACTCACCTATTTGTTATCGAATACCTAAATGTTTGAAGGATATTTTCCTTGAGGAACAGAATCTTCACATCGAGATTCAACCTAATGTGACCGAAGAAATAGCGCGCCATGAACCTTGAGTCCAATTGTGGATGGTCTTGACTCAACACAAGGTTAATACAAGTGTACGAGCCTTCCACAATAGTGATTACAAAATCTATTTGAGTGCGCTTTTAGCATGCATGGAGTCACCATTGTCAACTATAATCCCTATTTGTACAATAAATAGACCACACTCTCCTATCGAACTTGTCAACACGATAGTTGTGGTGATGTTTGATGTGGAATACCTTGACTACATATATCAAATCAAATTTTCTAGCTGTCGAGTCTAATTTAAAAAATTTATATTATCTCCTTAATTCGATTCATATTAGATCTTATACTCATCTAATATAAATCTTCGACTTAAATTAAGAATTTTATTAATTATTTGAAGTCACCACCCAATTGGAGTTGGGAAAAATTATCGAATTAAATTAATTGAGCAGATTAATTTTAATCTAAACAACTAGTTGACAAAATCTCCCCTTTTTTATAAAAGAAAAAAGAAAAAAAGAAAAACTAGAGATTCTTGACTCGGGAGCTATCCTATTAAAACCCTAAAGTTACCACCTTATCCTTCTAAAATCTGAATTATGTTATGATATCCTTTTTTTAGCATAAAAGAAAATACTAGATAAAAAATGATACAACTATTATACTAATAATGATTTGAAAATATTTTTTTTATTTTTTTAGAGTTGCCCCATAAGGATGCCTACATACTTGCTATTCAGGATCAAACAGGCCGTAGTTCACTTTCATAAAAATTTAGTGGATTATTTAATCTTAATTACGGGTTTAAACCGTGTTTGTTTCTTTTTTTTCTTCTTCTTTTTCATCCGATTCGAAAAAGATTGATGCAAATCCCTTAACTTGAAGTTATTCTTATGATTTATCCAAAAAGATTCGAGAAAAGAAATTGTTTTCTCTTGTTCGGATTAGCTTCCGATTTTTTCTTGTCCGTTTCACGTCTATCGACTGGCTGAAGAAGACGATCATGCGCACCACGCGTGATTTGGTTGTCCTATTACATGCTTCCATGTGGCAGCTAGGAAGAAAAGAAAAAAGAAAAACGGCACAAAGTGCCATTCGTGAGTTTCAAACCCGTGACCACGTCTTCCCCCGTACGTTTCAGGTACACACACGGACCAGCTAGGCTGGCCCAATTCTCATTTTTTCTTTGCATGCAAATTACATATAAACATGCTAATTTTTACTAATTTTATATTATTTTGAAATTCCTAAATTTAATTTAAAAACCTAAATATCTTTTATTGTTATTATTACCCTCATTTCCTATTATTTGTGTATTGTTTTTATTTATCTTATTATTTATTTATTTTTTCCTTTATATCTGAAGAATAGAAAAACATTAATAATAATAATTAGGAGACAAAAATGGGGTGTTTACAGTTGCCCCTCTTTGTAGTAAAGTTTGAAAAAATTAACTACAAAGACAACAAAGACACCATTTTTGCCTAAGAGAAAGGATAGATAACGCTATAATCAGCTGGCTATCCAAACTTAGATCCACTAGAGAGTCGTCTGACCAAAAGTTTAAGTAAGGAAAATGCCTTACGAGCTAACAATCCCATATTTCAAAAGAAGATAGTTACTTTATGATGATTAATATTCCTTGGGAAGTGATCTTAGACAAGAAACATCTCACCAAACTAGCAACTTGGAGGGAGAGATCATCTAAAAAAGTGTTCTTATGAGCTAACTAATCAATGATAAAAAGCATCTCATTAGACTAACAACCTTAAATAGAGATTGTTTAGGAATGTGTCCTTATGAACTAACTAACTGATAATAGGAAGCGTCTTATAGGACTAGCAACCTTAAAGAAGAAATTGTTTAGGAAAGCGCTCTTATGAGCTAGCTAACTAATAATAGGAAGCGTCTTACACGACTAACAACCTTAAAGAAATCATCTAGAAAAGTGCTTTTATGAGATGACTAATTGATGCTAGGATGCATCTCACTAGACTAACAACCACGAAGGAGAGATCATCTAGAAAAGTACTCTTACAAGCTGACTGATTGATGATCGTAAGCATCTCATTAGACTAGCAATTAAGGATATTTAGGAAAGTGCCCCATCGTGGGCTAACTGATTAATAGTGGAGAGATCTTTTTGAACGATACCTAGATACATCTTAATAACCTGACATCCCCAAGAAATGTTTTTGTGAGCTGATCAAATAATAATGAGAGGCATCTTTTATACTAGCCAATTTAAATAGAAATGTGACTCATGATGAATGATTACTTACTTTAAATGCTTATCTGATTTTCATAGATAACAACCAAACAACCGAACGCTCGTGATAATCTAATCCTTCTCTGCTTACCTTTGCTTCGAATAGAGCAGAAAGTCTTGATGTATTTCTTCTCGTAGGCTTAGCTCTCATGATTGTGGCGTTATCCTATGAATATACCAGATCGAATGTTCGAAATAGGTGGAATCGTACAAAATTCCATTAAGTTTTATCATCCCTTCATTGTTCATTATTTATTATTTTCCTGCATGTGTGATGGGGCAATGGGTAGTGCGTATATATAGATATATATAAAATGATATAAGATTTTGTTTGATAACAATTGGTCAGGGTGATTGACCATTCAGGGACATCCACTTTGCTTATAGAAGAATGAAAATCAAAACCGTGAAGTTGTAATAATTGTTGACATTTCTTAATACTAAATCCCCTTCTTTAAAATATCGAGGCCTTATTCACTTGTTGAATGCTTAGGCCGTCCTTTGTTGGTAGCATTGACCATGGCATAATGTCGTGAGTCTTTTCTCATCGATCAAGTTTACCCGATCGGTCCTTTTCTTTACCCAATCAGATTCATCCAACTGTGCCTCTAATAAAACCCTGAAAGATGGCATTTCGACCTCAACTGGCAATATTGCCTTGGTACCATATACCAAAAAATATGGAGTAACTCTAGTAGACATTCGAATTGAGGTCCTGTAGGCCATGAGGGCAAATGGTAACATCTCGTGCCGATCTTTATAAGTAATGGTCATATTCTCAACAATTCTCTTGATGTTCTTATTGGCTGCTTCTACTGCCCCATTCATTTGAGGTCGGTATGGAATTGAGTTTCTGTGGTTTATCTTGAATTGTTGACATAACTCCGCCATCAATTTGTTGTTGAGGTTGGTGCTATTATCGGTGATGATTAATTCAGGGACTCCGTATCGAGCAATTATGTCCCTCTTCATGAATTGGACTATTACTCCTTTGGTGACACTAGCATATGATGAGGCCTCCACCCACTTTGTGAAATAATCAATGGCTACAAGTATAAATTTATGACCATTGGATGCCTTTGGGGTGATTAGCTTGATAATGTCGATTCCCTACATAGAGAAAGGCTATGGTGCAGATAGTGAATGAAGTTCTTTAGGTGGAGCATTTATTTTGTTGGCATAGACTTGGCACAAGTGACAGTGCTTGACATATTTGATACAATTTGATTCCATTGTCAACCAATAGTAACCTATCCTCATGATTTTTCAAGCAAGCATGTGTATGTTCATATGAGGTCCATATACTCCTTCATGCGCTTCTTTCATCAGTTCGCCTGCCTCTCTTTTATCCACACATCTCAGCAATGTAGTGTCAAATGATCTTTTGTAAAGCACAGACCCGCTTGATAAGAAATAGCTTGCTAACCTTCTGAGTGTTCTTGGTCATTTTTACTAGCCATTTTAAGGTATTTGCTTTTTTGGAGGAAGGTTTTGATATCATAATACTAGGGCTTGTCATCTTGTGTTTTTTCGATTGCCAAACAATAGGCAGGCCTATCTTCAATTTCTATTTTCAACGGTTGAACTTCGACTCCTCCCATTATTTGAATCATAGATGCTAGTGTGGCGAGGGCATCTGCGAACTGATTTTGAATCCTCGGGATATATGAGAAGGTGACTACCTCAAATTTGTCTATCAACCCTGTCAAGTGTTGATGATACGACACTAGTTTAAGGTCCTTAGTTTTATATTCCCCTCATGTCTGTAATATGATGAGTGAGGAATCTCCGTATACATCTAATTCACGGATTTCCATATGACAGGTCATTTTGAGACCGAGGATGCATGCCTCATATTCTGCAATATTATTAGTATATGGAAATGTGAGTTTCGTTGCTGAGGGAAATTGTATTCCTTCTGGTGATATCAACACTCTCCTAATTCTACAACCAAATACATTGGCAGCTCCGTCGAAAAACATCTTCCATTTAAGATCTTTCTCCATCCTGGACTCTTCTTCTAGCTCACCCTCCGCCATTAGTATATTTTCATCTAGGAATTGGGCCTGCGATTCTTGGGAATCTCCTTCAATTGTGTATTCCACCAACTGATCTACTAATGATTGCCCTTTCCTCAAATTTTGATTTACATATATGACGTCAAATTCTGATAAGAGCATTTTCCATTTGGAGATTCTTCTTAACAAAATAAGCTTCTCTGCTAAGTATTTCAAAGGATTGTGTTTCGTTAGTAACTCAATAGAATGGTAGAGAGTGTACTGCCTCAAACAATGCATTACTTAAACCAATGCGTAGCGGGTCCTTTTTATTTCAAAATTCTTTTTCTCCCCTTCCGTGAATGTTTTACTCATGTAGTATATGGACCATTCCCTTCCTTTTTCGTCCTTTTACCCCAACATACACCCCATGAATTCAAGGAGTATCGTGAGGTACAAAAATAAGGGTTTTCCTTGTTTTGAGACTATTAAAACCAAGGGATTCATAAGGTAATCCTTGATCTTTTTGAATGCCTCTTCGCATTCATCATCCCATTCTACTATGGAGTTCTTTCTTAGTAGACGAAATAGCGGACGACACTTATCCGTAAGTTATGAGATGAACTGGGCTATATAATTCAACCTTCTTAATAGACCTCTTACCTCCTTGATGGTACGTCGAGATGGCATTTCTAATATGGCATTTACTTTGTCAGGGTCAATTTTAATACCTTCTCGGCTTACGATAAACCCTAACAGCTTGCCAGACGTGACCCCAAAAGTACATTTCTCTGGGTTTAATTTCAACTGAAACTTTCTCAATCATTTGAATAATTTCCTTAAGATGACCACATGGCTTTCTTCTTTTTTAGATTTAGCTATCATGTCGTCAACATATACCTCGACTTCTTGATGCATCATGTCATGAAATATCGTGATCATTGCTCTTTGATACGTTGCTCCAGCATTCTTTAAACTGAAAGGCATGACTTTATAGCAAAAAGTATCCCAGGTTATGATAAAGGTCATCTTGGTTTTATCTCCTTCCACCATTTTTATCTGATTATATCTTGAGAAACCATCCATAAATGAGAAAAGATGAACTAGGAATTTTATTATTTATTTGGAGTCGCCACTTAATTGGAGTTGGGAAAAATTATTAAATTAGAATTAATTGAGTGGATTAATTTTAATTTAGACAACTAGTCGACAAAATCTCTCCTTTTTTATCAAAAAAAAAAAAAAGAAAGGATGAAAAACTAGAGATTCTTGACTTGGGGGCTATCCTATTAAAACCCTAAAATTACTACCTTATCCTTCTAAAATCTGAATTATGTTATGATATCATTTTTTTAGCATAAAAGAAAAATACTAGAAAAAAATGATACAACTATTATACTAATAATGATTTGAATTTTTATTTTTATTTTTTTAGAGTTTCCCCATAAGGGTACCTACGTACCCGTTGTTCGAGATCAAATAAGTCGTAGTTCGCTTTCATAAAACTTTAGTGGATTATTTAGTCTTAATTATGAAAACATGTCGGGTTTAAGATTATTACAATTTAAATTTATTTTAAAAAATTTCTAAGCCTAAGCTTTATTTCTTAATTTTGAAAAAAAAAACTAAAACCTCTAATTTTTTTGAAATCACTAATTATCATTTATTAATTTATTTTTATAAAAGAAATTTTCTAAGTAATAAAATATTAATTTTTTATTCATTATAATAGACATATATTTTTTTAGAAAACTCTAAACCTAATTCCATTAACATATTCCTAAGAACATACATCTTTATTATTTTTTATTTTTATATTTTATTTTTCCATATATATTCTTATTTTATTTAGTATTAAAAAACTAATAATAAATAATAATAATAAAAATGAAGAAATCCGACTAACCTAGACGCGGGTCACAGGTTGGGTCGGGTCGAATCCGATTCGCGAGTTAGGTCACGAACACAGCAGCTAGGAGCTTTTCCATAGTGGCTTTCCAGCAACAATTGATAAGGGTTTCCAAAGCTTTCAAGGGTAAGGAATCCAATGGTAGTGTTGGCTTTTGTCGAAAACCACCTTAGGCAGTAGTTCAAGCAGCTACGACGAGATCTATAGAGAGAGAGAGAGAGAACTCCGGCGAGTGTGTTTCCCTTCCCCTTTTCCTTTTTTTTTTTCTTCTGATCCCCTCCCAATTCTTCCTCTCCTCTTCTCCGGCCTTCATTTCGTGATTTATTTATAAGGGTGTAGGGTGGATTGCAAATGAACATAGATCTAAACCACGTTTGGTTGTTTTTTTTCTTCTTCTTCTTTTTCTTTCGATTCGAAAAAGATTGATGCAAATCCCTTAACTTGAAGTTGTTCTTATGATTTATCCAAAAAGATTCGAGAAAAGAAATCATTTTCTCTTGTTCGAATTTGCTCCGATTTTTTCTTGTCCGTTTTGCGTCCATCGACTAGCTGGAGAAGACGATCACGCGAACTACGCATGATCTGGGTCATCCTATCGCATGTTACCATGTGGCAATTGGGAAGAAAAGAAAAGAAAAAAAGAAAATGACACAAAGTGCCATTCGTGAGTTTCGAACTCGTGACCACGTCTCCCCCCACATGTTTCAGGCGCACACACGGACCAGCTGGGCTGGCCCAATTCTCATTTTTTCTTTGCACACAAATTACATATAAGCGTGCTAATTTTTACTAATTTTATATTATTTTGAAATTCCTAAATTTAATTTAAAAACCTAATTTTTTATTGTTATTGCTACCCTTATTTGCTATTATTTGTATATTATTTTTATTTATCTTTTTTTAATTTATTTTTTCCTTTATATCTAAAGAATAGAAAAACATTAATAATAATAATTATGGGACAAAAATGGGGTGTTTACACTAGCAAACCAAAAAATCTTCTTCAACTCATCACCAAAGCTGAGATCGTTGCAAGATTAAGTATTCTCCTCAAATGTTATGTAACAATTGCCACCATCCCTCCTATTAAACAATAGGATTAGATGCTCAAATGATAGAACCATACGGTCAAACATATGGTGGATATATGCAAATCAATGTCTTTTAGAGTGGTTTTAGTTGCCAATGGAGACAGAGGATTATTGGATGTATCCATCTGAAAGTTGATGCAATACCCACCAGTTGCATCCTCTTCATTTATTGCCTCTTCTTTTGCATTAGATTCCATAGTTTGGTGCACCTCCTCGATCTCTCGCTTAAGATTATCTCCTATCGTTAAATCCATCTCCATAAAATAAGTTTAAACAATATAACAATATCTTCTCTTTGTTCCAATGTAGCCGACACATTGATAGGCTATTGGACTTATGATGGAGGGGGCATAATCATTTCATGTGGTGTATTCTCCTGTTGGGTTGTTACGAAGCTATCTTACAACCTAATAAACAACTTCTATATGAACAATTGACCTATTGCTTTAGCAAATTCAATAAGACCCTCTACATCGCCATCATCGATGATAGGCATTAATGAGTATTGTAGTCTAATAGAACCCAAGTTAAAAATTATTAGTTTCCTGTGAAACACTTGCACATATTGCAAGCTAGGATCAACTCCAATAACTACATATATCTTATTCAACAATTCCAAGTAACTCGTATTTGTCCTCACTTTAATTTTCTTAAGTACCCCCCCACCCCCACCCCCCCCCCCCTATCATAGAATACCCTATCTTCACCTTGCAAGATATTCCCATGAGCAAAAATAGCAAATCTTACAAAAGTAGACATTTCCACTACCTACTGACATCAGCATAAAGAATATTATATATACACACACACATACATAATAATACTCTACATTACATTGATCAATTCTAATTAGTATATTTATACACAATTATTTTTACAACGGACTATAAATATACTCCATAAACTATTATTTATGTGTGCATAAACCTTTAAATTTTAAGTATGACTTCACTTCTCCCATTAACATGTGAAAATGCATATAACAACCTAAAACACCTATAGAGTTTCAAAACATTTGCTATTTATAATTATTTTAGTGATGGATATAGAGTTGTAATAACAATTTATGAGTTATTTTTATCTTTTTTAGGAGTTTTGAGAAGATAAAATTACACTTCAGAAACTTAGTTATTTATTCACATTTGACCAACAATTTAAGGAGTATATTACAATTAACCCTCACTTGAAGCATTTAGTCATGTATAGACAGTATCAATTAATCTGCTTAACTGATCTTAACTTATAATTTTCTTTCTCAATTATATAGGGTAGCAACTTCAAATGTTTTCTAAAAATACAAAAAATCAATTTTTTTCTTTTTAACACCTGTCGAGAGTTTATACTAGACACATGTTGATTGGTTTCAAAGCAATTTCATCTTTTCCATCATTGCCATGGCTCATTTGTACATCTGCTAAGCAATTTCCATTGTAGGACACCATAAGGTTGCCATCTGCAAGCCGAAAGACACCTGAGCCTTGGTTACTAATGCTTGTCAGTATCGATTGATTCGTCTTCTTCCCTTTTTTTGTGTGTTTTTGGTTCTTGCGTGCAAAATAGTCACCGTAGTTCACCGTCATTGATACCACATACATATATTGTATATACTAATAATCATGTCGATATTTCTATCAACATATCACATACTTATACATACTTATATTGTGTACATCTACGTAATCCTCTCCCTCCCATTGCTCAATATATATATGACTTTATATGACCTGCATGCCATGTTTATGTCCTCTGGTTCCACCCAAGATAAATATGAAAGGAAGACTTGGATTCAATCTTCGAGATTGTCCAAAAAAAAAAAAAAAACTAATTGCACGTGGAACTCGACTGGTGTATGTATGTGTGCTTTGCTTACATAACTTGCTTATTTGTTGCTTCGTGTATTTAATTTTCCAAAACACTGCTCTCAAAGAAAATTGAGTCTCATCCTTCAATTCAAGCTTGTTCATGTTGATGCGACTGCAATAAGAACCTCTTTGTAGTTGGTTCTCCCTGGTACCGTTGTCATGCCATTGCTTGCGGTAGAAGATGCTGTTCATGGAGATATTCATTTAGTAGAATCACCACTTGTCAGAAATTATGCTTGCTACACATGCTTCATCTTACTAATTCCATTCTCTCTTCTTAGTAGACACCATCCCATAATCAATACTATCCTCAGACAGTCATAATTCCACTTAGGCAATAAAGTGGAGTCACACACTAATAGCGAAAGAATCAAGGGCTAACCAAGCCCAAAGCATAGAAGCGACCAAGTAGAAAAACCTCTTTGTGCATTCAGACAATCATCCACCACCAGTCCCAGGATAAGTAGCTAGACGAGGCTATTGTACACTTTTTAAGACAATGTCAAACATCACAAACTCTATGCAACACCATCTGCTTATGGTGCTCTTTGGTTCATTGAGTATAACTCTTGTGCCAATTCCTAGGATACCATCAAAGGAAACTCAATGTTTTGCTTTAGAATGAAGGGAGAGAGTTCCTTTCTTCCTTCTTTAATTTGCCTTTCTTAGACAACCAACATCCCAAATAGATTGCTTTAGGTGGGGTATATTGCTATGAAATCAGAGTACATAGTTATCTTAAAGAAGGCTCAAGTCCAAACCATCACTACTTCTACTCGACTACAGTTCCCATATTGACTTAGATGGAAGTGTGATGGGCTAGGGCCTTTCACACCATTACCACTTCTATTCAATCGTAGTTCCCATATACGAGTGTGATGGAAGTGTAGCAGGCCATTAGCTCCCATTGAAGTACTCATATTCATACATTTATCATTCCGTGAGCGGAGGTAACTCCATTGCTAGAAGACATGGTCATGCTTCTAAAGTTGCGTGACTTCGAGCAATCAAGATGGGCACAACTTGGTTTGGTTTAGTTTTCTCTCCAAACCAAACCACACCACACCATAAATATATGATTTGGATTCTTATAGCTTAGAAACAAATCAAATGATTTGCATTAGAAATTTTTTCAAACCATAAAACTTTGATTTGGTTCGATTGATTTAAGAATTTAACCATATTTTGTAATATAGGAAATTACATTAACATAACATGTAATCTCATATGAAAAGTACTAAATTCATTTAATAATATTAAATATTGACATCATATAAGAGGTCGATAAAGTCAATACTTATGTGATTTAGACTTAGTAGATTGTGAGGATTTCATAATCCTTCTTGATATTATGTACCACTTAGGGAGGGGATGAGATTAATACTCATGCTAATGCACTACTCTACTGTATGCTATGTCTATTGGTGACCTTCCACCCCTAGTTGCTAACATGTCTCTTTGAAATGAGGTAGCAAATCTAGAAGTTGTTATTGTATCAAAGGAAACTTCATCCTCTTACTATTTTGTTGCACCACCTCATCTCTTGGCATCACTAATAGATCTCTTGGTAGCCTAAGTTACTTGAATATGTGTAAGTTATCATGTACTTGGAAGGTGATGCCTTCACGTAGTAGCAATGATGTGAAGATACTATAAGTGAAATTGGCATGACCTCGTATAGGTCATTGACCTTATAACGTTGTAAAACTACTTAACTATCGCAATCTAAGGAGCCACTTAAAGGGGTGTCATAAATATGAGACTACTTAGATTCTTAAGATTTAAGGAGTCTCTAGAGTCATCTCATGCACTAAAACAAAGTTCTCACTTGTCAACAATGATGTTCAAGAGATCCATTTCGAGGAAGTATTTGATCACACTTAAACAATGATGATGACATTTATTGCCTAAGATCATGAATTCACTTTTACTAGTCAAGGGGATATTTCTCACTAGTTAACTACTTAATATGAGTTAATAAAAATACACCACCATGGGAGTTGTAGAAGAAATTTCATGCTTGAGAGTCAGGCTTAACTACACTGTACAAGCTTGACTTTCCATCATCCACCCGAGAGTCAATGCTCTTACCAATCAGTAACGACATTTGCATTACCCCTTGTATACTTTGTTTCATTGACTCAAGAATCTTGTGTAGATTCTAGAATGATCATGATGATCCATTATTAGGGTTTGGAAGTAAATAGGCTAAGTGTTGCTAAAGCTGAAAAGTAACTTCATGACTTACTTTAAGAGAATGAGCAGGTTTTACTCCTAATTGAAGGCATCATGTGCTCAAAAGCATCGGTGATGTATGTAACTTGCCAAGGCATTGCCTAGGCTTAGAGCATAATAGGTTGGTGCCAATTAAGTATCTAGGTTTAAAGCATGAGAGCTGAGAAGTTAAGGTATTGTTTAAACTTAAGGCATGATAGCCAAATGACAAGGCATTACCTAAGCTTAAGGCGTTGAAGCCAAAGATGCCAAATTAATGTTTCAGCTTAAAGTGTGAAAGCTAAGATATTAAGGCATTGTTTGGACTTAAGGCGTAAAAGCCAAAATGTTAGGGCATTGCTTGAGCTTAAAGTGTGGCAGCCAAGATGCCAAGGCATTGCTTGGCTTATGGCGTCAATGCTAAGATGTCAAGATGTTGCCTGGACTTAAGGCATAAAAGCCACAGATGTTGGGGCATTACTTGGACTTAAGGCATAGAAGTTAAAGATGTTATAACATTACTTAAGCTTAAGGTGTAAAAGTTAAAGATGTTAAGGCTTGCATGGCCTTAAGGCATGAAAGCAGAGATGTCAAGGCATAGCTTAGGCTTAACATATGGAAGTTGATATGGTAGGGTGTTGCATGGTCTTAACAATTATATAATATTAGGGGAGTTCATAGTCTTGAAGTCCTTTGGGTATGGCTTTGCAACAATATGCTAATGAGATGGGAGCTTTAGATCCAATACTCTCACATATGACTTAGTTTGTGTATATCTCACACATCCTTATCTCCCTTTGTGATAATGGAAGTTTTTGGAGAAGACATTGCAAGTCCAACTAGTGTGACGAATGCAGGATTAGGATGTTGGACCCTTATGTTCTCTACCTTAAGCATCAAGTGCTACTCAGTTGCAGCTTCTTGTGAGATAATTGGGTAAGTAGGTGTTTACCCACTTTTCCCCTAATGGGTGTCCTTTTTAGTAATAGAAGGTTGATTAGTTAAGCTAAATAGGAATAGTACCTTATTCTGTAGTAGTGATAGGGCTTAGCTAAGCTACATCCTATTGCTCTATAGAAATGGCAACCAACCTTAGCATAAACTAAGAGAACATTGCTTGGAATTGCTTTATGACCCTTGTGATCTCCTGCATAGTTTTCATTATCTATGTGACTTCAAGAGGATCTTAAGCATTAAATTGTTCCAATTAGTGTTCTCAAGTGGTAGGAGTAGATTATGTTCAATAGCTCCAACGTTTTTCTCCTGTTATTAGGAGACAATATCATATGGTTCAATTACTCACTTTTTAACAAGTGCCATCACTTTGTATCACCTTACTCTAATCCTTAATGGAGTCCCGAAATGCAAATGAAGGGTGCTAACTAGAGTTGTCACATGAGTAGTACATAAGTATTGTGTTACACATGCTTTTAGATAAATAAGGTGAATATGATACATAATAAGATAACTAAAAAGAGAATAACACGGTAAAGAAACAAGCAATCTCAATATCTCTAATATATAAGTGACAGATAAGAAAGCTCAAGAAACCTTAGGCGTCAACCTTGCAATTCTTAAACAAATGAGATTGTTGTTTACCTAAATGCTCATTTGATGCTTAAGAGTAAAGATTATATAGTGGAACTCCATTTCTCATAATTCTAAAATCGTCTCAAATGAAATTGAATGATTGAGTATTTATACATTTTTAGACCTAATGGCATCTATTAAATCACATTAGTGATTGATGGATGAGATAGAGTTTACTCAATTAAGGGCTATCCTAATGAGCTTACTATGTGCATAAGCCTACCCAAGAGAGTTTGAAGGAGCATCCATCCAATGATCCCCATTTCAAGATCTCTAAGTTAACTCTCCTTAAGCCATCCCAATAGATGGATCGAACTTACTAAACCCATTACCTAGCTCAATAAATCAAGTTAAATAATTATTTAACTTGACTCAATATATTAATATAATAATTTTAGCCCAATTTAATCCTTCCTATCCCCAAATGAGTGATTAATCAATTAATCTTTTTTAGGTTTTCCCAAATATAGTTCTAATTTAACATGCATTCTTATTACTTCAAAATACATGCTTAGTGATACGGAACTAACAACTCAACCACAACACATAATAGACAAATAACAAAATCCATTAACTAATAATCCAACATTGCATTTTAAATTCATAATCTTAGTAAAGCACCATATGAATAAGAAGCAATCTCAACACCCATAATGAAAAATAAAAAGAAAATAGAAAAACCTTCTTATAAAACTCCCATGCCCAAAATGGACTAGGGAAAAAAGAAAAATAATGGAGCATGAAGCTCCCGGGCGTAAACTCCCCCAAGCACACGAAACTCTCCAAGTTCCCCAATGAAAATGGAGATTGGCCTTATCGCCTTCTTCCGCCAAATGAAATTGGGAATTACGTTAGCGTCGGTGTCGGCAAGCTCCGGCTTTTGTCCTCGTGTGAGATGGTCTGTGACTTTATAACAATATTCAAAGCGTTTATAAAATTCTCCTACCTATATACCAAATGAAAGAATGTTATTTTCTCAAGGAGATCCCTGTTGCTTTTTTTCCTTCACGAGCCCATGAGCTGTCCTTGAGAAATGAATAATTCTATTGCAATTTCGATAATTTAAGGAGCCCAAAATTCCCTCAATAAAATAAGGCCCATGCAACATACTTCATGAAATTCAGGAATGAAATCCATTCATGTTCCATGAGCTGGGCTTTCTTTTTTCGTGAATTATATTTCCGACTCCAGGCATTTATATTGTCAAAAGTACAATATCACTCATAAAAATGACTTACAATCTAGGAAAAAAACATATAAGCTCAAGATAAACCATTTGAGCCCAATTTTTAATCCTCTATCACCATTTTATTGCAATGATCCATCTTGTGTTTCATTTTGTGATATTAATGCAATGAAAGCACTAATATTTACATGTAAAATATAGGGTTTGTGATCAAATAAGTGTAAAGAAAAAGTATATACTTATCAATAATGTTGGCGTGATGAATATGTATGAGTAAAAGTGTAATTTTGATCTTAAGATGGATCTTGATTCAACCATTAGTTAAATTAATGAATTTATGAAGTATGATTAAATGTTTGTTAATTGGAATTAAATTTGGTTTTAGCTTGTTTATATTGAGCATATTAACTTAAGGTATTTAAGGATATGATTGAGAGATATGATACGTCGTAAAGTTGATCAGGTTGCTAGATTGATTAATTGAAGTGCTAAATGATGTAATTGAAGATTTGAAGCATGTTATGATGATTGAACATTCAATTAGAGTTCTAAAAGATTCAAGTATGTTTAATTGATATATTTTGGATATAAGCTATGACAATTTTTGATGAATTTGGATAATTTAATGTTCTTGAGTTAATTTTAGTGTTGAATTTGAGTTTATGATGATTTAGTTATAAGTTGGGTGCATTAAGAAGTTTTGGAAATTTTTCAAAATTTTTTGAAAAAGTTTGAATATGGTTCAAAGTGTTCTCCAAATACTTGATGATATTCTACTAGTTCATGTTAATATTCAAAGTGTTCTTGAGAATTTGCATAAAACTTCACAATTATAATTTAGCCTTCGCATATTCTTAAGCAAATCAAACGATATTAATTATATGATCTCAAATACTATAAGTGGTTTAATTATTCGAGTTATAACTCCTTCAAACGAATCTCAAATCCTAAAATCTTATAATACTAATAAGTTCATATTTAGTTCTATCAAAAATCTACAACCTAGGGTTTTATCTGATTCCACCTTTGATTAAAATTCCCAAAAGGTTTAAATTTAGGAAGAGTGACGGAATCTAGTAATCTTAACAATAAGAAGTCTTAGATCTCATCAAGAAATCCTTTCCGTTTATAGAAACACAATTAAAGCTATAGGAGCCATAGAATTTTTAAGGAGCGCATTAGTTTACTTACTAACTTTCATGCATTTTCAAAGAAGTCCTTGAAATCCTACCTCTACTACACCAAAAGGATTTGATTCTGATTATTGATTCCTTATCGATTAACAAATATGTAGAGATTTGCCATGGGATTGTTTAATAGGGATTCCACCATACATGATAAGAGTAATCAGTGGTAGCAACTCCTTGGGAAGAGAGAGGCAGCAGTAAGAGGGTTAAGAGTTGGCTAAGGTCTTCAAAGTTTTAGGACTTTGTAAAATAGCTTTAGTATTCTAAGGAGAGGACCTAGGGTAAATTTAACTTTGTGCCCTTGCATTTAAACTATTTATTGGATATTTCAATCATTATAACACGAAAATGATAATATTCTTTATGTGCATCATATGTTATAATATTTATTCTCAATTTCACCATTTTAAACTACATTATTTATTTGTATTTCAATGTAAATTTACATCGTCTTCATTTTAATCATCCCCCCACCCATAGAAATTGTTATGAAACTTATATCCATACGATTTCATCCTTCAATAGAAGTTAAAATTACTAAGACAGCAATAGAAATTCACTTGGAATTGACAAGTAAAAACCATATCTCCACTGCCTTGATCGTAGCAAAAAATGTTTCCTCTTGATAGGAAACGATGAGTGATTTGATAGAATGCTTAAGTGGAGTAAGCTAAAGTAACAAAGTGATTTAAGTTACTCTCAAAACATAGCTTGTAATCTAAACACAAGGTAGATGATTGATGTAAGAATAACCAAATATACGTCAATCCATTAATCATGTCACCAGCCAAAATGATAAAAATTTCCAAATTTTTTATATGGAAAGCAGCATTCTCATGGTCCTAAATATGAGATATAAGCAAAGCATCCATGATTATGTTATAATCCCCATAAATAGCAGAATTATAACTTTGAGAATGAATTAATAATCTTATTTCTACATTAGTTACGATGCATATTTATATTAGTTACGGAGAAATGAGTAGTTTTGTTATAATATATGAAATTATCAAATTAACTAATGCCCTTATAAGAAAACGATTTAGTAACACGTCGCTATGCATAACATCTTTTATTATAGTTTTTTTTTTTTTTTAATTATCCTTATTTCCCATCACACTAAAAGAAAGCTCTCACACTCCACTTTTGCTCGATATCCTTAATTTTCAATGACCATCAACTATTGATGTAAATTTAAGTTTTGGTAAATTATGTGGGCCTCCTTTAAATTTTTTTAAAATTGAATAGATTTTTACTTTTTTTAAAATTTAACACTTACACTCCTAAAAAATTGATGTGGTGGATAACGTATAAATTTGACTTATTTAATGCTAACATATATATAATTTATTATATTTTATTAATTAATATTTTTAAAAACATTAAAACATTCAAAATATATAAAAGAAAAAAGAAAAATCAAAATAGAAAAAAAAATTAAGATTTTTTTTTTTTTTAAGTTTGTGGCTTTGTTGGCCACCCAAAGACTAGGGTGGCCAATGACCATGCAAAAGGGGTAGCACTACCCCATTGAAGGCTGATAAAGGAATGAAAACTTTTTTTCATTGTATTTCGATTTTTCTTTTGCTTTCATTATTTTCCAAATGTTTTGGATATTTTTAAAAATATTAATTAATTAAATATATTAAATTTTATACATGTTAATGTCAAGTCAACCAAACTTACACATTATGCCAAGTCAATTTTTAGGAGTGTAAGTTCCATCTTTCAAAAAAAATGGGAGTCCATGTAATTTTTAAACCTTTTTGTTTTTTGTGAGCTATTTAATATTTTATTCGGTACTGCTATTATAGCATCAAGATGGAGAACTATCAGGAAAATTAAGAAAAAGGGAAAGCAAATACAACTTATGGCAAGATTCAACCCAAAATAATCAAATTGCATAATTGAAGTTATAGTATCAATGAAATATGTGAAATTTTTCACAATGATGTAATATCTTTTGTCTAGTAAAAGAGAAAAAATCTTGTCAAATAGGATCCCAAGCAAAGATATATACATATATAAAATAAAATCTATGAGGAAAATAGCAGTGAACATATGTTCCATCTTATATTAATAAAGGAGAAAAATACAAGTTAGGAGATCAACGTTTGTGGTTAAATTTAAATAGATAATCGAATTTTCAAATGATTAAAATAAAATATCAACACTATACTAAATAATTTAAATAGAAAATCTATTACAATGTCATTATAGCATTATTAAATTAAGCTAATGTGGTATATTTATGGGATAGTGACGAAATTATCTATTTAAACCGCTTAACATAATTTTTTTAACCACTTAAGTGTTCAACACTCTTTAAACTTTACTTAGAAAGTTGATCCCTTCATTTTATAATTTTCTATTTAAGAAGGATGGTTATAATGCGACTGTTAGACATAGTGAGATGCACTAACAAACAATACGAATTTCTTGGAAACATAATTAAAAGACATATAATTTCAATTAGGTAATGTCTCTAGCTCTTCATTTGCTCCTTTATTTATGCTTAGACTCTCTTTGAGTGTATAAACATAGATTGATACAATTGGAAAAATATTAAGCATATATAGAGGTTTAATGAAACTGTAATAATAGAAATACTAGTCAATTAACCACCCAGTCACTATTTGCCTTAATATAAAAATTGTCTTTATTTTTTTGTTTGTTTCATACAAAAGCACAATTAATAGTAAAACTATCATTATGCTTTACGAACTATTGATGGTGGAATATAGTCTAGCTAAGGGGTTCAATGGCTTGCAATAAGAACACATGACTAAAATACATGTTGGAGTTTATTCCGATGTGGCCACTCTGATACTTAAGTCTGTCGTAAATCGTAGAAAGAATATGTGTGTATAAAAGTAAGAATGAGAGGGTCTAAATTGGAATCATTTGCATGGAGTTTTATGGGGGGTATTTATAGGTTAATGGTTTGATAAAACTTAGCATGGGTAGCTTAGAAGGTACATAAGCCCAAGTGGTGGGCTTTTTTAGGCCCATTTGGGAGATGCTTAAGAAACTTGGCCATTTGAGGCCCATGAAAATGAAGCCTACCTAATCGGGGCCTATGCGCTCGAGGCTTAGAAATTCGAGGCTTATTTGTCTAAGGCCTGTTCAACTAAAGCCTATTAATCTAAGGCTTGTTTTACCAAGGCCTTGGTTTGGTAGGTGAATTGACATTTTCTAACACTTACAATAATCCGAGATGGTCGGCTTCCTCGAGGAGCTATAAATTCGTTTTATCTAGCACTCTTAATGCAATAGACAAGTGTTAGAATGTCATAGGTTAGCATACAACATGCACAAGCAATGTGCACATGTGCATGATGTTATGTGTTACTGTTCGCATCCCTAAGGTGCTACATGTCAACATTCAGCAACCTTAATGTAATGATAGCTATCAAATCGCGTCTTCTCATTACTCTAACCCTTTATGCCTATATATATGTGTGTGGGATGATTCTTTTTTCTTTTATACTCCTTCAAAATTTCTTCATGCATTCTTTGTTTCTCGTCTTTGAGTTTATCTTCATTTCTTTCGCTAAACTTCCTTCTTCTTCTTCTTCTTCTTCTTCTTCTTCTAATCTCCTTCTTCCTTGAACTTCCTTTTTCTTCTTTAAACCAGTTAAATGGACCATTCCATTTCTTCTTCCGATTATGCTTCTAAGAAGAAGGGTAAAGAGCCTATAGGGGCCATTCCCCTCGCCCCCAAACTATGACAACAGCAATGGTGAAGGTTGGTGGAAGTGGTAGTGGTAATAGTAGTGGCACAATGCTCAAACTCTATAAACACCTTCTTATCTAAGTCAGATGCAAGAGGCTATCCTCTTCAATGTTCTCACTTTAAGGATCTTGTGAATTGCCCATGAGGGGAAATCTATTCCAAATTTCTTCACTTTTTCTAAGTATTTAGACATCTCTTCATCATCAACTACATAGTTCCCTTAGACCTGTTGGACAAAAAGTTAAGGGTTTAAAAAAATTTAGAGATTTTCAACACCGACCTCCTTGGCTAGCTTCATCTTTGTAATGAGTGCTTTATACTCCACTTCATTGTTGCTAGCTAGGAACCCAAACTTTGGTGTGCTTCAAAGTAGGGTTAGAGCAATCAAGTAAAAACTACTATGGCTAGTGTCAATTTCTTGATGAAAGAGTACCTGGTCTCAAGCCCTTGCAAGATATGGCTCACATAGTAGATAGGGTGCTAATCCCTTCCTTCGGCTTAGACAAGTATCGATGATAGGGCTTGATCACTAATCGAGAGGTACAAGTATAGTGGTTCTCCTGGAACTAGCTTTGACAAAATGGATGGAGAGGCTAGAAATGACTTCATCTTGTTAAAGGCATCTTAGCATTGTTTGATCCATTGGAAGTTGGTAAGGTTCTTCAAGATTTTGAAGAACTTTGAACACTTGTTTGTAGCTTGAGACACAAACTAGTTGAGTATAGTAACTCTTCCTATGAGCCTTTAGACTTCCTTGACAATCTTAGGGGGCTAAATGTCAAGGATGGCTTGGATCTTCTAAAGGTTGGCCTTGATACCTTGCCTACTGACCATGTACCCGAAGAACTTGCCTAACTTAACCCCAAAAACACATTTATGCAAGTTAAGCTTCATAATGTACTTTTGCAATATATTGAAGGTTTCTTACAAGTCTTTGAGACGGTCTTTAGGCTTAACATTTTTAACTATCATATCATCTACGTAGACCTCCACATTTTGAACTATTTGGTCTTTGAACACTGTCATCACCAACCTTTGGTAAGTCACCTTGCAATTCCTAAGGCCTAAGGGTGAAGGGCATGACTTTATAGCAATATATACCAAAGTCGATGATGAAAAAAGTGTGCACCTAGTTAGGCTCACACATCCATATCTGGTTATAGCTTGAAAAGGCACCTATAAAGCTTAAGAGTGCATGGCTCAAGGTAGAGTCAACCAATTGGTTGATGCGTAAGAGTGGAAAGCGATCCTTTGGGTAGGCTTATCATTTAAGGGCAACACATAGCTGACCAACCAAGTAGGGTAAAACTCCTCATGCATAAAGTCAACTACCAGCAACTTCTAAACCTCCATCTCAATAGCTGCTTATTGTTAAGGGGTAAAGTGTCTCTTCTTTTGTTTGACGACCTTTACCTCAAGATCTATATTGAGACGATGGGCGATGACTTTAAGAGATATGCTTAGCATATCAAAGGAGACTAGGTGAAGACGTCGCAATTTCTTTTAAGGAAGTTGATAAGCTCCTCTTTAAGGTCATTGAGAAGAGACTTCCCGACCTATGTCAATTGGTCCTCACTATTCTAGAGCTATACAGGCTTAGTTTTCTTGATTGGTGGACCTCGAGACCCGACTTCTCCTTAAGCCCAACTTCAATGATGTTGATGGTGCTCCCCTTTTGCAAAGTCGGTAGGTAACTTAACTAAGCAAGTTGCTAATCGCCTTGACACACACCGACCCTTGTTGGGGTTGAAAACTTGGCCATCAAATAAGCCATGTTGACAATCATCTTTACCGCATTTATGGTAGGTCATCCTAAGATGACATTATATAGGGACCAGCATTCAACAACAAAAAAATCTACCATAGTGTTAGGTACATACTTCCCATCTTTGAGTTGCATGGGAAGAGTGATAATTCCTACTATCTTCTTTGGTTAGATGTTGAACCCAAAGAGGGGGTAGTCGTATAGCTTCAACTTGTTGGGAAACTTGTCCTTCATCAAGTTATAGGCCCAACAGTACAAGATGTCTGTAGAGCTACTAATGTCACAAGGATTTGAGCAACATAGAAACCTATGATCCTAATTTAGATCACTAGTGAATCAACATAGGGGTATTAAATATCTTCAAGTTCGTCATCGAAGAAGGTGATAGAGATGTTAACCTTAGGCTTCTTTGTTTAGATGTCAACGACGTTAAGGTACTTTCTATGTTGGGCATTGGCCTTTGTTTGCAAGTTCAACTTACCTCGGGCTACGAAACTACCCGTAATGGTATTAATTTGGCCATTAGGACCAAGATGGTCCTTAATAGTATCATGTTATCACATCGAGAATTATTTTTAACCTAATGATGGTCATCAATGCGTCAATGTTGCAAGGGTCAATTATTGCCATTGTGTCGACCATGGCGATGCTCAATTGTGTACTCTTTAAAGTAGCCTCACTCAATGGCATCTTCCAGTGCATCCTTTAGGTTAGTGCATTGTTTTGTGGGGTAACCCATGCTGTTGTGGAACTCATAATACTTGTCTTGATTTCGCTTGGTAGGATTACCTTTCATTTATGTTAACCAAGTTAAAATACCCTCATTTCAAACTTCAAGGAGTATTTGACCTTATGGCTTTATGAGTAAAGTGTAGTTGTCAAACTTAGGGATAGCACATTTTTTGCCTCCTCTACAACCATCCCCATCGCTTAATGAGCTAAGTTTGGTGCTAAGAGTGGGTTTTAGGCATTCCTTGACTATAGCTTCTTTCTAGTTAGAGGAGCTAAAGCTTAGCAATTGCTAGGCTTAGAGATTGTCCTCCATGGTGCTGTATGTGGTAGCCTTCTAGCAGAATGTCTCCATTATGGTGGGCCTCTTCTTGGACAATGCAACAAAAAAAAAAAGGATGGTCATGGAAAATACCTTGGATGGTTGCATCCAATGCAATGCTTAGGTCGACATTAGGAATATCGAGCCAAGCCATTGTGAAATAGTGGATATATTCATGCAACGGCTCATTTAGCCTCTGGTTGATTGTGTTGAGGCTCATGGAGTCCGTAGTTGGCATCTTGATGGCAAGAAAATGGTTATGGAACTGATCTACCGGTTGGTTGGACGAGGAGATAGAGGTTGGTTGTAGGTGGTCGAACCATGTCAGAGCCGCATTCTTTAATATACTAAGGAAAACTTTGCACATAATGCGTTATCACTGTAACCTTTAAGGTCCATCTGGCATCTAAAGCATTTAAGGTGGTTTGTCAGGTTGGTGGTCCCATCATAGAATTCCAAGGTGAGAATTCAAATATTTGTTAGCAAGGTTTCCTCTTGTATTTCTTGTTTGAATGGGGACCAATCGAGGGATGAGGCTTCATAGGGTTTATTCTTTTTCAACTCCCATAGTTTAGTGAGTTACTTGATGACCTAGTTGAAGTTGTTTACATTTGCATTTTGGAGGAAGTTTTAGGAATGGGCCTTAAACTACTTTACGCAAGCATTAGGGGGATCAACTCAGCTATAAGAGACAATAGGAGGGTCAACCTTTGTTAGGCTCTATTATGAGAGGAAGTGGGTAAACCACCAATGTTATGGCTATTGTTTCTTAACAAAGGTAGTGGTAGAGTCATGATAGTCCACTTGCTCTTTAACTGGAGCCACAAGTTGTGACCTCTCTCTTTCGAGAGTGTTGAGATGTGCACATAATCCTTGGTTCTCCATAACCATTTGTTGTAGCAAAAGTTCCATCTGAGTTAGTTAATCATTGTCACCTTAAGGCCTCAAAGGGTTTAGAAGCAGGGTAATTCATGGATTCGCTTGGTAGTGGAGCTGTTGTGAATTAGTGTTAGAGGAGGTTGTATTCTGAGAGGGGGATAGTTTGTTTAGATTTAGAATGTATCATTGTTGTGGTTTATATTGGTGCTTTAATGTGGTTATGTGTGGTTTTGATATGCCACTTACATGGTGGGTGCCAAATGTTTACGGTGGAATATGGCCTAGCTGAGTTAAGGGGTTCGGGAACTTACAACAAAGACATATAACTAGAATAGGCACTAAAGTTTGCTTCAGTGTAGCCACTCCAATACTTAAGTTAGTCGTAAGTCATAAAGAGAATATGTGTATATGAAAGTAAGAATGAAAAGGTCCAAATTAGAACCATTTGCATGGAATTTCATGGGGACATTTATAAGTTAATGGTTTGAAACTGATCAAACAATATCTTTGACACCTTCGATGTAACTTATCAGCCCCTTATGATAAGAGGTTAGTGTGATCTTTTAACATGGCAAAGTATAATTAGCATCATTACTCTTGCATTAAATATCCCTTCTTATTTAATGCATTGTAGGTGCTTGAAGGGCTCTTGACATGTAGCTCTCCAGAGCTAAGTGTAAAGAGCAGGTGATGCATGAAACCCTAAGTATCTTAAACCTAGAACCCCGACAACATTATTTGAATCAATTATCCCGAGGACCATCTCAAACAAGTATTATGTAACTAGACCCCAATCACACTTGTTGACTGAAACCTAAGTTATCAAAAGGGTTTCCAAGCAATTCGATTAAGAATTCCTATGGAAGAGTTCTTTTGCAAAAGAACAAAAAAGGGGTTTTCGTACTCTCACGAAAATTGTGTTTTCTTAATTCAATAATAAGATATTTCATGGCCAACCCCTTACATGGCTTTATATAGTGTACATACAATAATATGAAAAAAAACCTAAGTTGCCTAATCTATTTGTTTCCTTATTCTCATGTAACCAAATAGGCAACTAAATAATATAAATTACAAACCAAACAAATAAAACAAAAACATAACAAATAACAAAACCAAATGTGCTTCTCCCTTTTCGGTTCAATAAAATTAATTTATTCTAAGGCCTCTAAATCATTACATCCCTCAATGGAAATGTGAATGAAGTTGATAAGTGTTGGTTCTCCTTTAGTGTAACTTGATTCTTTAGTTTATAGGTCCATGACTAATCCTTGTAGAGCTTCATTCATCCTCTTAGCTCTAGCTCGGGTCATCGAGCCTCTAATACCATGTAATGGATCATGGGATTTTGGTTCCTTCCCTTCAGATTCTAGCTAATCCTTATCATTCCCTCATTCCTCGAAAAGATTCGTTCTCAAATCACCTGCATCATAAGGAGTAAAATCAGAAACATTAAAAGTTGTGCTTACATTACCATAATGATTTGGCAAATCAATCTTGTAAGCGTTGTCATTAATGCGCTCCACTTCTTGGAAAGGTCTATCTCCCTTAGGATGCAATTTAGACTTCTGCTACTCTGTAAATCTTTCTATTCTCAAATGCACCCAAATCCCTTCTCCTGGATGAAACACGTTCTTGACACGTCCCTTTGGCCACTTCCGGATCGCCTCCAATTTCTTTGTATCCATGGCTATCCTATTTGTACCTGTAACACAGCCGTAAGAAAACACCATACTAGGTAACGAAAGGTTAGTGTCAGTATAAGTAAAATAAACATCCTTATACATAAGTACAAGTAGTTGTTTCCTCACCAACATTGCACTCTTACACTTACTTTTTCTTACAATTTTCTCTCTTCTCAGTGTTTCAGACTCTCTTCCCTCATAACTCACCAGTGTTTGTTTCTCACTCTTCTTCTTTTTCTCATCCTTCTCTCATACACTCTCATGTTTCTCTCTGAATTTTTTTGCCATCCACATCTGATCCTCACTAGCTTCCCATGGTTTTTGTGGTGTGAGAACCACTTTCCTTTTGTTTAATACAAAGGAATACTAATTCTTGTGCCCGTCATATGTAATCTTCCTATCGAATTGCCAGGGTCACCCTAACAGTATGTGGCTAGTTTACATAGGTACCACATCACACATAACCTCATCTTTGTTGCTCCTTATGAAAAAGGCTATAAGAACCTGCTTAGTCACCTTAACCTCCCCACATTCATTCAACCACTATAATCGATATGGTTTCGGATGTTTCACAGCTTTCAACGGCATCTTTTCTACTAGCAAAGTGCTAGCAACATTAGTGCAGCTGCCACTATCAATTATCAAGTTACAAACTCTACCCTGCACATGACACCGTGTATGAAAAATATGTTCATACTGGATCTCCTCACTATCTTCTTGGGGTTGTACACTAAGTACTCTTCTAGTGACATACAACTTGCCACTCACGGGTCCCTCTAAGTTAACATCCTCATACTCCTGCGATGGTGACTCCTCCTCCTCCTTAGAGCTCACACTCTACATCCCCACTATCACTAATAATCATAGCCCTTTGATTTAGACATTGGGATGCAATGTGCCCAAATCCTTGACACCTAAAACACTTAATATCTCTCGTCCTGGAATGGGGGTTTAATGTCAGTCTTTCCCTTAGATGCAACAATTGGATTCTTAGCCCGCACGTCCTCCTTAGGCTTTGAATCAATAGAGTTTTTCTTCCACATGGGCTTCCATGGAGCTTTGGAAGTCGAGTCAATCCTCTGCTCACTCCTATATTTTAATTGTCGCTCTACTTTAATTGCTCTGTACAGTAGTTCTTCGATATCTAAATTATGGTGTAGGTCCACTACATTAGCTATTTCCCTATTCAACCCATTGATGAATTTAGCTATAGTGGCCTCATTATCCTCCTCAACTTTAGCCCTAATCAAGGATATCTCCAACTCCTTGTAATAATCCTCTACACTTTTGGTTCCCTATGTCAATCCCTGGACTTTCCTAAGTAAGTCCCTATGGTAGTGACTAGGAATGAACCATTTCTGCATAATAGCCTTCACCTCATCCCAAGTGCTAACAGGTCTCTCTCTATACCTATGCCTATTACACATTAGCTGATCCCATTATACACTGGCGTAATCTGAAAACTCTATTGCAGCTAATTTTATCTTTTTCTCCTTAGTATAGTTATGGCATTCAAACACATGATCCATTTTTCTCTCTCACTCTAAATACAACTCTGGATCATTCTTTCCCTGAAATGTTGGGATTTTCAATTTAATACTACCCAGATTACTATCACGCTTCTAGGTACTCCCTCTGTCCCTGATGTGTTGATAATCTCCAAAATCAGACTCCTTACCTTCTTCTATCCTAACTCCTCCCCTATTTGGTCTACCTACTCCTCGCCTGACAGTGGTACTGCTAGACGGTTCCTTACTCCTTTTCCATCCTTTCCATTCTTTTATGGATCTGCTTAAGTTCACCTGTCAAAATTCTTTTCATCTCCCCCATCAACTCCTCAAACATCACTCTACTCTCTCCTCCATTAGTGTTCTATCCCGACATAATTCAAAAGTTATCAATAGAGTAAGATCACAAGTAAAAAAAAAAAAGATTATATATGTTCCTCACACCCTCTCGTGTATTGCTCACAAATAATATGCTCACAATTCCACTCGTGTATATTTCTCACAAAATATGTCCTCACAACCCGCTTTTTTTATAATCCTTTGCTAGGAACTTAGATTGGAACTCCTCAACATAAATCACTAAGTAAACACCTAATGAGCACTAGTGGTTCCAAGTCACGGTGCAATGAAGAACAAGTGTGAATTCTAATAGATATGAACAAATTCTTATTACTAATTTTGGAACAAATCAAACAAGTCCTTATCACGCAAATTAAATGGAAACACAATTTGCACTAAACATATATCAAGAATATTATTGTAATTCGGATGCACAATTTGGAAGGACAAGATGTAATTTGCAACTAGAAATTGAATTTGATAATTGAATTGGTACTTGCCAAAACTAGATTTTCTCTCTCTTTTTTAAAAAAAAAAAAAATTCGATTCTTGATTTTTCTTTTGCAACCAAATTGATTTTTTTTTTTTTGGGTACATATGCCTTTCAATATGAACTATGAATTGAACAACAACTGAATGTTTAAAACCTTACTAAAACCTAATTGACGTCAGTCTCCAAGGGATTTAGTAACCGAACAAGATTTTGTTTTTATACGAATTTCTAGATATGAGTATGGAAAATAACAACAAACGAATAAAGAAAAAGGGATAGAATTTACTTGATTTAAGAAGTTAAAACTTCGATACCAAATGATGCATGAAACCTTAAGTATATTGAACCTAGAACCTCGATGACGTCATTTGAATCGATTACCCCGAAGACCGTCTCGAATAAGTATTGTGTAACTAGACCCCAATCACACCTGTTGATTGAAACCTAAGTTATCAAAAGAGTTTACAAGCAATTTGGTTAAGAATTCCTATGGAAGAGTTCTTTTGCAAAAGAACAAAAAAGAGGTTTTCATACTCTCACAAAAATTGTGTTTTTTCAATTCAATAATAAGATATTTCATGGCCGGCCCCTTACACGGCTTTATATAGTGTACATACAACAATATGAAAAAAAAAAAAAACCTAAGTTGCCTAATCTATTTGTTTCCTTATTCTCATGTAACCGGATAGGCAACTAAATAATATAAATTACAAACCAAACAAATAAAACAAAAACATAACAAATAATAAAACCAAATGTGCTTCTCCCTTTTCGGTTCAATAAAATTAATTTATTCTAAGGCCTCTAAATCATTGCATCCCTCCACAGAAACGTGAATCAAGTTGATAAGTGTTGGTTCTTCTTTAGTGTAACTTGATTCCTTAGCTTGTAGGTCCATGACTAATCCTTGTAGAGCTCTGTTCATCCTCTTAGCTCTAACTTAGGTCATCGAGCCCCCAATACCATGTAATGAATCATGAGATTTTGGTTCCTTCCTTTTAGATGCTAGCCGATCCTCATCAACAAGACTAGTTTTTGTAGGCCACCTGATTTAGTCGTGCTGAGCTATAGGCTCGACTGTATTAGACTATAAGCCACACGTCCAAAATCAGCTATTAACACTAACCCAATTACAATCTCTTTATGTTTTTTTTTTAGTAAAAAATATTATACAATGTAATATGGAATCAAAGTGGCTACATTTGATTTAGTAATATAGATGACCTAATGAAAAGATCATCGAGAAATGGAAATTTTGTTATAGCATAGCTAGACTTGAAATAAGGCTATTTTAATAAAAATGGTTTAAAATGTGCAAATTAAGGTTCAAAAGGTAAATTGGATTTTAAGGAGTGCCAAGAGAATATGATATGTTTTTCTTGTTCAATTAATCATATTTTGTACCTAAGTAAGAAAATACCATATTGTTTGACTTTTCTAGAGCACATATACATGTATCATGAATGTGTATATATATATAAGCAAAGAAAGTAACACTCAAAGAAAATTGAAAGATCACAAGATATATAATACAATGCACATGTATACATCCGTGAAAAGGATCTTTCCATGGTGAAGAGTAATGGAAACCAAGTTGAGAGTTTTTTCTTTTTTTAATTTTAAGCCAAAATTTAAGTTGTAGTATTGCTTTCATGAAGAAGTAACTAAATGTCGCTATTTATTAGGGTTTATACATGATCTTGTCACTAATAATTTCCCCTCTTTAGGGAACACCAAATGTGAAAAATGCATGAAAAAATAGGGTTTGGATTTGCATTAAATGAGGCTATACATCCTTATGAACTTTATTAAATTTCTAAAATTCCTCCTTGGTATTACAAATGTGTTATAGATGCTTAAATAAATAGTATATGCGATTGTTTGAAAAGATGTAGTTTTTTATACAAAAACTATCATTTATTAAGAACTAGTAAACACAAATCTTTATGAAATGGCTCCAAATAACTTTCTTATACTCCATTTATTGCAACTCATATACCACTATCCTAACTATAAATTTTGTATCTTTGATGTATAGATAACTACAATATTTTTAAATATATAAGAGTTAAATAAATCCGATATTGTCAAAACCAAACTTAATTCATTCTTTAATAGCTTCGCCTTTTTCTTTTTCTTTTCTTTTTTTTTTTTTACTAGAACTTATGGCTTGGCTTTGGTCACACAGATACACTAGAGAATCCAACAAAAAGAATGATAAAAATAGTTAAATGAAAGAAATCAACTAACCAATGACTAAAAAGTGGATAAAGTATGAAAAATCAAATGAGAATCAATTCAACATGGAAAATAGAAAGATATTTTCTTGTGTGTGTGTATATATATATATATATTCCTTTTTTATTTTTTTCATGTTTTATAGAAGACAGAAGAGAGAATTGATCCTCGTGGCCTTTGTAGGGCATTTCTTTCTCTCACTCACTCTCTTTCACTTAAGCTCCTTAACAAGTGTTAGTGTAGTGGGGTGTCCTTCACCATCCTATACCAAAAAATCCATCATTATTAGACTTAATATTTGCAAATCTACCATTATTTATCTCAAATTTTTTATCCTACATTCCCACCATCACTAATCCATCAATATTGTGTTTCCACCAACACAAGTCTACTATAGTCTAGTTAGTTGGAAGATTGTAGCGATCAAACTGATAATCATTTATTTATAGTATTTAGGATATAAGCAATTTTTTTATGTGCTTATTACTTTTCTTTATCCTTTTGTTTTCATCTTGTGTGTGTGGGATTATGTTGTCTCTTTGGTAGAATTTATTGCACTATTCAATTAGGTAGGATTTGTTCTTTCGAAGAAATGATGGAATCCCTACTTAAGACTGATCAATTATGGATAAATGTTCTTATCTATTCAATTAAGTTTCCATATCCTCAACTCTTCATCTATCTTTTTTTTTTTTAATCAATATATCTAATTACTTTTTCCACTAAATGAAATTCATTTTTAACTAGGAGAAAAAAAAAAAAAAAAGGCACCATGGCTTTTGTAATTTCTCTTTTACCTTTGAATTTTATATCAATATAACTTCAAATTTTAGTTAAGGAACTTAATGTTTCTAGTTTTAGGATTCTTTAGTTTATTCTAACTTAAACTTTATCACACTTCAAAACCTATAGGTGTTCTAATTTGCTACATACTCCACTTAAGTGGAATATGCTAAGGTTTACAAAAAATTAGAATGGGTTTTTAAACCAATATTAAATTGCAAAATCATTTATTAATTTTGAAAATCATTTTATGGTATTTGATTTGTAAGTTGTCATGTGGATTAAAATGATTTATGAAAAAAAATATGAAAGGTTTTAGAAAGCATTTACCAAATAGTCATATATTTAATATCATAGCAAAGTCTAAATTTACCAGGGTTCACTAGCTCGAAATAGAAAATCCCAAAAGTCCAAAGTCTTGATACAATCCATAGTAGCAAAACAATCTAAAGTATAGTAGTAATAATAGTAATAAAAGTCTATCTCCAATCCCAAAATCATTAATTAGGTCTAAACTACGCAATATTAGTAGCATTGCACTTGAAATCCCAAGGCCCTTCATTAGATCCATATCATATAAAGTCATGAGTATAGTCCACATATAAATCATCAACTAAAAAAGTGGAAAAAGGATTGAGTCACAAGGAACTCAACATGATAGTAGCTATTAAAGCACATTCGATGCTACTCACATGTATACCTAATTCTAATGCATCAAACAAAATTCATTTAAGGCCATATTGTAAGTGTATCAATCAACATAAAAATACTCATAACTATAGACAACAAAACCAAGAACATGGGATCCAATTCCGTCATAGCAGCAATCAGAGGTTAGTGGTAACAGTCAAACTTTATGCTTAAAAGAAAAAACAAAAAGTAATCTCCAATGGAGTTCACCACTGTTATTTAGACACCACGATCGTTGTCTATCTATACCATATCATTCCCTAAGTCTTATAACTTCGAACAAAACCCATTAAAACTTCTCTCTACTTCCAATGGCTATTATCTTATATAATTTCTTTATATTGACAATCCGTTGAGCCATCTTTAGTGGCCTAAGCATCTAACTACTACATTACCCCAACAACTATGCCCACAGACATAGTCCTAGTCTAAGGATATTGCTCACTAGCTTAAGACAACCAAGCAACATAAAACACATATTTAAGTTAGCTGAGTTTACGTATTAGTCTAGTTTAAATTCTATCTACTAAGCAAACACAACACACAAGCTACCATGTACATGGCAAACAAGACGAAACCCAAATTGAGTTGAATAACCGAAACTGAAAGTGATTGCTAAGTCATATGCAATTAAGAAAAGAGAAATTTTCTAATTAATTATTCAAGTTGGTTACTAAATTTTAAAATAAGTATAATTAAGTCTATTAATTAACCCCATAGCTAGGTCCAATAATTAAGTTTATTATTTTGGCCTAAAAATTTGATACTTAGTTTTATTTAAGGCCCTATGCCTAAATCCAATTATTAGAAACAATAAGTAAATCCATTTATTAGAAACAATAAGTAAATCCATTACTAAAATCTAAGAGTTAAGTCCAATAGATTTTACTTAGTTAATTTCTAAGTTTAACCCATTAAGTTAGTAGCCCCATTTAGTTTTATAACTAAACTAAGCCACCAAACTAACCAAATATTATTCAATCAATCAAATTAAGTAATTATTATTATTATTATTATTATAATTATTATTATTATATTATTTATTATTATTATTAATTCATAAACAACTTTTAGCAACTTCATCATACCAATTCCAAACAAGTTTTAATTCAAAATTTTGAGTCCAATTATAAGATTATGTATTCATGATCTTAGGATTTGATTGATCATAAACTAATCTACGAGATTTAAGTTTTTGAGATACATCAATATTTGAGTTGCAAAACATATTGTTGATGAATTTAGACCTCCAAAAGATATCAAAGGGGTTTAAGCCAAGAACCAATTGAATGCCATTTGCATATGTAAAGAACACAATGACATTCAAACTATTTTCTAAAAAATGAAAAACATAAACAAGGTTCCACTTAATAATACCAAACTTAATGAACCAAAGCATACCATAATGTAAATATAATTGAATACCATTTAAACACACATAAGTATTAAGACACTTCAAGAATACCCATTTATATATACCCAATTCATCATTTCCAATCATCAAATCTCAATTTAAACATCATTCTACAAAATTAAGTAACAAATTATTATCAATAATAGAAGGATCAACAATTGTACATCAATTATAATGCTTTGAGCATAATGGCACCACATGTGATCTCTAAATAGCCATTTATTTATCAAATCAACTTCAATCCAGTGATTCAACTTTAATATAATACCAATGCATTCCATTAAACATTAAACACTTTGCTTACTAGTAGCTTGCTCTTGAATCTAAGCTCCAAGAAATCTAAAACACTTTAATGAAATACTTGATTTAGCTCTTCAAATCTACAGCCTCAAACCAGACATCAAATTGACATCTAATTACTTATCTCAAAATATAAATCAAATGATTTTGCTCAACATATATTAATTATAGCTCCTAAATGTAAGTCTCTTGAAAATTGAATCTTACCTTAGCCATGCAACCTTCAAAGGACATCCACCAAAGCTTGATCTCTTCTTCAATTTTCCTAAATTGATTGAATTACTAACATAAAAATTACTAACTTATCAATCTAAACTAAAATTGAGATCAAATTCACTAGAGATTAAATTACTTACCCAACTTAATCCTAATTCTGGATCAAAAGCGAGAATACTTGATTGATCTTCAAATTAATCTAATAAACCTAAATTACAAGAATCAAACCCTCTTAAGACCCTAAGGTTCACGTCAAAACTCATGAGAGAGTAGTGGTTTTTTTTTTCCTAATCTTGATCCTAGAATATTCACCCACATGGAATGCCTACTAAATATCCATTAGCATTAGGTTGAAGTCCAATTATCATACTATCCTCAAATTTTACACTAAGCTTAAGGGTAACTAAGTAATTCTCAATAACCTTCTTAAGAAATATCTACCATGTGTTAATTACTAAAATATCCTTAACAATTTAATTAAGTTTGGGCTTTCTTAGTAAATTGACCTTACTAAATATTTGAAAATTTGGAAAATTCCTTTATTTAATTCCTTAAAATGTTCCTTTTATTGTCTTTTTATTAATTTCATTGATTCAGGTCATTTCAAATTTATTGTGTGTTGTTAAAAAATATATACTTATCTATATTATATTTAAAAAATTATGGTAAGCAATGGTTTTTAGTTATAGGTGGTGGTGATGAAAGGTTATGATGGTAGCCAACCTACCAATGGCCTATGCTAATGGTTACTTGCATTATGAATTGTTAATTAAAAATAAGAAAAAGAAACTTTTCATTAAAATAAATGGATATAAAATGAGTAAAGTATAAGACTCTATCTACCTTCTATCCTATAAGATATAGGCTCTTAAATTTTGAAATTGAAACTTACTTTGTAGCACCTTACAAACACCCTATAGGCTACCCTTACCAATTTTTCCTTTTTTTCTTATATATTTCAAGTTTATGTTATATTGAAAAAGTAATTTATACATAATATTATAAGTACTTCATATGTAAAACCTATAAACCTACAATAAAACGTGTGAAATTAAAAAAAAAAAAAGTGATTTTTTTCACACGATCATTATTTTAAGTTTATATGATCTTACTACTTTACAAATGCAAAAGAGTAAGGGAAAAGAAAACATGTAGTGAAAGAGGCAACATTATGTTTAGTCATTTACAATTATTAACTTATAAGTTTAGACTCTCTCTTTTTTTTTCTTCTTTTTACTAAAATATTTATTGGTCAAAAACTATAATATTATAACTTACTATTTGTGTATTAATATTATTTAATAATTTTTTTATAAAATGGCTATAGAATATCTTGGAATCTATATCCTATATAACTTAAAGTACAAATTCTTAAGTACAGGGTAGGAAAACCTCATACCCATATCTAGGGGTGAGCAAAAAAAAAAAACAACTGAACCATGAACCGAATCAAACCAACTGAACCAAACCATAAATTAAGTTCGAACCAATTTTTTATGTTTGAAAAAATGATAAACCAAATTGAACTTTTTTTTCTTTTTTAAGTTAAAAAAAAATTACCAACGAAACTAAACCGTTTCAAACCAAACTAAACCATGAGAAAAAAAAAAAAAGAAGAGGAAAATAAATAGCGGTGAAATTCTAAAGAATATATCATTAAAAAGGAGGAATCTATATTATCTATTTAACTTCTTCTCTTATTTAGTTTTTATTAAGAAACTTACTACTTTTTTATTTTGTATTTTGTTTTATTGATTGATATAAAAATCATGATTATCTTGAGAAAGATAATAAAACCTTCTTAAATATATCAAATGAATATTGAAAATGATAAGTGATATTAGAGAAAAGATAATAAATTAAATATTTTTGTATCAATTATAATTTTTCATAATTTATTGACTTTTATATAAAGAAAAATTATTAATATGTGTAAAAACGACTCGATCTATAAATCGAACCAATTGAACTAATTTTTTTATGTTCGAATAAATTACGAACCGATCTATATAATTAGATTTGATTTAAGAAAAAACTAAACCGTATTACAATTCAATTTGGTATAAGAAACAAACTATATCGAATCGAACCACATCCACCCCTACTCATATCCTATCTTATAAGGATAAGTTTTAAAAAATTTATTCTTAAAACCTATATTATAATCCTTAATATCTATCTAAAACCTACTCAATCAAATAAGATAAGAATAATACCTATATGCTATTGCTACTCGCTCATCCTCCACTTTTTCTTATATTAATTTTATTCGTCAAATTCTATACTAGTAGACCACCACCATGAGTGAACACTGTCAATATTATCTTTTGCCTCTATTAGTAAAAACGTTGATAACTGTAACCACTCCTAATCATTATGATAAGAGCTGTTGAGCATCTGAGCACTGTACCTTTCACCAAATACTGAAATTGGAAAAGTATGAAAATGGTTTTTTTTTTTTTTGACTTTTTGCTATTTATTTTTTCAAATCATTGAACTTTATATTATTTTTCTTTTAGAATTTTCCATCTTATATTGTTTTTTTTTTTCCATTTAAATCATTCATCTTTCAAATTATTTGTTTTAGTCCTACGTATTTTCCATATGACTAGAAAATTGCATTTCATCATATCGGCTAATGATTTTGTTTCATGCCTTAGTGGCCATTATCCGTTTAAAAAGTGTTTGGCTTTTTTATGAAATGTTTTGCATCAAAAAATTTGCTATAGTCGTTAATGGATATGATTGAAGGACATTTTCCAATTGTTTTGAAAAAATAAAATAAAAATAAAAATAAAGATGGTTCTCCACCTTTGGCTACTCTTCATTTGAGTTGTGTACTTTTTATTTTTTTATTTAAGTCCTCTATTCTTTTATATTATTTTATTTGACTGTTTTTATTGTAAGATTTTTATTTAATATTTCCATGAAAACGACAAAAAAAAATATCTTTCAATCATATCCCCTAATAATCTCATTAATTTTTATAATGTCCATTTTCCAAGAAAAAGTACCAAATTAGTTTTCCACTTTATCTTACCTTTTTGGAATCTTTAACTCTCTTTTTTTTTTAATTCTCCAACTTTCTAAAATAAAAATAAAATAATTCCTCCGGTATCTTCATTTATAATATCAATGACTTTATAACACAAGTCTTTTTTTCTGAATTATTTAATAAAACCTTTAATAATATTTAAGTAAAAACTTTAAATAAAGAGGATGAGCCAACCATCTTCGTCAAGTCGAGTTGATGCCATGGTCGATGTATTATGACTTATAATAGCCCCACCAGCACTCTCGAGCTTGGACTATAACAATAACTTCTCTCTACAAGATTTGACATTGCAACTGAAAGAAGCTTAGCAAACGATGAACTTAGACAAAACAAATAGATAACTGCCACTATGAACATAGCTCATGAACTATTATTATAATTTTGGCCAAAGAAGAAAGAAAAAAAAAAGAACTATTATTATAAACAAAACAAACAAGGGAATTTTAAAAGTGAAAGTTGTAAAAGTAAAGAAAAAAACAAAATTACAATAGGATAGAGCAAAACGAATTCTCGTTTATAGCATATCATTAGATTAATTAAAAAATTAAATGCTCACCTTTAATTGGCATTGGGGCATTGCTAGCTACACCAAGGTTAGAGATGGATCATCCACCACTCCAAATGTATCTCAACTTGACTCGATGGTTTTTGCCTAGTCAGCTCCCTGGACTCACCAGGTTCTTGCTGAGTCTTGCCAAAAATGTTTTATAAAATGCCCAAAATAGGCCCAATTACAGAATCACAACCTTCCATTTCCTTTACATGAGCATGCTTCATGCCCAAAATTAAAAAAATAAAAAAATCAAACGTTCAATATGTGCGAACTCAAATTCTACCTATAATAAATTTATACTTGTTTTGCTCTCATTCACGAACATGCGCAAACACACAATCTGTGCTACACATCTCTTCTTAGAAGAGTTTGTAAATATCCCCTAATGTGCCGTGGTTATGATTAAATCGAGCAGCAATCTTAGGGCTAGTGGATTAAGAGAATTTTGTGGTTTAAGCAATTAAGTGTTTATGGTTTTATGGATATGTACGACTTCGAGATCAAAATGACACATCGTTGGATTCATACTACACTTAATTGATATGATGCACAAAATTATTGAAATGTGGTTGTTTGCTAAATTTAAAGTTGATCGATAAGAATTGAAGTTTGAGAAAAAACTCTATATTTTTATAATAATGTGATAATATCTATAATAATCTAAACAAGTACTTATTAGACAATCTTTTAAGCTTAAAAACATAATGATAATAATAATAGACATAAGGATGCAATTAGGGAGTGTTATAATAGGATACTCGTCTTGATCGACCAAATAAAAACCCTATAGATTTAGACTCTATAAGGTTTAAAGTCGGGTTTTATGACATGAAATAAAACCCAATAATATTTAAGATAGAGTTATGGGATCTAGAAAAAACCCGATGGAAAAACCCGATACATTTTTTTTATATAATTTATAATCAATATATTTTATTTTTTTATTTTTAATTGGTATATTTTTTTATTTAATTTCTCTCTTTTTTTCATCACAAATAGATTAATAATGAATTAAAAAAATGATATATAAAAATAAGTTAAAGTATGAAACAAAAAAAAAAGATTTAATTACCATTTAAGTCGAGTTTAGATTGTGTCATTTGTTAATCAGGTCAGGGTAAAAAAAACCCCTATCGAGTCAAGGTGGGTTTTGGGAATATAAATTCTTTACCAAATTAGATTCGGGTTTTAATAAACCCGTCCCAAACTCAACTCATTTACATCCCTAAATAGACATAACTAATGAAAGATTTGAAAAATGTAAGAAAGCTCTAGAGAGCATTGCTTCAAGGTAGACTTGATTCAAGCTTTAAGTTCTTGAAAAGTCCCAAATATATGTGAAAGGTCCAAACTAATTAGTATTAGCAAATGGAAGGCTACTAATTACTCACAAAGGTCCAAAGTATATGCAAAGAGTTCAGTCTCTTTTAATGTTGTAAGCTTTAGGGAGCCATTTGATCTTCAAAATACTCTAAACCTTTAAAAAAAGGTATAGACTTGTCAAAAATTGTAGATTCACTTGTAGTTCTACTCTTCCTATACTTAAGTGATTCTACTATGATCAAAACCCATACTTCAAGGGGCTTAAAGTGTGCCTCAAAATCTTCTATAATTGATCTTTCCTCATCATTTGAGGAGTTCATAAGAACTTGTTAAGCTCCTATACTCAAGTGATTCTATTATGATCAAAACCCATACTTCAAGGGGCTTAAAGGGTGCCTCAAAATCTTCTATAATTGATCTTTCCTCACCGTTTGAGGAGTTCATAAGAACTTGTTAAGCTCCTACACTCAAGTGATTCTACTATGATCAAAACCCATACTTCAAGGGGCTTAAAATGTGCCTCAAAGGCTTCTATAATTGATCTTTCCTCATCATTTAAGGAGTTCATAAGAACCGGTTAAGCCAAATTTTGTAGTCTTTTGGCTCAAGCTCATGTAATGATACCTATGGTATTTTGATTCCTATCCCCTCTCCCTTCCTCCCCTTCTTCAAATTGTTTTATATGTTTATATTTTACATAAATTATTAAATTTTACAACTCATTTATAGTGTAGGTATTGCAAAAAAAAAAAAAATTAGTATCTTTGTTTATGGTGCTATTTACGTCATTCCTTTTTTTTTTTTTGTCTTATTTCTTGAGCAATGAACAAGTGATTGGAATTAATCAAAATATAGAATTCAAGATTAAAGAGAGATGAAGACTAGGATTCATGTAATGTTCCATTCATTTGACTTTTAGTACGATACTGTATTTCTAAACTTTAGAAATTCATCAAAGACTTTTAAAGACAAATATGTACTACTGCCATTATTACTATCTTTTTCTATATTACTACTTGCATTGGTTACATATAAATTGTCATTATCCTCAACTTGCATGAAATATTTGTGTATCCACTATTAAAAATTAATAAAGAAACCATTTAGATTTTGTAACTAGTTAATAATAGATATCAGGACTATTATAAATAGTCTTATTGTATAAGTCCAAGGTTTTCATTCATTTTATAGGAAAAATAAGAATTAAAGTGAGTCTTCTCTTATAAGCTTTCCCCTTTCCATATCCCCTCCTTTCTACTTCCACCATAACTACCACCACCATCCAATACTAACCTCCAACCCTTGCTCGAAGCGTTGCCAGTTAAGACAAGCATAACCACCATTTCCCTTCCTAACATTAGTCCTCTTGTGCATAGAGTTGCACTCAAGGCAACCAATGACATGCTACAACAAGAAATCATTACGCTAATTAGAGCATGTAAGGATGATCTCAAAATTTTACAGCACAATTGGATGATATGAAACTAATATGGTAACATTTTCAAGCAATGCATGTAGACAAACAACATTAACAAGATTAATGGTGATCAACCGTTTCACGAAAAAGCTGTGGACATGGATTATAATACATAAGATGATCAAGAAAATGTTTTAGTAATCGTTATGCGGTACGGTTCTAATACCAACTTGCACAATAAAGAAATGGAAATCGTCGTTGACGACCATGATTTAATTGTTAAATCCATAAAAGATAAGAAAGGTTTAGATGGACTTCTTTCTTATTCGGGGCAATTGTAGTTAGTAACACTCCAATCACGAATATATTTCGCATTAGTAAAGCAAGTTCGAGATTGGACGTGAACGAATTGGATGAGAAATGGCAAGAGCCACATACACGTGTTCCAGTACATCACATCAAGAGGAAAGTAAATGATCAACTTAAACTTAAAATGTAGCCGGTAGTATTAGCTATATAGTTTACTTTAGGAGTGTGAATACTTTAAAGGTGAGTTTAGCCATTCATGAACAAATTAGTCAAGAGCTAATGTCACTCTTCTTATGACAATCATGGCAAACCGAAATTAGTTGGAAAAGTTGGTCTCCACAATCATAAAGAAGATCAACGCAAAGCCAAATGAAGACTCTCCTTTGGAAAAAAAAATCTTAGGTAAATGAAAAGAGAAGGCTAGCTAACTATTTAGAAATTAGATAAAAGTATAAAATAAAAAATAGTTGAGCGCTACAAAGAATCTTTAAGAGGAGAGAACTCCCATCCCGTGACACATGTACAAAAAAAAATGCATAGCTTTAACAAGAGCATTAACAGAGAGAAAGAATCCAAGTAGCTTGATAGGCTTAGGTTTTTTTTTTTTTTAATTCAAATTAATTAGATATTATTTTTCCCTTCTCTGGAACCTTGAGGACAAGGTTCATTTCATAAAGAAAAGGAATCTATTACAACTATTGGAAATTAATTAATTAATTAATTAATTAGATATTGTAACTAGTTAGAATAGCAAAAATTAGATAGAAAATAAGAGATATTAGATCTTTTATAAGTGAGTCATCTCTCATAAACTTTCCCCCTTTTCGTGTCTCCTCCTTTCTACTCCCACCATCACCACTCAATACCAACCTCCATCCCTTCTTGGGTGCCATGGGCTAAAATAGCCATGATAACCACCAATTCCTTTCCTAACAATTTGCTGCCTCATTTGCTTTAATTTAGTCACTCACTTGAATATTTATATCACTCAAGAAAGGTTCAACTAACGCTAAAGTTCAAGCAAATGATTAGACAGAAGCAAATTAGGTGGTAAATATTTCATGCAAATTAAGAATGTGGATAACTTACACCTAACCAAATGCTGGTAGCACAATAGAAAGAAATAACAATACTAAAAGTAGTATATATCTAACTTTGAAAATTTTTTGTGTATGTGCAAATTTGAAAATACTTTACAACGTTGGTATTCGAATCAATAGATTGTTAAAAGAGTTGTAGTCTTCACCTCTCTTTTCGATATTTCACTTCATTCCAATTTCCTACTCCAACATCTCATAATTTCAAGAAAGATAAAGAATAATTGCTTTAATCAAACATATAGAAGTAGCCTCATACAAGGGACACTAATTCTTATTGCAATACGAATTATATAGATATTTGTAAAATTTTATAATGTGTCGAAAATATTAATGATTTTATTGTACTCCTTTGTCACTTTTTTTACGTAAGTGCAGTTATAATATCATTTTTATTTCCAACATATTTGTATATATTTCAATGTAAACAGGATAGTACTTCCATATATCTGTATTTTTTTCTAAATAATGATGAACTCAACTGTTACTTCAATCGACTAGGATAGTTCAGCTAATTAGTTATCTACTATTAATGTGGTTACGCACTCTGATTTTTAACATTATTCATGATTGCAGAAAAAAAAAATGAATTTGGTTGCTGGGAACCGTAAGCTGCGCACGTCGGAACCGCCGAGTCTATATCCAAGAGTTTCAGTCAGATCGGGTCGAGGTGGGGCTCAGTGCCGACGTATCTAAGTGGAACACTGAAAATCTGATACCACAATGTAATATCTTTTATCTAATAAGTGTGAAAATCTTGTCAACCATTAATGTGAGGTCCTACTTGTATAAGTCCCAATCAGCAGATATATACGATAAAATAAAATCTATGACAAAAAAATAATAAAAAATAAAGTAAAATAGTAAACACGGACGTTCCATGTTATATAATATCTTCCTTAATTAAAGATGGTTGCAATGCCATGGGTTGGAAGGGTGAGACGCACTAACAAGTAGTACGAGTTTCTTGGAAGCATAATTAACAGACATATTGTGTTTTCTCCAGCTCTTTATTACCTCCTTTACCTGTACTTAATTGGGTGTCACAAGCACATAGATAGATACAAATAAATAAATATTAAGAATATATAGAGTTACAATGAATTTTTGTAAAGATAGACACATAAAATATGTAATTGTATTATTTGTATATGCTCGATATATAGGGATGCACGCAGACAGATCCTTGTAGGATACTCGATTTGACTGGCCTGATAAAAACTTCATAGAGTTTTTTATTGAGCTATGAGATCAAGTTACAAATCCAATAAGAAATCGGGTTGGGGTCATGTTCTCATTGAAACCTATTTGAAGACCCATCCTGTTAAGAAAATTTCAAAACAAAGCTTAGTGATTGAGACTTGAGACTTAACGGTAATGGGAGTACAAAGCAAAGGGCTCAATAGTACTAGTAATAGTGTAGTTGCACACAGATGACAAACACAAACCACACTGCGTAGCACTCCATCTCCGCAGGGCCAATGCGCAAGTTCCACTTTTACTTTCACAAGTAGACTAAATTAGCTGGCACTAGCAACATTCAACACTTAATAGCTTAGTAGCACACAGACTACAAAGTAACTCTAGCTCATTGCTCATGCACCTCACCCTCCTCATAATCACACAGTCCAATCCCTTCATCCCTAATACCCTGTCCTCCATCTGTTTCTATTCTTCCCTTCCTATCCCTCACATCATTTTCTTCCTATTATTATTAGATACACAATTACTAAAAAAAACTTTACATAAGTACAAGAAATCATCTGTATTAGTCAAGGCAAGGCAAGGCAGGTCCAGGTAACACATACTCTTATTGGGGCGGGTTACAAATATCTCTATAAAAATCTTATAAGGTTCTTCCAAGGTTTCGGAAAACCCTATAAGATATCGAATCAAGTTTAAGTTTTCCAAAACTTATCCTAAAGTTGACACTATTACATCCCTATCAATATAAAAAGGTTTTCATATATATATATATATATTATATATATATATTTGTAAACATGAATAATAAAATTACTACTATCCTTCCGCTAATTCAATCACATTCTTTTTATTTTTTTTATAAAAAATAATATATAATAAATATAGAATAAAATAATTCGTTCTAGTTTAGTAATATCGATAAACTTTAAATAGATTATAAAAAATAAATAATAAATAAATAAATTGAAAAAAATTGTTATAATGTAATTAAAGGCTTGAAATCCGTCAGAGTCGTACATATATACATCTCTTACATATTAAGTCAAAACACTTTCATTGTCTTCACACTTTTTAGACTTTGGTTTAATTAATTAAGCCATTTTAATGAAAACAGTCTAAAATGTGAAAAAAAAAATAAGATTCAAAAAGTTTTAAGTCCTCCTGAGATATTATGGTAGGTTTTCTTTTTTATAATCATTTTTTTTTCAAGTAAGTAAATATTATATTGTTTTATTAAAATTTCTGGGATATATGTACCACGAATGTGTGTTCCTCTATCATTATTATATATATATTGGCAATAGAGAAAATTCCAGTCAAAGAAAATAGATAGATCACATGATAATAAATAAGTGTATGTATACATATAAATACACACGAATACATACATTTCATATATACAGATCCGCGAAAAGGATCTTTCCACGTTGAAGACTAGTGGAAATCAAGTTGAAATCTCTTTTTAGGCCAAACATCAAGTTGAGATCTTGCTTTAATGAAGAAGTAAATAATGGCGCTGTTCGATTAGGGTTTCATGTGACTTGTGAGTGCATCATCCTCCGTCATTAATGATTTTCCCCTCCTTAGGGAACACCAAATGTGAAAGACGCACGAAGAAATGGGGTATGCATTTGCATTAAATGAGGCCATACATGCATATGAATCCAAATAAATTTCACATTTCCTCCTTTTCGTAACATATGTGAATGAAATTAAATATTTCTAGTATCAATGTACTAAAAATATATTTCTTCATCTAAATAAATCAAATCTATTAGTATAATTGTTAATAACCGTAACCACCCCTAATGATGAAAATAAGAATAGTTAAGGATCAAAAACACTATAGTTTGCAACAATTACTAAAAATGGAAAATTATGAAAATGGTTTTTCACTTTTGTCACTATTTCCATTTGCATCAGTCAACTTTTAACCTTTTTTCTTTTTTTGCTTTTTTTTTTTAATTTTTTCCATCATCCATCTTTTACTGTTTTTTATTCAGAATACATTATCTTTAAACTTATTTGTTCTAGTCATTCATGTTTTCAACAAAACTGAACAAAGTTATTTTATCTTATAGATTGATGATTTTGTTTCATGCCAGGAAAGGCTATTGTCCGTTCAATAAGTTCTAGTCAGAAAATCTAATGAAAAAATCATCAATGGATATAATGAAATGAATTTTTCTAATAATTTTGACAACGGAAAAATATAAAAATGGTCCTCTATCTTTTACTACTCTTCATTTGAGTTGTTCACCATTTAATTTTTTATTAAAGTCTTCTATGTTTTTCCATTTGAGTGTTTTGGCTTCAAGTGATCTTTTCAACTTTTCTATCAATTGACTAAAAGATACCTGTCTATCACATCCCTAGTAATCTCATTAATTGTTTTTTATGTACATTTTTTTAAGACAAGTATGAAACTAGTTTTCTATTATTTGAATCCTTAACCTTCTAATTTCTCTATTTAAATTATCTAACTTTCTAAAATTAAATAAAATAAGTCCTTTATTAACCTTTTAAAAATTCGATAAACTTTATAAAAGATATCGTTTTTTTCTAAAATATTTAATGAAAACCTTTAATAATATTCAAGTAAATAAATAAATAAATAAAAACTTCAAATGAAAAGGATAGGCCAACCATCTTCTTCAAGTCGAGTTGAGGCCAAAGCTCGATGTATTATGACTACATTAGCCCCACCGCCACTCTCAAGCTTGGACTGTAACGACAACTTCTCTCTGAAAGAATTGACATGGCAATTGAAACAAAGCTTAGCAACGATGAACTTTCGACAAAACAAAAAAAAGGACAACTGCCATAAATGAACATTGTTCATGAACTACCATCATAACCAAAAACAAAACAAAGGAATTTAAAAAGTGAAAGTAAGCAAAAGTGAAGAAAAGAAGAAAATTACAATAGGATAGAACAAAACGAGGAGCTCTAGTTTATAGCATGTCATTAGATTGAGTGTCGAAAAATAGTCATCATCTTCTCTCTCCAATTAAAAATTACATAAAATTAATTTATATATATATATATATAAAAGTTTAGTTCTCTATGTATTCCCTTTTTTTTTTAATATTTGGAGTCTTTAACATTCTATTTTTACTTTTTAAGCGTTTTTAAACTTTTACAAGAATAAAACTTCCATCAAGTTAGTTGAATTTTCCATCAATCCTTAACACATGTTGATTTCTTATTGGTTTATAATAATTAATTTAATAAAATAATAATATTAAATATATTTAATTACATAATATAATAAAAGAATAAATCAAAACAAAAAAAAAGCTGCAAAAATTTGTGCAAATCTTAACCACCTTGGCCAAGCACTTTAAGGCCAATCAAAAGCTAGCTCACTTTAAAGATTGATGAAAAATTTAAATAAAAATCTTATGTATGTAAAAGTTTTGAGAACATTGCTGACTAAAATATGAAAAATAAAATGCTAAGGACTTAATAAGAAAATGAGGTGAATGTTGAAAACTATATATATACTTTTCCCAATTAAATATTATAATCAATCATTAGTCAATATGCATTGTAAAGTTAAATAGAAATTATGAAGAAACTAGCAAAGGGATTTGTTTCTTTTATTTATAAAATTTAAGGATTCAAATAAAAAATTAAAAGATTAAGAACTCAAATAAAAAAAAATAGGTAGATGTAGGAATCTATTTTTTTACCTTTTTCCCTTTTCAATAAATAAAATAGATAGTTGTTGCACTAATGAGTCAAATGGGCCTTTTTTAATTGTTTTAGAAAGAGAGAGAACTTACAAGTAACTGGACCCAAATAACAAATAGTAAAACGGGAGGATATGAATAGAAACAATAAAAGATGAAGGATTCAAGGAAAAAAAAATAGCAAGAAGTTGGAGTAACTTTTTTTTTTTTTTCCTATTGAAAGGTTTAAAAGCAGGAGATTTAAATAGAAAATTAACAAAAAATGGAGAATTTAAAGGGAGAAAAAAAAAAGGTTAAAATGTGAGCCACTCAAACAGAATTGTAATAAGAAATATATATATATATATATATTATCTAAAACATATTAGACTACATTTTTCTTTAATTCAAAAGAAACAATTTATCCACATAATTGTCTTTTATTGCTATGGGTCTGAATACTGATTGAATCAAATTGGTGGATTGGATAACGAGTTAACTTGGAACGTCATAATGAAAATTTTCTACATAAACCACCCTATTAGAAAAAATATTATAAATGGCTACAAGAATCTGAAATAAATTTAAATTTTTATTTAGGATAAATTATAGTTAAGTAACAATTACCTATGTTTTCACTCTTTATCTTTTTACGTATCTTGGTTTTTGTCTACATCTATTACACCGTTACCATTTGGCAGCAAACACATATCAACTGGTCGGTAATAATTAATTCAACTAAGTAATATTATTAAATATATTTAATTAACTAAATAATAAAAAATTACCAAAAAGGTTGTGTAGGAAAAAATAAATCATTTTTATGCTGTTGCTAATCATACTAAAGAGGTCACTGCAGTGCAACGGGTATAAACAAGTCAATCCATCCATAAAAAAAAATAAAAAAAAATTATTATTATTATTATTATCTATTCTAACTTGTGTGATTCATTCCATCTCTAATAATGAATCAGATTTGATTTTTTTCTTGAAGTGATGGCTGAATAATAGCCCCACAAATGTTGGCCAACTGTCACTAACCTTGGAATGGCATAAAGGGGTTTGATTATTTTTTTTCTACATGATTTTGTTTTTTTTTAGTTTTGGTGAATTAATATGATATAATTAAGTTAAATATCCTTGATAATATTATTTTGTTAAATTAACTACTACACGTACCAATCAGGAACCGATACATTTATGTTTTACACCCACCGTTCAGTGAACAGTCCATGTAAACACATCCAGTAAAACCTTTCGCATTGAAAATTCTGTTTTACTACCGAATTTTACGCAAACAGACTCGAGTTAATGTTCATTATTGAATGGTAAAAGTAGGCTCTTCAGGTAGTGGCTACACAGTATTCCTGACAAGTGACAAGAAGCTGCAGTCCAAGCCTTTACTCAACTCAAACTATTGAAAAGAGAGAGAGAGAGAGATTGTAATTTTGCAGAAAGATTGCAGGCATTGATGAAGAACTTCAGTTTCTGTGTGAGTCCAAGGCCTAAGGTTGCTTGAAATTTTTCAGAAATAAATCAGATAAGCTTCAACCATTCTCAAAATAACACACAAAAGAGATACACTGTGTGGTAGACAACTCTGACAATATCTATGCAAAGTTACATGCATCCACTCCACTTTTATGAGTGAATGACATGACAATACAAAGAATATAATATGTATATATATATAAAGAAAATAGTCAATAATTAATAGGAGTAAACTCAATATTGCAACACAAACCCTCGCCATATGCACACACGAACATTGATGATGATATTTGAATTTTTGTTTCTTCTTCAATTTGATAAATATATTATTGGGATGAAATTTCAAATTGTTAATTAGTGTATCCGACCAAGTTTTATTTATTAGATTTTATAACCAAAAGTTCAAAATTATTATATCTTGTATGTGATCAAATATTTATTTATTATTCTTGAAACAAAAACATAATAAATATTCATTGATTTGAAAGTACAGAAATAAATGATGGGAGACAAGATAATACTTTTAATAAGTAAAAAATGACCAAATATGGTATTTAATAATTTTAGTTCAAGTATGAAACTAAAAAGTACAAAAAATTCAATAGAAATTTAAACATCATCCTCATTGTGTTTAAAGAATATGGACATACGAGTAATGGAAAATCTAATGCTTTCTCGTGGCTGGAGTAAATCCCACAAATTAAATCACAATATAAATGCCATAAAAATCATCAAAAGCACAATTTTTGTTTTTTTACCGAAAAACATGAATTTTATCCATTGAAGTACAATCAAATACAAGTATATATGTAGTAATGTTTAAATAAATCAAAACGTCCAACGCAACTTTGAATGTGTACAGTAAAAGGTGGAGTTTACTTGCAAAACTAAGCATCAAACAAAATTATAATTTTTCAATCGTTGAAATAATAAAACTTATGATTTTTTCGAAGCCTCAGGACAGGTCGGCCGTAGAAATCTTAAACATTTTTCTGGATCTAAGCATTCTATCGAATTGGAAACACTATTCCTCCCGATTTTCGTAAATCCTTTATGATTTCCCATGTAAATGTTGAGAAGTGTGGATGGTACTAAAATGGAAAACACTAGTTTTACCTCGGATTGCGACTTAAAATATGCAAAATGTTACATACGAAAGATCACTGTTTGAGAGAATGAAATGTTTTAATGGTTTAAAGTAAAGAATAAAAAGTCTTAAACGATTAAAATAAACGACAACAACCGATCTACAAAGTGGTGCAAATACGAAACAATATTTCAATTTTAGTGTAACATCATTTGTTCCTATTGATGCATCAAATCAAATACGTAAATGTTTGCCCTCTATCTGAACAGAACTGTCTCTATTTGTTCTTACTTTTACTACTTTATACAACGTTATTTAGATGTTAAGATACCTAACCATTACCCCCATCAGAACAGGATTTCCATCCTTGCAGCTTAGTTAATTAATAGAAGAGAACTCCCATTAGCAGATTTCATATACTCCACTGAAATGCACAATTTCATTTTTGCCGCTAGATGCAAAATTGTTAAAGCCAGATGAGAAAGATATCTGATTCACCACAAAGTTATGGGGAAGGCCCTGCCGGGCCAGTAAAACTCGCCGGAGGATAGGGCTGAAATTTGCCTGATTGAGCCTCCGGCGGAAAAAGGAAATCGACACAGGCCTCCTTCACCGGTGGAGCCTGGCCGACACATAGGAATTTGCAGCAGTTTATAAATTTAGAAAAATCATCTCATCCTCAACATCCCAAATCTAGAAAAAAAAAACTACACCTTGCAGTTAATAGCAAATGCTTCAAATCCAAATATAGAAATATAAATTTCTTGCAATTTTAGTAACATCTGTAACATGACAAAGCTGACAGACATGGGCTAGGACTCATCATATTTCTCTCAGAAACATAAGTAAGTACAGGATCTCTTACATGATTCATCTTATAATTACAACAATACGCGAAAGTGGTAAATTCATGCAATACCAAAGTAGGGATTTATAATAGGATTAAGTACGTACAATTGCATATTACGTCCACTTGTAAATTCAGTGTCACTTTTCTTACTAGTGATGATCCCGATCTCCGCTTGGCTCCACCGAACCTCCCGGCGCTGCGGCCATCGGCTGCTGCAGAGACGGTGGCGGCCGCTTCCTTTTCTTCTTCTCGTAACTGATCCCCCGAGCCTTCGCTTGCGAATCCCTAATTTCCCTGAGGTAAAGCCTAACAGCTCGGGCTCCAAAAGGATTTGCCTCCGGCTTCCCACCATTTTCCTCGAAGGCAGCTCTTAGGCGGCCAACGAGAGCATCGAGACTTCCCCAGGCCTGCCGGAGAGGGCAAGGACACGGCGCCGGAGGGTTCGGGTGGCCGAAAAATGGGCAGATAGGGCTGTGGACTTTGGTTTTTCCAAATTGGTCTAAGTAGCGGAGGAATTCCAGGACGTGGGCTCCACTGCACCGTGAGAGAGAGAGCGGGGGGCGGTGGTTCCGGAGATATTGGCCGAAGGTATTCCAGTCTCGCCGCTTCTGATTCTCGTAGCGGCTGAGGGTTGTGGGGGATGTGTTGGTGGTTGAGGAAGACGCCGACGGGGAGGCAACAGTATTTGTGGTGGTGGTGGTGATAGTGGTGGTGGAGATGTTGAGTGATGGTGCGGTCAAGTATTCTTGCTCTTCAAATGAGTTTCATATTCATATTCATATTCATGTTCATGTTCATGTTCATGTTCATGTTCAACTTCTCCTTGCCTTTCTCTCTTTCTATCAGAAATTTCAAGGGTTTCTTGGAAAAAAACAGTAGATAGATCAAAAAGCGAGTTCTTTCTTTCCCTCTCTATTGCTTGACGTACTAGGTTTTCATCAAATCAGAGATGAAGACTGTTGAACAGAAAAGTGGGTTTAGGTCTACTTTGTAATAGTGCCATATAGCATCAAACAGGAACCTATATCTAGATAGGTTTAGTACCCATTTTCAGGCAACAGTAACTTAATTGAGCCATATATTCCATAGAGAGAGAGAGAGAGATAGAGAGAGGATACAAAGGGTTAGGGTTTGAAGAAGAAGAGGGAGAAGTAGATTAATCAATGGGTGTGTGCAACATAAGGTCGAGTAGCTAGGAAGATCTAAGAAGGGGAAAGAATATATTGAAGTAGAGTATATGTGTGTACCATAAAATAACCTGCTTTAACTTTTTGGTATGGCAAGTCGTGTGATGGATGGATCTTTTGGCTCTTCTATTGCAATCAGTGTCATAGAAAACAAGAAACCCTTTCCTTAAAAAGGGGAAGCAGCTTATGATAAAACAGGTGATACAGTAAACCTAGGAGCTCATGATCTCACAGTTACAGACATTCATGGTGAGTGTGAGAGATAGCAAGTGGAGGAGAAAGATGTTTAGGGCTTTTGTGGAAATAGAAAGAGGTTTTGACAGTGAAGAAAGAGAGATGATAGATGGGGACAGGATAGAGCAATTTGGGTTAAAAATGGAAGAGAGAGAAGAAGGGAATAATATGATTTTGTTGGTGCATCTTTTGCATTTGATTGACAACTCCTTTGGTAGAGTGACAAGAATACCCCTATCTGGCTACTCAAATAATAGATTATAATAATATTAAATAGAAACCTATAAATTATAATACATAAAAATTGCAAAGCTAATAACTGAAGTGTAAATGTTTTTCAATTATACATTTAAATTTTCGAGTCCCACTATAAATACCAAAGTAAACTTTACATTATAAGCATTAATAACATAATTAACTCCATTATATAATCTTTTATTGGCAAATCATAGAATAACATGTATTCCGTACATTTAAAAAACCTATAAAAATTAGCTCATTGTCATATATCATTTAAGTTGGTTAACATATGATACACATTATTATCTTAAAATAAAAAGATAAATTGCTAACTCAACTCTTAAAAAAATGCATATTTTCAATTAATTTAATATATTACAAAAAATTACAAAAAAAAATAAAGAAAATCAAAGCTTCCACTTACCTTCTCCCTTATGTCTAACAAACCCCACATAACACCTATGCTTGAACTACATCTTGTACACATTATTCCACAACAAAAACTTAATTAAATATTCAATATGAACATTTATGTTGACCTTTGCACCCAATTTAATCAAAGCTTTTCACAACATCATGTAGGTCTTGATTCATAGAAGGTAGAATCAATGGTTTTTTCCATTAGTAATTTTGCAAGGTAAGAAAATATTTAAAATACTCAACAATGTTAATTTAACATGTAGATGTAGAATGAAATGTCTTTAAAATATTTAAACATCAAAGGCATTTCAATCATTTTCCTTTCTAGGCTCTCTTGCAAAATCAAACCAAACCATTTTAAAAAAACTTACTTGACCTCAATTCATTTTTGTTGGAAGGAAAAGAAAGGATTAGACCTTTCTTTCTCTCTCCTCTCAAGAGTTGTACCCCCTCATTGTTACTCTAGATTGGTGTTTCTCTTCTCTCAAGGTAAGCTATTGTTTTCTTTTCCTCTCTTGCTAGTCGTTATTAAAAGGAAACCTTAATTAAGATTTTTGGTTAATGTAAGGTGAAGGAAAAAGGTGCATGGAAAGGGAAGCTACAAAAATTTTGGTAAGTGGTTAGTTTAAGCAAGAGCTTTCTAGTCTAGATCCCAAGTTTATTTGTTCATTTTGTTGGTTAGTGAAGGAGTTTATAAATCTAAGCGAGATTGCAAAGAACAAATGTTTTAGGGTTTTCCTAGTAGATCGTTGGCATAAATAAGTAAGTTGCACTTTTCTCCTTTCCCTTCAATTACTTTCCTTTAATATGAAATTCTATAAGATTTGATCAATATAGGGTTAAGGTAAATACTTTTTAATCACCATTTTAAGAGAAGTTTTGTGAATTTTTATTATTATTGATGGTTTAAAGGTAATCTATTTCTTGGACCAGTTATGCTTAGACGAAGGCATTATTAAATTATCAAAAGTAAAAGAATTGATTAGATTTAAGCTTGATTGGGTAAAGAATTGAGTCTAAAGGTGGTTAAGGTGTTTTTCGAAAGAACAGTTAACTTAGGTAAACATGTCATCAACCGTGCAACAACCCCCAATTGACTTGGGTAAAGGAGGTAGAATGGTCGATTTCTCCCCCTCTTTAGTTCGACCACCTCAACTTTAAGATTGACTGAAACTCATCAAATGCACTCCAATTAACCTTACTTTCTTGTAGGTTGACTCGATTAGCTAGTGTGAAGCCTTAGTTGACCTTTCTCATGTTCTACTTATCTAATTAAGATATTAAGTCTTAGACCTAAGATTTGTAAATCCTTAGTATAATTAAGACTTTTACAATTGATGATAAGTTAATTCTAAGAGTAGACTTTTTCCTCTTGTTATATTAAATCGATCAAGCGCAATCCAACAATTTGTTATCATTCTTTATTACATGTGCCTGTAAATTAGATAATAAAGTGAATCTAAAACTATCAAAATGATGTGCCTAACCAATTGGATAGCAAACACGTCAATCAAATGGCGTGAACAACCAACTCCAACAACAAATGGCGAGTTCAAATTACTTCACAATTGAAGTCTAATTCACTAATTTGAACACTGAATTGATGTAAGGAACAAATAAGTGTATAAACTTCAATGGAATAACACAAAAATGAACTAAAATTCAATCCCAGTTTGAAATGATCAAATCTAAAAATAAAGAACCCTAATTCACGTGATAAGAACAAGTAACCAAAAAATTGTGCTTAGATATTACTCACTAAACACAATTTGTAAAACAACAAGAGTAAAATTGATATGACTCACAATCCACTCTAGTTGATTCTCGCCATAATTTCACTAAGAAATTGATAAGAGATCTTTATATGCAAAGGACAAACCCTCACGATACAAAGTATATGATTTTCTCAATTGTCAAAAAGCTTCTCAAAAACCTTAGTTAGCAAGTATTTATACTTACTTCAATTAGGGTAAAAATAACACAAAAATTACAAAGATGCCACTTAAGTGGCCGGTTTTTCAAGACACAAAATATAAGTACAAAATAAAATGACCGGCTCCCCATAAGCAACAATTACAAATACAAATGGTCTTCAAGTGGCCGGTTATTTATTTCAATTGAATAATTTGTGGGTCGTTGAATGTAACTCCAAGAATGTCCCGCAATTTGATCTTTAGTGCATGTTATTTAGCCAACCTATAACACCGATAAACGAACCTACTAAAGTGCAAAATAAAACATTATTAGATAAAATGTGGCCATATGTGGATTTCTAAGCTCATGCATCCAAGTTAGGTTTCCCCACTGCCGGAATCACAGGGTTGATTCCCATCACAAAACTATTAATATGTTTTGTTGCCTGTGTTTGTGCTTATACTGAGAGGACCATGCAAACATAGGTATTAAAAGTAGTAACCATGGCTTAATAGCTGTAACATCTTGTAAAGGGGTAGATCGAGATGCTATGATGTATAGATTAGGTGCTAAATTATTTCATTTAGGTAGGTGGATTATAGACCAATTATATAATTATCATAATATGGATTGGTTTGCTATAAAAAAGCTATAATCAAGTCACACTAAGTGTAGAATGCCTTTGCAAATTGTAATAGTAGACTTGTCGCAATGATGGCTAATATTAATAGCAACTCCATATGTATATGTATATGCATGTTACCATATATGCTTACTAGGGAGTATGAAGTACTCCCAAGTCTTGGAACACTAAGACTATTATTTGTCATGTCCAAATGAGGTAATAACCAATTACCTATTTCATTGGTATTTGTATACATGTGAATTGCTTTGCATGGTATGCTTATACATGTAGCGGCTATTGTATTAAGATCTTTTGCTCACTCCTTATAGAAAACTTATTTTATCTTAAATCTTAACTTTTTGGTAGAACTAAATCTATACGATGATTTAAGCTATAGCTTGTTTTGTGGGAGTAGGTAGGATAATATGACTATTATAATGATTAGACTAAAGACCAATCTTAAGATAATATTTTTGATACTTAGTTGTTATTTATAGAATTTAAGAGACTTTTTATTGTAATATGTTTTCAAGATCTAAATGGTTTTGTTGATATAATTTATTATTTGGTGAACAATCTTGATTAAGCTATTGTTACTTATTTAGATAACGTGATGTTTACCATTTACAAGAATTAAGTAGACATTTAATTCAGATTATAGTTTTTAGAAATGTTCTAGGCCTTATATACTCATCTTATGGTATGAGTATCTAGTGGAGTTGTCCCATCCTAAATTCCAAGGCATGGCATATAAATTGGAAAAGGAAAAAAAAATCAAACTTAGTAAATTTCTTAAGAAAATTGAATACCGAAAAATGAAAGTTCAACGTTTTAAAAAAAATAAACTTTAATAAATTCAAAAGAAAACCTAAGTGCCCACAATGTCATTCAACATTTTAAAAGTGAAAAAGAAAAAATCAAAGTTGAAATAGAATTTACAGCAAATATTAAGAATAACGATAGTAACGTACAAAAATTGAATAATCAAATGATAATTTTGTATGAATGCAACAACTCAATGAAGATCCAACAAAATTATGAATGAGACCTCAATATCTTAATATCAAATCATTCACTGCAATCAAATTAACAAAAATACGAACAAGACATTGCAACCCCAAACCAATTATAGGACACTCTATTCTAAGCCCTAGGATTGAATCTTTTCATTGAATAAGAACTCAAGGCATTATCAAAGTAACTAATTGTATTGAACAATACGAAATCAAGATTGAATCTTTTTCAATAAATAGGAACAATAAGAAAAAAATGTGGAAGAGGGAGGACATGGCATTGTGTGATTTGTCATTGAAGACAATGGGGGAGGAATTTTACCTAAGTGCAAGAATTTTTTTCTATTAAGGTTTCAAAACTTCTATAAATGTACAATAATTTTGGGGTTTTGAGATTTCATTTGGAATTTAGGGTTTCAAAGCTTTAGGGTTTTCAAATTAATTAGGGTTTTTAATTGTAAGTTACTTTTGATGAGGAAATGATAGTAAATAGTTAGTGCAATTTTGTTTTCATACTTGAATCTTCTTATGTAGCAAACTACAACTTTTTGAGTTATTGTCCATAGTGCTTATAAGGCCATGTAGGCATCTAATGTGGTTTTTTTTACATTAAATAATTCATTTTAAGATATGTATCACAATCCTTTTAGTAATTGAAAATGTCAATATGACAAATAGACATAGACAAAGTGAGTTAGTGACACTAACATCAAAAAGTTCATTTTGGTGCTAAATATTGACAATTGAAAAGTTTGAATGTTATCATCCAAAGTTTAGCTACCTAATGTAACATTATTCAAAATAAAATGAACACCAAACAAGAATTCGTATTCTTTAAGAATTTATTTTACTCATATTTACCATTGCTTATACGTTGAATTTCATACATAAAGCCATCCTTAAACCCTTACTAACTCCCTACAATTTTTCTATTGTCAAGATCATGGCATAAAAATGAGATTTATACCTTCTTGATAGTAAGTTTATATTTTCACAAAGGATTGGGGTAAGGGAAAATAATTCTATCCTAATCTTCTAGAAGAACAGTGTTTGTAAAATTTATATAGTATGTAAGAATATTTGTATTAGGTAAAATTTTTTTAAAAAAATCTAAGGATATTTGTAGCTATCATAATTATGCATTGCACATTTGTAAACTACTTGCTATAACTAGACTTTTTCTTACATCATAAATTTGATATATTAATGATAAATACTACCATCATTTCACTCCTATATCAATGTTAATATGGTAATAGAGGCATAAAAAAAAAGAAAGAAAAAAGATAACCATAACTACTTAATCATGAACTTCTCTAGGCCTACTTTCTATTTGGAGTGGCCATGCTTCTAACTTCTTTAGCCATATATCCATCTTTAGTCATATATCTTTCCATGTCTCTAATCATTTTGGTTGTGTAATTTTTTTGTTAATCCTCTTCTTCGATTGTGCTATCCTCTCTAATGATGGTTCACTCACTTTCACTATAAGTTGTGATTCCTCTCTTCTCCTGATTGTGTTTACATATTTAATTAATGTTTGAATTATGTTTTGTTGGTGACTATATATAATGATATATTTCTTCACTCTATTCACCTATTTTTCACATATTCTCATGTTCATTTTTTTCAATTGCTCTTGCTAAACTACATTATTTAAGGGCAATAAGTAAGATGATCCCTTTATGATCATTACATCAATTTCAATTTCCATAATTATTACCAATGCAAAAAGAAAGGACAATAATTAATCTACTTAGGTTGTTGTTCAGTAATTTATGAGATAAGGCTATAAGGAGTATCTCAATCGTGAAATTGCTGAGATTTAACTAATAGCTCTAAGTTGGAAATGATTAATGCATATGGTAGAGCAAGCTAAAACACTTATATATCTCAATTTTATGCTTTCTTTTTGAGATTTGATGAGTTTTGTTGTTTAATGAAAGTTGGACATGTATGCATACACACACATATATATAAGAACTTAAGGTATTCTAAACAGATTTTCATGACTTGCTATCCCCACTACCAATCAATAAAAGGATTTCTCTTAATGAGGTGCTATCTTGATGCTCGTTACTTTTTCTTTGTTTTGTCATCAAAAGATAGTGTAGCAAGAAATCTGCTTTTGGCAAGCCTTATGATACATAATTTAATTTGAAAGTGATTCTTAAAGCATTAGCAAGTGGAGTAGGTTATGCACTATGGTAATAAACTAATAAGACCAAGTCGTTCACATGGTTATTACATTACCAAATACCAGTTATTTTAACTCTACTTTTATTTAGATGATGAAAAGAGCATGCTTAAGCAATCAAAGCTAAACTAATCTGGACTGAGATTGTAGAAATATCTTCAACACAGTAAATCAATGAATCAAACTAAGAATTGATTAAGCTATCACTTGAAAAACCTATGCATTCTAATATATGTTAGGATTAATAACATGATTCACAAAGACATATTTCCCTTTCGAATTGCAACAATCCCAACTATAATAATAACTTAGCTTTCAATATATTGATTTGCAATTATGAATTAATAACTAAATCCCTCTCAAATATGTAATTATCATGACTAATATCAATCCTCCCATATATATATTTACCCAAAAAAAGAAAAAATAAAATTAACATTAATTTCTTTAATAGCTTGAATTCCAAATTTAATCTAAGAGGCATTTGTCCACAGTTTAATTAAACTAAACCTATCCTCAACTCATACAAATCTCTTAAGTCTCTTTCATGTTTGTATAAATTTTAGTTCAAAAAAAAAACTATTACTAGCCAAATAATAAACTAATGAATTGTGTAATCAAAATAATAAATTTTGCAAGTAATTAAGGCAAAATATATAAAAGTATCAAGAGTTAATTAGCACCTAACATTGTCATCCCAAAAACAAGTTTACTTCATTTTTATGAGCAAACAACATCTAAAAATGGGAAACTCCATTAAAAAAAAAAGTGAAAATAAAGAACTTCATTTGAGTGGATCAAGCTTCTATTCAAATAAAGTTAAACATAATATAACCTGACTCCAAGAAACTAACTTCATTCAAAGGGATTGAGCTTCCATTGATCTAATCAAATTCTATTTATCTTCCTAACGTGATGAAGGTTATGTGTGATGAACAATAATAAGATAAATAAATATGTTGTGCAGTAAAATAAAGAAGACAACAATTTATAGAGTTTCCTCCTATTGAATGCATCCTCTCTTCTACCTTTGTTGCTAAGGATCCAGTCTTCTACATTGGTTTTCCACTATTTCAATTGTTAAGAATGTTGTTACAATCACCAATAGCTCTTGCTCTATCTTTCTAACCCTTTCAATGGCTAAACACAGACTACAAGACTTTTTAACCTTACTTTCTTAGTCTTAACTTTACACGAAAATAGTAAATAACTTTACAAATATGAGAAAATATGATTTCTCTAATTTAAGCTCAAGTAAACAAAGAAAATATGTTTGGCTCTATTCTAAGTGTGTTTCTTTTATTTTCGCTCGTATATGTATCTCTTTTCTATTATGTGTCATCATATCTCTTCAACTTGAATTGTTTTATTCTCGTTTTGTTGATAGATTGCATACAACATTCATCGAGTCTTCTAACGCTTATATCCCTACAATTTTTTAGAATTTGAAATTTTCAAATTGGAATTCAAATTCAAATTAATCATTGTGTAACCAATTTGGCTTGAATCTACTGATTTTTATCTTCATCTGGCTCTTCAACAGCTTTAGATGGATAAGTCTCAATTGTTAATAGAAAAATCCCTCTTTATCTGGATGTTCTTCAACTAATAACCATATCGATCATTCTTATCATCATCTTGTTCATATATGGTTGGAACAACTTTGACTTGACCGTTATATGTATACAAAATCTTTGTAATAATTCAAACTTATAAATTTAAATTTGTATTATATTGTATATCATCAAAGATTTACAAACCAAACTAATAGTCTATCTTATGTAAATGTCTAGTGAAACGTCTAATGAAACGTTTAACAAATTGTCTAGATAAGTATTTGAATAAGTGTTTGTAAATATGAACTCCTATGTTCTTCATGCCACAATCTAACACTAATAACATTTTGTTATCATTAAAACTTACTTCAGAATTCAAATAATTCAATATTCTCTCCCTTTTTGATAATAACAAAACCTATCACAAGTAATAAACTTTATCTAATATATTAATACTTATGAAATAAATTTATCACTAATTACTTATCCATTCTCCCCTTTTTCGTTATCAGACAAATAATGCTCTCCCTTAACATATGATATAAATATAAAATAAGAATTAATGATCATCAATCAGAAATCAAAAACCATTAAACATATTCAATAGTTAGAGAGCAGCAAGATCATTCAACAGTTAAAAGTAGAAAGCATAAGTCTCGAAAGTAAAACAATTAAAGGACATCTAGATTAGCAAAAGTGTTTAAAAAAAATTAATTTTTCTTCTTCATTGGTGGTTCTACTGCCTTCCTAATAGTAGTTTTTACCCTTTTACTTGTTTTCTTCAAGATTTCTTCAAGTTCCTTTGCAGGTGAATCAAAAGTAGGTTTCGTAGGCGTTATAATTGAAGTTGGTTGAGACTTTATTGGTTTAGCATTAAGAGATGTTGGTTTAGTAGAGGGTTCATTTTATGTGGGTTGGTTAGAAATAGAATTAGGTTAAGGATCATTTTCTTAAGAAACTAAAAGAGTGGGGTCAATTTCAAGATTGATCTCGATTGCTTCTTGCTCAGTGTGATCTAGAATGTCCATTCCTCCACTTTGATAAATCTCTTGTTACGAGTGTGGACTCTCCAAATTCTATTCATGCACAAGAATAGTATCTCCAACCTCTTTATTCAATTCTTCTTAGTCTTCTTGAACATGTGTTTTAGGAGACTCATCCTTAATCCTGATAGGTGTTTATGGAATTTGTTCCACAACTTTTTCTTCACTAGGTTTAGTAGTGGCTATTTCCATAAAGGACTTCATCTCCAAGAAGCTTTTCTTTACAAAGTTTTCTAGATCATAAATTCTACTTTTCAAATCTATTATTCCATCACTTGTTCCAGCTTCAACATCATTTTTCTTAGGAGCAAGGGATCTTGGTATTCCTTCTATAGAACTGTCTGTCTCTACTAATGGTTTATTCATGATCTTTAGATTACCTTTTCCATCCTATCTTTGCCTGATGTGCCTAAAACCAAACTTAAGCACATACAAAACCAATTTGAAAGACAATCAAACTAGTCTCAATCACATGAACATTGGCGTCAATTTCCAATGAATGTAACAAATTCTTCAATTAAGATGTGTTCAATCTTAAATCCAAATATGATATAGCTCTGATACCAAAAGATGATGCGCTCAAAACCAAGTCCAAGCACTTGCAAATGAATTAAAGAAACAATCTCAACTCAAGCATATGAACCGGTTCAATTGGACTAGAAATTGCATGAACCCTATTGGAATTTTGTTGAAATCCAAAGGTCCAAAGATGCAATCAACAATCCAACAAGGTTAAACTTCACCAAATATCAACAAATATAAATGAAATCCACGTGAATTATACCAAGGAGAACAGATCTAATGCCGTGATTTTATCCTCTACCAACAATCACCATTCACGTCACAAATGATTCCAATATTGATGATGATATCAAAAACTAAAACAATCAATCTCTTAACATGATATTTGATCACAATTGCAATAAAAAATCTGACCAAGAACATCCAAATCAACTCTAGATACGAATCACTAGTGATGAAAAGGAAACACAACAAAGAAGGAATTGATATTACTCACAATTGCCCTATGTTGCACTCGCCACAATTTCAACTCTTGGAAATTGAAATTGATAAGAGAAATTGGATCTAGGGAAACCCTAAGCCCTCTCACAAAAATGTGAAGTGTATTCTGAAATTTTTGGCCTCCTCAAACCCTACTATAAGCAAGTATTTATACTTGCTACCCCTAAGGTTAGAAAATGGACAAAAATTACAACTATGCCACTTTTAAGGTGGTCGGTCCTAAAACTCAATTACAATAAAATAAAAGTGTTCCAAAAGAAAATACAACATAAAATAGTCCAAATAAAAATTACAAAATAAAAGAAAATAATCTTCATCATGCGAGCTCTTCCATAGGATTCGTCGGCCCAACTCATCGCCAGTTCAAGTCAGTCCATGGATAACCCACAAGCTGAGTCTGAGTGAGTTTGTCTATCGCCCTATAAAATATGATAAGTGTGCCTTAATGATAAGTCTTGTTGGATTTTGATTCCTATCATTGCCTTTTCTACCATCTTTTATCTTTTTTCCCTTTCTTAAAAGTTCTTCCTCATCAATTTTCTTTTGTTCTTTAGAGATTATTACTCCTTCTATGTTATACATCCATTCAGGAATATCCCTTCATGTATGTCTATGATTCATATACGCAACACAATCTCTTAAGAACCATACTTTTCTCCAAACATGAATATTCATATGATAAGCATCCCTTTAGTTATTTTCTTTATCGAAAATTTTGTGTAGTTTTCCTTAAGTAACCTTATATGTTTCTCTTTCAAAAGAAACATGTTTAGCTTTCCATAAGGCCTCTTTCCTCTATTCTCAAAAAGATTTCTCAAAATCTTGTCCACAATTTTTACACTTTCCTTTGTTTATCCCTAGAATTATTTTTGCCTTGTCCATCGATTTGTATGTTCTACTTTCTATCCTAGGCAGAACATAAGAACTTACTATCTTACGTAGCATCCTTACAAGCAATGAAAATTGAATAACAAGCATATCTCGTTGTGATCCAATTTCATAACCATCATTGAGATACCAAAACAGTTATAAACTTTAAATTCTATCATTCTTAGTTATCTCAATGTTTTGTCCGCATACATTCGATTTTAGCCTATCTTTTCTCCTAATATCTAAATTCTCATAGAATTTGGCAATTACTTCTCCAAAAATTGTATATCTCATATTACATAACTTTCTACAACCTACTCTATCCAACATTTCACCTATATGAAATTCATTTTTTATCAAATACTCTTCATTAACAGACATGCAATCCATAATCTTTCCTTAGAAAGAAACAAATTTCTAAGAAGATTGTTTTCTAAACTATTCCTTTTTCTTCTTTTTCAAAGTGTCCGTTTGAATGTCTGGCTCACTATCTGTACTACTTTCTATAACAATTTCTTCTGAGTTGTTGCTAACTATGAGTTGTTCTTATTCATTATTGCATTTTGTTTCTTGTGTTTTCTTTTCACTAGAGTGCTTCAACACAAAAGACTCATCATCTTGCATGTTAATAAGGTTTATGTCCCTTTTCTTGGATTTTGATAGCATTATAGTCTTTCTCACGGATTTTCTTGGTGCCATGACTGTGAGTAACGACTAGGGTGAGAGAGAGAGAGAGAGAGAGAGAGAAAGTGTTCAAGGTCAAGAGAGAATGAGAGTGTTCAGAATGCTCAAAGTGATTAGAGTAAACGAGAGGGAGATTTTGAATCTTTAATTTTGAAAAAAATAGTATTTAGGGGAGAGTTCCTTGCACGCATGATCTTAATGGTTAAAGGGATATTACTCCTTTTCCTCTATTTGAGTTTATCTATAATAATTGAAGAACGGAAAAATTAATTTAATAAACATTATATAGGAAAACATACTCTTATTTCATTTATAATATACTCAAATCTATTCTTATCTAATGGTTTTATAAACACATCAGCTAATTGAAATTTTGTACTCTCGAAATCAGGATTAACATTTCCATTGTTAATATGATCTCTTATAAAATGATGTCTTACTTTAATATGTTTAGATCTTGAATGATGAACTAGATTTTTTATTAGATTAACAACACTTGGGTTATCACATTTTATTAGGATATTTTTACACAAATCCATAGTCACACAATTGTTGTTTAATCCATAATACTTGAGCACAAAAATTTCTTATAGAAACATATTCTACCTTAACCATTGGTAAAGTAACAGAATGTTGTTTTTTGTATGATCAAGATACAAGTTTGTCTCCTAAAAATTCACATGTTCCTAAAGTACTTTTTCTATTAACCTTGCATCCAGCATAATCGACATCTAAATAGCCTATTAAATCAATATTTTGATTCTTAGGATACCAAATTCCTAATTTTGTAATACAAAATATATATTTGAAAGTTCTTTTTATAGCTGTTAAATGTGTTTTAGTTGGACTTATTTGAAATCTAGCACATATACAAATAGCAAACAAAATTTTTAGTCTAAAAGCAATTAAATATAATGAAGATCTAATGAAACTTCTATAAAGTTTTTCATGTACTTACTTATCTAAAATATCTGGATCTAACCTTACAAAAGTTGACATAAGAGTAGCAACTCCTTTAACTTTTTCAAAACCAATTTTTTTTAGCATTTGCTTAGCATCCTTTTCTTGGTAAATAAATATTCCTTGAGAAGTTTACTTGAATTGCAATCTAAGTAAGAAGTTTAGTTCTCCCATCAAAGACATCTCAAATTTAGCCTACATCAATTTTGAGAACTCTTTGCAATATATTTCATTAGTAGAGCCAAAAATAATATCATCGACGTAAATCTATACTACTAAAATATCTTTATCAAAATGTCTTATGAAAAGAGTTGTGTCAACTTTTCCTCTTGAAAAGTCATTCTTGATTAGAAAATCACTTAATCTTTCATAGTAAACTCTAGGAGCTTGTTTTAAACCATAAAGAGCCTTATGTAGTTTAAAAACATAATCTTCTTTTAATGGATCCTCAAATCCTAGAGATTTTTCTACAAATACTTTCTCTTTGTTATATCAATTTAAATAAGCACATTTTACATCTATTTGAAATAATCTAAAATCTTTGTTACAAGCATAAGCTAACAATAATCTAATCGCTTTTAATCTAGCTACTAGAGAAAAAGTTTCATCAAAATCAATACCTTCTTCTTGTGAATATCCTTTCGCCACAAGTGATGTGCCTAACCAATTGGATAGCAAACACATCAATCAAGTGGCATGAACAACCAACTCCAACAACAAATGGCGTATTCAAATTACTTCACAATTGAAGTCCGATTCACTAATTTGAACACTGAATTGATGTAAGGAACAAACAAGTGTATAAACTTCAATGGAACAACACAGAAATGAACAAGAATTCAATCCCAATTTGAAATGATCAAATCTAAAAATAAAGAACCCTAATTCACGTGATAAAAACAAGTAACCAAAAAATTGTACTTAGATATTACTCACTAAACATAATTTGTAAAACAACAAGAGTAAGATTGATATGACTCACAATCCACTCTAGTTGATTCTCACCACAATTTCACTAAGAAATTGATAAGAGATCTTTGTATGCAAAGGACAAACCCCCATGGCACAAATTGTATGATTTTCTCAATTGTCAAATAGCTTCTCAAAAACCCTAGTTAGCAAGTATTTATACTTGCTCCAATTAGGGTAAAAATAATACAAAAATTACAAGGATGCCACTTAAGTGGCCGGTTTTTCAAGACACAAAATATAAGTACAAAATAAAATGTCCGATTCCCCATAAGCAACAATTACAAATACAAATGGTCTTCAAGTGGCCGGTTATTTATTTCAATTGAACAATTAGTGGGCCGTTGGATGTGACACCAAGAATGTCCCACAATTTGATCATTAGTGCATGTTATTTGGCTAACCTATAACACCGATAAACGTACCTACTAAAGTGCAAAATAAAACATTATTAAATAAAATGTAGCCATATGTGGATTTCTGGGCTCATGCATCTAAGTTAGGTTTCCCCACTATTGAAACCACAGAGTAAATTCCCATCATCTCCTCGAGCCTCTAAAAGATTTGCCCTCAAATCTAAGGGGACTTCTCTTGGATTGAAACCCAGTGTTTGTGTTTACTTTTTGGCTGGAAGTCTGGAAGAGCTAGAAGTGTTTCTAATCTGTTCTTAGAAAGAGCGAACCTTAGACAGAGACATAGGAGTTAAGACAATCCATGTATCATCCTTTTGAAACTTGTAAGTGTTTCTGAATTCATCATATAACACCTTTCTATCAAATAACCACGGTCCACCTAATAGCATATGAAAGGCGCACATAGAAGTACATCACAAATAATCTCATCATTGTATTTATCACCTACACTGAATGGCACCTTTGCCCTCTGTATAACATGTAAACTTCCTCAGTCATTCAACCAATGCAATTTATAAGGATTAGGATGTGGGTTAGTGGCTAGTTGTAAATTATCTACTAATGCAGCAAATATGACATTAGTACAATTACCACCATCAACGAAAAGTACACATAGGTTACCTTGAATCCAACAAGGTGTGTGGAACAGATTCTCCCTCTATATGTCCTACATCTGGAGATACAGTCATAACCTACGTAACACATTAATAGGTAAGTAATATTCACATTTTTTGTCCTCATGTGCCTCAGAGTTCTGATCATCATAATACTCTTGCAAGGCCATGGATAAATCTATAGGCTTAACAATTTCTTCCTCATCATCTTCTTCATTGCCCTCCATAACAGTCATCACCCTTTTATTAGGACACTGTGTAGTCATATGTCCAAATTCTATGCATTTGAAACATTTAATCTAGCGCATCTTCCCACTGGTTGACCCCAGTACTATTTGCCTAAAATTAGATCCAACTACCTCTTTACCTTTCCCAGAAACATTTTTCTCTTTTTTAGTGCTAGGGATAACTCTATCTACAGCCTTGGCATGTTCACCTACTCCCTTTTGTCCAATCATCTAACCATTTATCCCCATGGGTTTAGTAGTAGTACTAGACCTCTTAATAGTAGCTCGAAATGGATTGGACCGCCTCTGCCTTTCCACTTTCAAGGTTAACTGTATAGTCTCATTAAGTGTACTATACCTTTGCAGCTCAACAACACAGGCAATCTCGTATTTCAAACCAAACACAAAGCGTACTAGAGTTTGTTTAGGAGGCTTGACTAATCCACATCTGATCATCAACATTTCAAACTCCTGTACATAGTCATTCACTGTTTTACCTCCCTACCTTAGTGTTGGAGACACATAAATAGTTCCTGCCTGTAGTGCTCAGGTATGAACCTTTTCCTCAGAACACGTTTCATGTCTCTCCAGGTGTGTATTTCAACCTCTCTATCCCTTCGTCTACTGATCACCAGATTCTTCCACCACAAGGCGGCATAACCTATGAACTCTACAGCTGTAAGACGAACCCTAGTGTTGTCATCGATCTCATAACACTCGAAAAGACCCTCAACTTTGTCTTCCCAATCCAGGTAATCATCTGTTGAGCCCCTACCATCAAATGAAGGCATTTGCAATTTCACATACTTTAATCCCCGAGGTGGCCTAAAATCCTTGTTCGGGTATGGATTAACCCCAAAATTATCATCTCTTTCCTCCCTAAGAGCATGATGATCTCCTTCCACTCTCCTTCCCATATTTCCTCCTACTGCTCCCTCCATTTGAACGTTCTGAGGAGCTACTCTAAGTGGTAGTGCCTGAGGATTTGCCATTAGTGGTTATGGCATCATCATCCTATCTATCCTTGTTGCTAATGTGGTAACAATGGTGGTAAGGTCATGAAGTTGTTCCTCCAAAGTTCTTCCACCTGCAGTCCGGTGACCCTGTCTGCCACCAACTTGGCTATTGGCCTCATTACCAATTCCCCCATTCACACTATCATTCGAAATAGTTGTGGACTCGATTTGTCGAATTATAAAGATAATTCAAAGCAATGTAGTATACCTTTTCACAACAACTACACTTCAATCATGGCAACAACAAGTAAAAGTAATAATTAAACATTTCTCCAATAGTAAGTTAATAATTCCAACTAAGCAAAGTGTTCAAGCATCAATACATAATAACTTCCACACTTTAGTGCTTGCTTTTTGAAATTCAAATTTAACCACTACAACTCCCTTCACTCACGGCACATACACTTACAATCCACATGCAGCATACTCACCCCAACACAAACAACACACCACGTTGCACCCTTCACAATACAAACTCACTTTGCCACACACACACACCTTAACCACGGTGCAAGCTTCAAACATAACTTACACTTACACTTACACTCACAGTGCAACACTTCTTCAATCCACAATACACTCACTTCACAATACAATCACGGCACAACAATTCAAATGCAACTCTTAATGAAACTTCTCCACAAATGGTAAGAAACAATTCAAATATTTAAATTGCATTCAATCAATACTACACAATAACTCTTCAAACTTAATGAATGTACTTGAATTCAAATAATTTCCCTTTTCTCCATGCAAGGCAAATCTGGAAATGCAATTTGACAATCCTCAATTCTGAAACCACAAACAAGAAATTCACTTCTCTTTTACCTCAAAGATTGTATCTCCAATTCTAAAACAAACATAAGGAAACACACCTCTTTACTTCCCCTTCTCCTCACAGCAAGATAAAGAGCAAAAGGACTACTACAAGATCTCCACTTCCACTTCAACAATCAAAAAGCATAACATAACAAAATCATAATTAAGTACTTCAATTCCACTTCAACAATTCAGATCAAGAAGTAAAATTCAAGAACCCTAAATTTCAAGTGAAGTTCACGTAAACCCTACTTCACAACCTATGCTCTGATACCAAAAATTATGATGTGCTTAACTAATTGGATAGCAAACACATCAATCAAGTGGCATGAACAACCAACTCCAACAACAAATGGCGTATTCAAATTACGTCACAATTGAAGTCCAATTCACTAATTTGAACACTGAATTGATGTAAGGAACAAACAAGTGTATAAACTTCAATGGAACAACATGGAAATGAACTAGAATTCAATCCTAATTTGAAATGATCAAATCTAAAATAAAGAAACCTAATTCACGTGATAATAACAAGTAACCAAAAAATTGTACTTAGGTATTACTCACTAAACACAATTTGTAAAACAACAAGAGTAAGATTGATATGACTCACAATCCACTCTAGTTGATTCTCGCCACAATTTTACTAAGAAATTGATAAGAGATCTTTGTATGCAAAGGACAAACCCCCAAACCCCCACGGCACAAAGTGTATGATTTTCTCAATTGTCAAATAGCTTCTCAAAAACCTTAGTTAACAAGTATTTATACTTGCTCCAATTAGGATAAAAATAACACAAAAATTACAAGGATGCCACTTAAGTGGCCAGTTTTTCAAGACACAAAATATAAGTACAAAATAAAATGGCCGATTCCCCATAAGCAACAATTACAAATACAAATGGTCTTCAAGTCGGTTATTTATTTCAATTGAACAATTTGTGGGTCGTTGGATGTGACTCCAAGAATGTCTTGCAATTTGATCCTTAGTGCATGTTATTTGGCCAACTTGTAACACCAATAAACGTACCCGCTAAAGTGCAAAATAAAACATTATTAGATAAAATATGGCCATATGTGGATTTCTGGGCTCATGCATCCAAATTAGGTTTTCCCACTACTAGAACCACAGGGTTGATTCCCATCAGCAAGTCTTGCTTTATTTCTAACTTTCTTACCATGGTCATCAAGCTTATTTTTTAACAGTCATTTTGTTCTAATGATGGATTTATCCTTAAGTCTAGGAACTAGTGTCCATAGCTGATTCCTTTGGAATTGTGTTAATTCCTCTTGCATGGCATTAATCTAGTTACTATTTGTTAAAGCTTCATTTAAATTATTAGGTTTAATCTCAGATAATAAAGCAAATTGATTTTCTAAATCTTGAAGTTTTGATCTAGTTTTGACTCCTAAATCTACTTTACCAAGTACTTGATCTGGTGGATGGTATGCCTTAAATCTCCAATGCTTGGAATATTCAACTTTAGTTTGTGTACCTTTTGGTAAACTATCTAACTTATTGTTTGGTGTACTATCAAGATGACTGTCTATTGTACTATCTAACTTACCATCGAATGTACTGTCTAGATGACTGTCTACTTAATTGTCTGGCCTATCCTCTATTTTTTGTTTAATAGGTACTCTTGCAATATCTTGTAGACTCTATTGATAATTTAAATTTTTATCTCTATTCTTTTTACTTATTAAATCATCACTTTCATCTATGACTGGATTATCTATAAACTTAACATTAATTGAGTCCTCAACTAATCTAGTTACTTGATTAAAAATACGAAAAGCCTTACTGGTTGTTGAATAACTAAGGAAAATTCCTTCATCAACTCTTTAATCAAATTTACCAAGATTTTGTCCAGATTTCTTGATAAAGCATCCTAATATATGAAAATATGACACATTTGGCTTCCTACCTTTGTAGATTTCATATATTGTTTTCTATATCAAAGGTCTCACATAAACACAATAAAAAATACAACAAGATATAAAAATTGCCATTTCTTGCAAATACTCTATTTTTCCTTTCTACTACTCCATTTTGTTTTGGAGTATAGAGAGCTCAAAAATTATGTTTTATCCTATTTTTCTCACAAAACTAGATAATTTTTTCATTTTCAAACTCTCTACCGTGATCAATTCTTAAACTTATAATTAATAAACCTTTATTATTTTGAGCTTGTTTTAAAAATATTTTAAAAACATCAAATGTATCACTCTTATGTTTAAGAAATAACACCCATGTAAATCATGAAAATTCATCAACTATTACTGAGCCATATTTATTTTCTCCTAAGCTGATAGTTTTTGTTGAACCAAAAAGATTAAAATGTAAGAATTCTAAAGGTCTTTTGTTGAAATAACATTTTTAGATTTATGAGATACTAAAACCATTTTATTTTTTAAACAAATATCATATTTAATATCTTTAATTGAAGAAATTTTTGGTAAACCTATAACAAGTTTATTTTTCAAAAGTTTTTCTAACTATAAAAAGTCAACATGTCCTAGCGTTTATGCCAAGTAAAACAATTGTCATTAATTGTTAGGAAACACCTTTCAAAATCTACTCTTGAAAGTTCAACTATGTAAATATTCCTATTACGAAATCCTTCAAATATTTTTTCTCCATTCTGATCATAAGCTTCTATTTTATCTTTTCTAAAAATCATTTTATAACCTTTGTTGCAAAGTTGATGAATACTTATAAGATTATGTTTCAAACCTCTTACTAGAGAAACGTTTTCAATTATACAAGAAGGAAATCCTACTGTACCAGTTGCTATCATCTTTCTTCTACTGTCATCGCCGAATTTGACATAGCCTCCTTTTTTTCCATTTTAGGTTTGTAAATAGTGAAACATCCCTTAACATGTGTTGTGAGCACCCACTATTTAAGTACCACAATCCTTTTTTGCTTTGTTTCATGTTCTTACACATAGAGAAGGTGAATAAACCTTTTTGGGAACCCCAAATTAGCTTGGGTCCACTAAAATTCAAGCTCATTTTATTTTGATTTATTACTTATTGTTGGCTAAGCTTGCTATTTTTGTAATAACAGTATTTTCTATATATCCATATTTGTTGCAAAAATAGCACATATAAATTTTAGATCTTATTGGACTTTTTTTATATTTTTGCACATACAAAAATAGCATGTATAAATGTTACAAAAATAACAGTATGGTCTCCACTGATATGAGCTTACCATTCTTGGATTAAATATTTTGGTATAGCTTCCATAATACCTTTTGTAAGATCATCTAGAGTATTGTCTATACATTTGTCTGTAATTTTGTCTAGAGTATTGACATAGAGTATATAACATAAAAAAATGGATTAGGTTTGTCACAAACCATTGATTCTGAGAATGCTCAGAATGCGATCTTCATACACCAATTAATTCTATAAATTCCTAAGTATTTAACATCTAAACACAATAATTATTTGAAATTCAAGAATTTGGGAAGGAAATAGAGCAAAGATGGCTCCAAATTTTGATAATACTCAATGACTAATCTGTATCATTACCCTAGGACATACAAATAATAGCATGTGCAAAGCTGCCAAAAACAGAATATATAAATTTTTCAAAAATAGAAATGCCTAAAACTTAAGGATACAAAGTAAATTAAAAGACAAATACAACTCCACAAATGAAACTTAAAACAAAGGTGTCTATAAAAAGTTATAAGTAATCTAAAAATTACCAAAAATAACAAATTTGTCTACATGAAGGACTAAACGAAGGAATTTGTCCTAAAAATAGCATAGCTTAGCACTAAAGGTACTGACTTTTTCAAATTAGCTTGTTTCCTTTGAAATAAGATCTAGAAATCAAGAAATCGCGACTGGCCCGTTTTTATCTCATTTTACTATATACCTGTTTGCTAATATCTCTACCTTATTAAGTACTGTATGGAATTCTACTTGAAATACTATTTGGAAAACCTTATACTCTTTTCATTTTGTTTAACAGACTTATTTTCTCTCACATTTATGTTTTTATTTTACAAATTAAGATTATCTTTAATGATTAAATCATTTCCTGTAACAAAAATAGTTTTCTTAATTTGGTTTGAAGACTCAACCTTATTATATCCTAATCGTTCTTTTAAGTTACATACTCTTTGAGATTATATTAATTTTTGCAATTTTTCATCACTTTCAGAAAACTTAGTAAACATAGAACTTAAACTTTTTGAAACTTCATTAATTCTTACATTAAGCTCTACGATCTCTTTTCTTAATGTATTACCTTCATTAGTTAACATATCCTATGCTTCTTGCAAACTTTTATTATCCATGTATAGTACTTCTATATCATTTTTGATAATATCATTTTCATCACTTAATAACATATTAGTTTGACATACAGCTTCTTTTTCATTTCTTAAAGTTTCAATCTTCTCATTTTCCTTAGTTAAAGCCTTTAAAATTTGTTTAAACTGTTTTTTAAAGCTAATGGGCATAACATTATCGGATTTAGAAGATACCTCAAATAATGCCATGAAGCACAAATTTGCTTCTTCCTCATTGTCTGATCTAGTGTCTGACTCAACGTCTAACTCATCAAGATCACTCCATGTTGCCATTAAAGCTTTCTATTTCTTATATTTCTCTATTTTTTTAATCAATACAGGATATTCATACTTGATGTGCCTTAGCTTTTTGCATTCGAAGCAAACTATTTCCTTCTTTTTTTTTCTCTCTTTAAAAGTCTTTCATGTACCAAACTTAGATTGATTCGATGAAAAATGTTTAAAATGTTTAAAACACTTACCATTTCTCTTGAATGCCTTTTTGAATCTCCAAACTAGCATTGTTATATCATCATCGTTCTCCTCACTGTTTGATCCTTCTTTTGTCTCCATATCTTGTTTAGTAACCTTAAATGCTATGGATCTTTTGGTTTTCTCTTGATCATTCATATGCTACAATTTTGATTCATATGCCTGAAGCTTTTCTTGACATTGAATCAGGGTCAATTTGTCTAAATTATGAGCTTCTTCGATTGCATTTGTCTTTAAAACCCACAAACTTGCAAAATTCATAAAATTTTTCTTACAAGCTCACTGTCATCAAACGTTTTACCAAATAAAGTAAACTTGTTAGTAATTAAAGTAAATCTATTAAATCCATCATATATGGTTTCTCTATATTTAAATCTAAATAGTTCATAATCCTACATCAAAGCTTGTCTCCCAGTGTCCTTAATCATTGTGACACCTTTATATGTTTCACACAACTTGTCCCATATCTCTTTAGTAGATTCGCATGATGAAATCATTGTGAACACAATTTAAGATATGCTCATCAGAAGCAAATTCTTTGCTATGTTCTTACCTTCAACCTTTTTCTTTTCTTCATCAGATAGTGTTGAACCGCCATTGAGAATAATTTCTTGATCTCCATATTGTATAATTTCCCATGAAGCAAAATCAGTTGCTTTGATATACGTCTCCATCCTGCATTTCCAATAGGGAAAATTAGTTCCATCAAAGAATGGTATACAATTAGATGCAATTGTAATTATGTTATCGACTATTAATCAACTTTTGTATGTAGAAGAGCTACTACTCTGATACTAAATGTAGGTCTCGATATGCCGAACAAGAGGGGGTGAATTGTTTGGAAAAAGAAATATTCTATCAAATTGATCTAATTAAATTCTATTTATCTTCCTAGTGTGATGAATGTTATGCATGATGAATAATAATAAGATAAACAGATACGTTGTGTAATAAAATAAAAAAGACAACAATTTATAAAGGTTCTTCCTATTGAGTACATCCTCTCTTCTAACTTCGTTATTAGGGATTCGATCTTCCACACTAGTTTTCCACTATTTCAATTACAAGAATTTTATTATAATCACTGATAGCCCCACCCTATCTTTCTAGCCCTTTCAATGGCTAAGCACAATCTACAAGACTTTATAACCTTACTTTCTTAGTCTTAACTTTATACAAAAATAGTAAATAACTTTACAAAGATGAGAAAATATGATTTCTCTAATTTAAGCTCAAGTAAACAAAGAAAATATGGTTGGCATTGTTCTAAGTGTTTTTCTTTTCACTCATATATTTGTATCTCTTTTTTGTTCTATGCCATCATATCCCTTCAACTTGATAGCTTCTCATTCTAGTGATAGATTGCATATAACTTTCATCGAGTCTTCTAATGTTCATATCCCTACATTTTTTGGAATTTGAAAAATTCAAACTAGAATTCAAATTGATTGTTGTGTAACCAATTTGGCTTGGATCTACTAATGTTTATCTTTATCTGGCTCTTCAACAACTTTAGATGGATAAGTATCAATTATTAACAGAAAAATCCCTCCGTATTCAAATGTTCTTCAACTGATAACCATATCGGCTATTCTTATCATCATCTTGTTCATTTATAGTTAGAACAACTTTGACTCGATTGTCATATGTATACAAAATCTTTGTAATAATTCAAACTTATAAATTTAAATTTATATTAGATCGTATATCATAAAAAATTTACAAACCAAACTAACAATCTATCTTATGTAAATGTTTAGTGAAACGTCTAACAAACTATCTAAATAAGTATTTGGATAAGTGTTTATATAAGCGTTTGTAAATATGAACTCTTTTATTCTTCATACCACAATCTAACACTAATAACCTTTTTGTTATCATTAAAACTTACTTCAAAACTTAAATAATTCAACACACTCAAATGGAGTTCTTTAGACTATTGCTTTTTCTAGTTGCATGTCTTAGTTCGAATGTAGTGATACTCCATTAGAACAAAGTCTTCATAGTGAGCTTCACTTTAGGATTTTATTAGATTATTCCTTCATATTCTTTTAACGAGTTTGATTATGCATGTATTCTCAAAATTTGAGCATTTTCCTATACAAAAACACATAAATACATGCACAAGTACAGTACAAAGTCAGGTAAAAATATGGTAAATTCTATAATTATCGAGTTATCCCCAACTTTAGAATTTACTTGCCTTTGACAAAAATTTAGATCAAGAAAATAACTAAGAAAATAACCATTACACTATAACTAAAGGAGTTTAATCACTAATCTGTGTAACAAGTTTTATCGTTCCTTGGTTGGGGTATGTGGTAGGGGGTAGGGGAAGGGGTATGAATAAGACTAATAGACATGACATACCAACCTAATGTACTTTAAATACTCAATATCTTCTATCTCCTCCTTATTCAATCAATAATTTAGTGACATTCCCTCTATGATCAAAGAGTTTGATGACAAAAAGGGTCAAAAAAGATAGTAAGTGAAGATATGTCAGTTGTAATAATAAAATCTTAATTCTTAGTATAGCTAGTTCCATAGTAAAAGCAATGGCTAAAGGAAAGGCTTTTTTGCTTACCTATATAGCACTTAATGAGGTCAAAGTGATGAAAAAGCATTTTCAAGAGAAGGTCAACAAGGGAAATTGTGAGTTACAAAAAACGGCATTTTAATGTATCCATAACTAGTAAATACTTCCATTGGAGCATAATCTTATAAACTCAAAATTATTAACATTAGTAATTCTTCATTTTCATCTCATCAATCATTTAAATTAGAATAAAAATATGTTATATTGACTCATCACCTAATCAATTTCTATCTTTGTTTTTTCCTTGCAAAGAGCCTTTTCAATAGGAGTAAATCCTATATTTAGTACTTCAATTTTGCCCATTTTTACGATTAATTACCTAAGTTTGAAAGTGTCAATTTAGTACCTGAACTTTGTCATTTTTGTAATTAATTACATAAATGAAGTTAATCTAATTACTATAAATGAATTAAAAAAGCTTATAGATAGTAAATTGATACTTTTAAATTTCAAGTTATTAATTGCAAAAATTAATTTAGTTTAAGCATCAAATGTGATATTTACTCTTTTGATAACAAAACATCTCTTTTCACTTAAGTTGTTTTAATTAGAGTGATCTCCTTAGGGCAAGTCCTTGGCTTAAGCTACTAAGTTTAAGATACTCCAAGGTATCTCTATTGATTCAATGCAACCTTGATCACTTGAGTAATTTCCTTAGTTAATAGGTCTCTAGATAAACAACCTTAAGCTAATAACTTTCCAAATACACATTCAAACATATATTTATCTCTTCAATTCTTTCCAAAGTTTAAACTTTTCTATTGACCTACATAGTAAGTTTTCAATTATGTTCCTACGTCTACATTTCAAGACAATAGGTATTATTCCCTCAGGAGCACCTCACAAACCTAATTAATTAAGTCAATGAGGCTCAATGCTAGATTTTTTTTTATAAAATTCGCATTATTGACCCCTAATTTTATTTCTTTTTAAAGAAAAAAAATTTAAGTGAAAAATCTCATATGTCCATATACTCCAAATTACCATGTTATGTACTAGAGAATTACAAGGATTAAGTATTAAGGGTAGGCTAAAAAACCCCGATCAAACCATTTATCAAACCAATTCAATTCGGTCCACAATTCTATTCACATTTAGTATATTGATTTGTGATTCAATTTGATTACCTGAACTGAATCGATTCTCTAATTTTATAAAAGGAAAGTCTTATCTACAAGGTTCAAGTCTAATTTTAATGGATAGATTTACCTCATTCCAAGGGATTGTCAAGCTTCAATGGTATAATTTGTATTCTACATTTTAATAGTCACATAAATAAAAAGAATCATAGTCACATGAAAAGGAATAATTTGACATCTATTTGTGTTTCATCTTCCCAACTCCTGGCATAAGCCTAACATCATCAAACAAGGTTGCATTAGCTTCTTTCTTGCGGTAGGCGTGAACCAACTTAAGTCTCATGATGTCTACAATGTTGCTTTTCTCTCTTTTTATATTGTAAGTTTTCATTTAAAAATCATAACAAATATTCCATAATAATCTAAATGAATGATTACGATTTGAACCATTCACTTTTATTTTTCATATGATTTAGCTTAAGACCTTAAAGGCCAAATTGTAATATATGATTCAATTTGGTTTGGAAGAGTGAACCAAATGAAACTAAACCCTACCTACCCCTAAACAATTTATATCAAAAAATATAAGTGACTAGCGCTTCTTATTAACATTGTCCTTAATATGAGTCTTCAAATTAAAGGTCAAATAATATGTAGCTGTACTTGGCATAAATTTCATAAATGTACTACAATTTAGTGTTAATTATTCATCAAATGGTCAAGTGCATGTTAATTTTCAAAAAATTTTGAAAGTTACCATTTTGAATTAAGAATGCAAAGTGATTTAAGCTATTTGTACAATTAATTAATTTTTCATATAACAAATTTCTTAGGTGTAAAATTTTCAATAAAGAACAATACAACTAGAGTCATCAATCACCCTATATTTCACCAATCACAAAATCTATACCTTTAACTTCAAGACCAACAATGTCTTCATTTATAACAAAAATGAAAATAGTGTCAAGGGTAAGAAATAATACTTCCTTAAGCTAAGTCTCGTTGATTATGCTAACACCAAGTTGCTTTAGTCTCATCCTACATACCAAATGTCCTATCATATGCACATGCCAAACAAAACGATTAATAGGAATTTAAAAAAATAAAAGTAATGAAGAATGTAAGAATGGTAAGCTACCTCCCACTAAGCATTTGTTTCAAAGATTTCAACTTGGCTATCCTATATATTCATGTCAAATTACTCGAATACATAGCTCTCACCACTCACCAAATCTCTCCCCATCAAAATAAGGCTTTGATAGGTGCCCATTAACCTAAAATGGGGTATCTATATCCCTTTTGATCTCTATATTTCCATAGAGAAAAAATCTTAGTCACCTTAAACGGTCTTAGACTTCAATTTACCAAGAAATAACAATTCTAATAGTTAGTTGTATAGTAAAACACTCTACCCTAGATAAGGGAAGGCTAACAAAATCTATATTAAATCATCTTTACTAACATCCTCTCTACACTATAATGTTCACCAACTTCCTAAATGTGATAATGATCTTAATGTTGGCAAAGTCTCTCTCAAGAACAAATTGCCAAGTACTTGATCAGCACAACCCTTGAAAAGATATAACTCAACTCAAAAGTAGTATCTTGCATTAAATAAAAATTTATCCAATGATGAGTAACTTTATAAGATAGTATGCCAATGACCAGGTTATTTATAATGTTAGCATAATATAATAGTTTAAATATATTGCCATGAAACACTTGATTGATGGGTAGTTCATCTCTCTCATATACAATCTTAGAAAAATGATCGACTACTACATTCACCCTATTCTTATCTCAAATCTCAAGATTAAACTATTACAGTAACAAGATCCACCTAACTAACCATAGTTTTGAATTTGCATATGCTAATAAGTACTTAAATGTTGAATAGTTAGTGTATAACATGACTTAAGACCCTATGACATGGAATCTAAACTTGCTACAAGAGAATACTACAACAAGCAACTCCTTTTCAATCTTAGAATATTTTCTCTACCTATTGATGAGCATCCTACTAGCATAGTGTATCGATTAAAACATCTTCTCTCTCATTAAACCAAGGGAATTCCTCATCAAAAAACAAATGGGGCTTCCTTCACCAATAACTTGGATATGTAATATTTGAAAATTCATTAATGAACCTCCAATAGAATCATGCATATCCTAAGATACATTACACTACTTTCATATTTACTAGTGTTGACAATTTTAGAGCAACTATGATCTTAGCCTTATCTACCTCTAATGTGCTCAAACCCTTGGAATGGATTCAAAGCATGATCAAGGATGATTGTGAATGGTGAAATTCATATTAGAATGAATATGTGACATAAAGTTAGTCATTTCATGTGTTTTGGGCTTATAAACAATGAAAAATAAAGGGGACTTGGATGTTCTATCAATAAAGTTTGTCACAATCTAATATAATTGATTGATAAGAACAAATATAAATGAATGAATCACTCAAGCAAAAAGGATGTATTTCATATTAGAAAATAGTGCAATGATCTTAAAATACACATTCAAAGCCCTTCAATAGGATAAACAAATGATTAAGGGTCGTTTAAGAATAATAAAATTAACAAAAATGTGAAATATTTAACTCATCAAATGCTTGGAGCTCATATGTAATCAAAGCATCTAAATCCCTTTAAGAATGGTTTAGATCTAGTTATAACCTAAGTAGTTTAGATCACTTCAAAGTGGTTCAAACCACACTTGCATTAATAGCACTCTTTTGCAATTTTTTAGCAAAACTCACCCTTTTACAAACCCAATTTGACTTAAATTGATTAATAATCATTCTTATACATCAATTTATGCTTAAGGGTTTAATTCCTATCAATCTCTATACCTTTTTTTGAGATCTTGCAACCTAACACAATCTCTTCCTACACTAAAGTGACACTTTTCCTTATTCAAGGTTAAGTAAGAGGTTCCAACCTTAGAAATGCTAAAACCAAATGATATGAAGCTCAAGAATAAGGCTTGACACCCAACACCAAATATTGGAAACAATACCTAGAAAAGTTAAGATCAGGTGAAAGCCTAACCCATTGATCATATAATACCATGAACTATAAGTATAGATAGAAACTTAAAAAATTGGCTATAAAGAGCCAAGATCTAAAGGTATAAGACCTTGTGATGTGGACAAACAAAGTTTTCAAGTTATGGAACAGCTTGACCATTGGAAGCTATAGAAGAAGAAGGATTGGAGACTTTAGAATAGGACATCGAAGCTAGAAACTATGACCTAATAGACATTTGCAAATAATGTTCCCATCATGTCAAAGGCTATTGGAATTGAATATTCTAAAGAAAGACTTAATTTTGGAAGCTCAACTTTAAAACTTCATAACTTTTTTATTTATAAAAAGTTACAGAGCTTATAATATATTAACAGAGTTAAAATATTTTGTTTCATATTATGCTTAGATTGAAAAAGTCTATTTTCATTAATTTAGTTTCCTATTCTATTTTTATTTGGTTTCCTTGCTAGTTTTATGGTTTTTAGTCTATAAATACTTGTTAAACAGTGTTATTAAGGATAATTTTTGAATTTTATCAATAATAAAAATTACTTCTTTGCACATATTATGTATGGTTATGTTTTACATTGCATCAATTTGTATCAAAGCAAGGATGGCAACTAGCGGTGGTGATGGAAATGAGCTTTGTGACGATGATCAAAAGGCTAAGCTTCCTCTCTAGGGGAATAACGCATTACAACATTTAGAGTAACAAATGGATCTCATATTCCTACATTTTAAGGAACATTTTGAGGAGGTTGTAGAACATCTGGTGCAAACACCCCATTTTTGCCCTAAGAATTAATAATAATCAATTTTCAATTTTTTCCAATTTTTCTCTAATTTGGCAAAAATAATAAAAATATTCAAAAAAATAAAAATAAATATGAAAACACATCAATTTTGAAAAATGATTTCAGAAAGGGCAATAATAAGGAATAAATAATTTTTACAAATTTTTGAAATTTCAAAAAATACAAAAAAATATAAAAAATCACATTGCATATATGCAATTTGCGAAATAAACAAAATCAGGAAAATGGGCTAGCTCGGCTGGTCCGAGCCGTGGCTAAATGGGTGTGTACGGCTGCGAGGTCGCGGGTTCGAAACGCGAGGGAACAGTTTCCGCATTTTGCGATTTTTTCATTTACCTAGGACACGTGGCAGCATCTGATTGGTTGGAGAGAACGCATGCACCGGGCGTGTGATCGTCTTCAACCTCGGTCCGAGATCGCCGGCGAGGGGAAAAATTCGAATTTCGACCGTTTCGATTCGATTTTTTGCACAAATCCAACAGATCTTCAATAGAATTGAGATAAACATCATCCAATTGGAATCAAATCTCAACAAATCAAAGGATTTACACAAATCGGAGTTGGTTCATTTAACCGTCGATCCGATTTGCCTTGATCGGTGGAAATCCTAGCTTATCCAGCTCGATTTCGAATGCCTATAAATAGAGGATGAAGTAAGGAAGCCAAATCACAGATCAAAAGCGAGAGAAAGTGAGAGAAAAGAGTGAATTGGAGACCACCGGAAAGGAAATCGAAGTCGCGACCGCCGATCAGGAGCTAAGCAACCACCAGAGGCGTTTCTGGAGCAAATCACCGCCACCATTGAATTCCTCACCCTCGATAACCTAGGATTCGACACCTCACCCGCTGCAAAAGGCCGTCGAAATGCCGTCAACAAGCACTCCCCGCCGCCATGTCCGACCGATCCGACCCGACCCACTTCGACCTGATTCGACCGACCCGACCCGCGCACCGACTCGGATCTAACTAAGTCGGATTTTCTGGATTTTCCAATTTTATTTTTTATTCCGAATTGATTTATTATTTTGTTATTTATTTATTAATTTGTTATTTATGTATTTATTTATTTATGTTTTATTTATATTTCCATAAATAGGAAAATGTTAGAAATTAGATTTTTTAGGATTTAATAATGTAAAAAAATAATAAAAATAAAAAATAAAAAAATGTAATAAAAAAATAAATAAACAAAAATGTAGAAAAAATAATAAAAATATTAGAAAAATAATAATAAAACTTTATATTTTAAAATAGGATAGATAATAGCTTAGGATAAAATTTAAAAAAAATCACAAAAATTATGAAAAATTAATAAAAATCATAAAAAATAATAAAAATAATAAAAAACTATAAAAGTCATGAAAACTCATAAAAATTATAAAAATTGTAGAAGAATAATAAAAAATCATAAAAATTACAAAAAATCATAAAAATTAATAAAAAATTCAAAAATTATAAAAATGAGTTTTAGCACTTAGAAAAATCATTTTCTTCAAATAAATCCAAAATTGATGTTTTCCTCCTAAAAATCATTTTCAAAAATCAGATTAAAGCTTAGGCTTAGATTTTTTAGAAAAATAAAAAAAATGATAAAAACATAAATCAAAAGAGATTTCAAAATTAAAATTCACAAACACATTTAAGGTTTTCAGAAAAAGCGAACTACATCTTGTTTGATCATGAATAGTAGGTACGTAGGCACCCATTTGGGTCAACCCATAAAATGAAATAAAAAATCATTTTTTCAAATAACTCATTCAAAAACACAAAAAAGGCAACAGAAACAAAATAAAAGACATTTCTAGATAGAGATAATGTTAGGAGATTAAGTGGTAACCGTAAGGTTTTAATAGGTTAGCCTCCGAACTTAGAAACTCTGGTTTTCCTTTTCCCCTTTTCACCAAAAACAAGAAGAGGAAATCACAACGACTAGTGGTCCAAATTAAGACTAATCCGCTCATTTAGTCTTAATTCAATCTTTCCCAACAACAGTTGAGTGGCGACTCCAAAATTAAACGAAATTCTTAACTCAAGTCAAAGATCTATATTAGATTAGCATAGGGTCTAGTCTAAATCGGATTAGGAATGGAAAATTCAAAAATTAGACTCGACATCTGGATACTTTAAGAATCAATGCATAAGAGGTAGAACACCAATAGAAGGCTAGGGACAAATTTGGCTCATAGTGACACTATCAATAGGGTGGCTCTTGCATTTAGGAAATACATCATCAATGACGATGAGTTAAAGGAAGAAAACAACCTTGATCCATATAGATACGAACATCAATAGCCTTATCAAGGACATAGAAGGAAAGATGCTTTTAAAGATGATAGAGACTAAAGATTTTTTACTGATAGTTAATATTATATGTTTAATGGTTGATTTGGAAATAGAGGAAATTTTGGATTGGATTATAGAGGTGGATTGATTATTTGATTATTTAGAGACTCTACTAGAGAAGTGGATTAGTGGTATGTAGATTGAAAGAAGGAGCATTTGCTTAGTAGGAAAGAATTCAATCTTAAAAGGTACATGAAGGAAAGGGTCTTGTACAAACTTAGTATAGGATGAAGGATTTACTAAAAGAAGGAATTTTTACTCCCCTAATTATGAATAGATTTTATTTCAGAAATACCTATTTTCAACAAGTAAATAGGTCTATACATAACCATATAGCAGAGTTTATGAGGCTTACAAAGAGGAATAACCTTGCTGAGTTAGAAGGACAGCAAGTTGCAATATATTTAGATGGCTTGAAACCTTCCTTAAGAGATGGGATTGGTGTTCCAAGTTATTTATACACTATTAGAAGCCAAGAATATGACTTTGAAAGTAAAGCTTATGTAGTATGAAAGGAGTAAGAGGAATTATGAAGGTTATAAGGCTATTGACACTAATGAACGGTCTAAACATATGTCAGAATCACAATAAAAGGTAGTAACAGTAATGGAACTACACATTATCAAGAGGAAAACACTGCAAGTAAACAACATGTAAAAGAGAAGAAGAGTAGAAAGGTTGAGAGCCCTTACACTAAGTCTACAATCAAAAAGTGTTTCTAATGTAACCAATCAGGGCACAAGTTTAATGAGTGTCCTTTGTGGGAAATTGTGAATATTATGGAAAGGGATAAACCTAATGAAGATGATAAAGAAGAGGAGTATGAAGAAGAAGACCAAATGTATATGCTTTAGAGGTTAATGTTACATTAAAGAAAAAGGATCAAACTCAAAGGCATCAATTGTTCAAAATTAGATGTACTATAAAAAATAAAGCATTTAAAGTCATCTTTGATAGTGAAGCTATAAGAATATAATCAAAACAGATGCAGTAAAGAAGTTAAAAATCCCTGTGGAGAAGCATCCAAACCCTTGTACATTAGGGTGGACCAAGATAGGAGCAAGAAAGATAGAGGTGACAGAGCATTGCAATATGCCATTTTCACTAGTAAATACCAAGATGAACTTTACTATGATATAGTCAATATGGATGTTTGTCATTTGTTGTTTGGAGGGCCTTGTTAATATGATGTAGATGCTTAAGATTCGAGTCAAAATAATGTCTATATGGTAGAAAAAGAGAGAGTAAAGTACACATTGTTGCCTTTGAAGGGTAAGTTGAAATCATTAGAGAAAAAGAGTATATTTTTGTCTATCACTCATGAGTTTTATCTAATGTTAAAGAAATAAAGAAGGTTTATGTGTTAGTAGTAAAGCAAGTGTTTATAAATGAAGTGGAGTTACAAGTGGGGAAGTACCCAAAAGTAGTGTATCCTTTATTGTAGGAATTTGAGGAAATAATGCCAAAAGATATTCTTGATTGACAACTTTCTGTGAGGGATATTAAACATCATATTGATTTGATCCCTAAAGTAAGCTTGTCAAACTTGCTACATTATAAGATGAATATGAAGGAGAATGAGATTTTGAGGGGAAAGGTAAAAGAATTATTGTGGAAAAGGTTTATATAGGAAAGCACAAGCCCATGTGCTGCTTGTACATTATTAACTTCAAAGAAAAATGGAAGTTAAGGAATGTGTGTTGACAATAGAGCCATCAACTAGAACATTAAGTGGTTACAAATTCCCAATTTTGAGATTAGATAATATATTAGATCAACCACATGGTGCCAAGTAGTTTTCAAAGATTGATATGAAAAATGGATACCATTATATCAAAATCAAGTTGGGTGATGAGTAAAAGACAGCATTTAAGACAAGGGAAGGATTGTATGAGTAGTTGGTGATACCATTTAGATTGTCAAATACTCCCTATACCTTCATGCAATTGATGAACAAAGTAATCTTTCATTGTAAACTTTGTTATATTGTATTTCAATGATATTCCAATCCATAGCAACTTAGAGGAAGAGCATTTGTTGCATTTAAGGCAAGTGTTATCCACTTTGCAAGAGAGTAAGTTATACATTAACCTTAAGAAGTGCAATTTTAAGATGAATAAGTTATTATTCTTCTAATATGTTGTATCTGTTAATAGAATTCAAGTAAATGACTCTAAAATTAAAGCAATCAAAAATTGGCCTACACCAAAGAATGTGTTGAACTTATGAAGTTTCCATGGATTACCCACTTTCAACAAGTATTTTATTAGAAATTCCAGCACTATTGCTATTTTAATGATAGAGTACTTGAAGAAAAGGAAATTTTAGTTGGGTAAAGAGGCAACCAATAGCTTTACAATTTTGAAGGAAAAGTAGCGCACTATACTAGTTTTAACTTTGCTAGACTTTAAAAAGTTGTTTAAAGTAGAATATGATGCTAATGAAGTGGGAATAAAAGCTATTCTATCCTAAGAGAAGAGACCAGTGGCATTCTTCAATGAGAAGTTAGGTGAGGCTAGGCAAAAGTGGAGTACTTATGATAAAAAGTTCTACTTTGTAGTTAAAGCTCTTATGACTTGGGAACACTATCTAATAGCTAAAGAATTTGTATTGTGTTATGACCATGAGGCTATGAAATGCCTCAATAATTAGAAGAGGATCAACGACAATATACATGCTAGGTGATGTCAATTCTTGTAAAAGTTTTCTTTTATATTGAAACATAAATCTAGTATTCAAAACGAAGTTGTCGATGCTTTGAGCAGAGGAGCATCTCCATTGCTCACATTGAGTAATGAAATTGTAAGGTTGAAGTAACTTAAGGGTGAGTATAAATATGATGAGGATTTTGCTTAAATTTGGAAAAGGACTTCTTACAATCATCCAATTGATGGACTCTATGTACATGATGGATACTTGATGCATAAGAATTAGTTATGCTTCCCTAGAACATCTCTTAGAGAGCAAGTTATCTAAAAGTTGCATAGTAGAGGTTTAGCAAGACATTTAGGCTATAATAAGACTTTAGCTACAATAAAAGAGAGATTTTATTAGCCACAATTTAGAAAAAATGTTTACAAGTTTGTGGAGAGGTGTATGGTGTTTTAGAGAGCAAAGGGGTAGTTTAAAAATATAGAATTGTATATGCCTTTACTAGTTCCAGAAAATATTTGAAAAGATTTATCTATGGACTTTATATCAAGATTGCTAAGAACTCAATTTTTGTGGTAGTTGAAAGATTTTTAAAATTGACCCATTTATTTCTAGTCAAAAGACTTCGGGTGGAGTTAATGTTATTAAGGTATTCTTTAAGGAAGTTGTACATTTGCATGGAGCTTCGAAGTCAATCACTTCTAATAGAGATAGTAAACTCATCAATTGCTTCTAGAGGACTTTATGGAAGATATTTAGTTCTTCTTTGAACTTCAACAGCACAACTCGTCCACAAACTAATGGGCAAACTAAAGTTGTGAAAAGGATTTTGGGGAATTTGATTAGAAGCATTCATGGAGATAAATCAAAGCAATGGGATATTGCACTAACACAAGCAAAGTTTGCTTATAATAATGTTGTGCATAGTGCAACAAGAAGATCACCGTTTTATGTTGTGTATGCTAAGGTTCCTTAGCATACTCTTAATCTGATCAAACTACAAAAAGATGAAAGAACCAATATTTCAGCCAAACATATGGCAAAACAAGTTGTTCAAGTTTTTAAGGAAGTGTAGTAGAAGTTAAAGGCTGCAAATCAAAAGTATAAAGCTATAGCAAACAAGTATAGAAGAGGTGAGACTTTTAATGTGGCAAACCAAGTTATGATTCATCTTTAGAATGAGAAGTTTCTAGTTAGAACTTATGATAAATTACAACCAAGAAAGTATGGTCCTTATAAAGTGTTTCAAAAGATCAATGATAATGCCTATATAATTGATCTTCCTAATAGTTTAGGCATTTCTAAGACATTTAATATGGGGATTTGTCTGTGTTTCATGATTATTTAATACCTTTATACCTAAACTCAAGGTCAAGTTTTTCTTAGGTGGAGAAAACTAACATGGGTGAGCTAAGTTTACAAGTCATGGAACAACTTGACCATCGAAAACTACAAAAGAAGAATGATCAACAACTTTAGAATAGGACATTGAAGCTGGAAGCTATGACCTAGTAAACATTCGAAAATAGTATTTTGAACGTGTCAAAAGTTGTCGAAATCAAGTATTCCAGGAGAAGGACTTAATTTTAGAAACTCAACTTTGACACTTCATAAATTTTTTCTTATGAAGACTTATGGAATTCATAATATATCAATAAAGATTTATTTGAGTTTACTTTGATCCGAAGCAAACCTCTTTGCCATTTGGTGCAATGATTGTTGTCAAAATATTTTATTTCATATTGTATATGGATTAGGAAAGTCTATTTTCATTTATTTAGTTTCCTATTCTATTTTTATTCAATTTTCTTGCTAGTTTTAGGGTTTATAGTCTATAAATACTTGTTAAACAATATTACTAAGGATAATTGTCAAATCTTATCATTAATAAGAATTACTTCTTTGCACATATTTTGCATGGTTATTGTTGCACGCTACGTCACCCCCCTTGAACTACATATGAGTTAGGAACCTTGGTATAAGTGAACACTGCAAAAAAGTAAATTGATAGGTTTGAAAGAATGAGGGGATAATACACAATTCATAATAATCTTATTCATCAAGTCAATTTGTCTTATTAGTTTATAACAAGCTTTGCATATTATAGGCATAATAAACCGTAATAAATTGAGAAATAATTACATAAAGGAAACAAAAAAAACTAGGAAACATTCTAATAAAGTAATCTAATGTAATAGAAAAATAAAATGAAGAAAATAAGTAAATTCAATCTCCAATCTTAAAAAATGATCAATTCAATCAACCATGTACATAATCTAGTTAACCTCATGTAGTTTTTCACAAATCTGATTGTTTTAGTGATGATGTAGCTTATTATGTCATCCTATTGGCTTATTCAGTTAGCCAATTGAGGAAGTCGGTCGATTGTGTGTTAACTTAATTGAAGATGTGGTTGATCAAGTCTTCTTTTATTCTAAATTTAGTAGACTTAAAAGCAAACTAATCAACTAAGTTTGACTTCCTTAGTTCCAGTTGACTCTTAAGAAACTTTGGATCATCTCTCATGATTCTAGCTATCTCGAACTTAATTGTAGATTCATATCACAACACAATCGTCTCTCAACCATTAAACCTTCTCTTATTGCTTAAAATTTCTCTAATATCTTTTGTAATGAGGTGTCTTCTCCAATGCACCTACCAATGGGTGTTAATTTACAATTTCTTGAACATCTATAGGAACTTAGCATAAGGCTTGTCATCTTTTCTCTTCTTCATCTATCCTAGATAGGTGCCTAATGGCACATATGGTTTCACTAAAGACTCAATACCTTCAAGATTATACTTTAGCTATTTAATGTTCTACTCATTAAATATAGAAATTAAAGCATCTTGTGCACTAACTAACTTACTCAACCATAAAGTCACTTGTTGAACTAGCTCAATGGAGGGTTACATAATCACATTATTATCAATCTTTCTCTCCAACTTTTCAAACCCCTTCATTATTATAAATGAAAGTTTCTTAACTGATGTTTTTCAAGTAAGTTTCTCTTCTTTTATAGACATCCCACTAGTCTCTAAACAATTATAATCCTCCTCAAAATCCTTGATACACCTACTACCTGTAATTCCTCTTTCCTTCCACTTGAAGACCTAAATTGAACCCCTTTCTCAAATTGGCTCTAATTGTCAATCTCTTAAGTTTCTCTATATGTTACATAGCAATGGACCTTGATTCCTTATTGCTAAATTCTCAACAAGTTGTGCTAACCGAGTCTCTAAGTATGGATTCCCAATCGCTGGTTTTGAAATGTTATGTCATACCTATGTATGAAATCTATCATCAACTCTTTCAAACTTTTCATCTTCTCATACTTTTGGTTTCCAAATGTGTTAAAGGTCATGTAGCATTGTCTCACCATGTAGAATTGAGGTAACGACAACATTTTAGGTATATTGATTCCCTTTACCAACATAGTTAGTCTATTCTAAGCTTCTACTTCCTTACGGTCAAAGGGGCTACCTATTGTAGAGGGCTAAAATATTATATTAATATATTAGGCCAATTCCATAAATCATTTGGCTTAACTAATTGGGCTAGGCGACAAAACTTGATAAGTCCAGTCTAATCTATCAGAATGACTCAAAGAAAATTGGCTTGGTGAGTTCAGATGAAAGATCATTGGACCAATCCATACACCTCCAACTTTTTTTAGTAGGCTCATGTACTTACGAGGAAGGCTACTAGCCTTAAGCCTAAAGTAAGCTCATTAGGATAACCTTAAGATGAGCATACTTCATCTCATCGGTCAATCATCCAGGTGATCTGGTGGATGTCATCAGATTCAAAAGTTTATAAATACTTAGTCATTCCTCTTCATTTCACATAACTCCAAATATTAGAGAAATGGTATTCCACTATGAAATAGCTACTTTCTATAACCAAACGAGAGTTTAAGTAAAGAATGATCTCAATTACTCAAAAACTATAAGGTTGATGTCCAAGTTTCCCTTAACTCTCTTATTTGTCACGCATTTGAAATATTCAAATTACTTATTCCTCCTCCCTATCATTCTCTCTAAGTTATCATATTACGTACCATCTCCATGTCACTTCTTTGAAGTCATGTGTAACACAGTAGTTGTGTAATACTCACATAACGAATCCAATTGGACCCCCTTCATCTACGCTACTTAGCACTTTATGCTCTTATGTAGGCCACCACGTAAATTGCAAGCTAATAAACAATTGAAAATTGAGATTAGCGCCAATGTAAGCTTTCTTACCTAAATGGTTAAAGTTGCTATAGGTGCTATCAATTATGCAATCACATCTACTTTAAGTACCCCAACAATTCTTGATTTTGCTTTCTCATTTTGCCAATTGTGAAGATTTGATGCCATCTCTTCAATGAGTTAATGTGTTGTAGAATCATCTTCACTCATTAAAGTACCTTTAAAAATCATGTATACAATAATCTTTTATTAGGCTCCTAAACCATTGTAGAAAATTTGAACTTATAGCCAAATAGGCAACTTATGATTTAGAAATCTTTTCGATGAATTATTGTTTCTTTCCCAAGTCTCAAACAATGACTCGCCATCATGTTGTACATAGGTGATGCTACTTCTTAGCTTTGTAGCATGGGTTAGTAAGAACCTCAACTAAAATATTTTAACCATTGAAATCCATATGTTAATTGTGCCAGCACAAAGGAACTGTAACTAACTTCTTGCTTTATCCCTTAAGGAGAAAGGGAAAAGTTAAGTCTCTCTACAACATTCGATGCTTAGTTATACTTAAATGTCCCATAAATTTGAATAAAGTTTACTATGTACTTGTTGAGGCCTTCATTAGTAGTGCCTCCAAATTTTTTAGCCTAAATCATCTAAATTAGAGCTAATTTGATCTTAAAGTTTTATTCACATGAATTTTTGGCTTAATAATTCCAAAACCCATTCTAATGCATCATGCACAATTATCACAAGCTTGTTCATCAACCATTTTTACTCTCACTTCAATTTCTTGCTCCACGTTCTCTCTAAGCAATTGTCATCAATTTTTTGACATAAAGGCACAAATTCTACATTTCAAGATCTTCACATAACAATATCTATTGAAAAAATAGGAAATAAAATGGGTCTTTTAAAATCTAATAAAAATTAATGAAAAACACAAAGTAAAAAATAAATACTTTTTGTATTTTACATTTTTTTTCTTTATTTTTCGATATGGAAAAATAAAAATCTAACTAAGCCTAAATATAATCTTAGAAGCAATAAAGTAAAATACCCATTCTACAAGTAGTCTTTACATGATTCACATTTTTGCATCATTAATTATATTATTGCATAATTAGTCATTTAGTTACATGTTTAATGTAATTAGTTGATTGTTTACAAGTTGAAAATTCACATGATTGATTGCATAATTGCATGTTTGACAAAAATTGCACATTTGATATATTTATTACATGTTATATATGATAAATTGCATGTTCGACTCACATGTCGCATATTATGATTACAAATTTTAGATTTTTTTTTTTCAAAAGTTAGGTTTTTCTCAAAAATTAGGGTTTTTTTAGGCTTTTCCAAAATTAGGATTTTCTCAAAAATTAAGGTTTTCTCAAAATTTAAAGTTAAGCCATTTCATAAATTTAGGGTTCTTCTCACACTTAGAATTTTTCATGAATAAAACTTTCATAACTTGATATTTTCCTAAATTTAGAATTGTTTTTAGGGTTTTCCTAAACATAGCATTAAAATTAGGATATTTTAGGCATATATATATATATATGACATCCTTTGGAGTGGCCACAAAAAAATAAGGGAAAAAAAAAAGGTTTTTCCTTTTAAATGTTAGTTTGCTATGAAAAATAGAAAAAAATATATATAAATTTTATTTCTTTTTTTTTTTGTAAATAACGTCTTATCTTATTTATGTATATTAGTCAAAATTTCTAAAGAAAATAAATAAATATCCCCTTCTTATATTAGAAATCTATTTGTTTTAAAACTTTGAATTATTTTGTCCTCGAATCCTAACATTTTTAATTTTCAAAAATCTTTTTCTAAAAAAAAAAGAATTTTGTCATAGGCTAGTAGCTAAGTTAAGGTCTTACCACCTATTAAACTTAACCTACTCTTTTTCTTATATCAACTTCAATTAGTTAGAAACTCTAAATTATTTTAAAGTATGATTTTACAATAATAAAATTTACTTGATTTTTCTACCAAGTAATTTACATTAAGTGGATTAGGTTTAATATGGATTAAAAATTAAGGAAAATGGTTAAATTTTGGGCTCAATAACCACAACCTTAACCTTGGTCCTTTCTAGAGTCTCTTTAACATAATCTCAAGTTCCTAGTTAGGCTTCTTTGGTTTGATATTTTTGGCTTTTTTACAAACAATTGACTTTTTTTATTGGCCTCTTAATAGCCCTAAGAATTGTACTCATCTTTTGCAAGGATTTATCAGTGTTGCTTAGTGACTTACTAACCTTCCTTTCCTAACATCTAGCTACATATTAATGATTAACAACACCAACTCCACAATAGCTCAATAGAGGTGGTTGTTTACTCAGTCAATTTATCAAACATAAATAATACTCACAACACCCTCAATGTACACAAAATGTTAGATATATAACTTCTAACCTAAACAACAACGACACCAACAAGGCAATTCTCACACTTCATAACCCTCAGAACAATCACTACTAACAATTTAATTACAATATAACCCAATTTCCAATGCAGCTTCAAAGTTTTAATAAACAAAATTGAAGAATTCTAGGACTTATCAATTAAGCATGCCAAATCACAACTTCTAATACCAAATTGTGGTATGCCTAAACTCGCGATATGGACCAAAGATACAACCATGATACTCAATGATTGAAGTGAATGAGAAGAATATGGTTTTATGGATTTTTGTATATATAAAGTATGAAAATTAAAGGGATTCATATATATATATATGAAAACCATATTAGATATTATGCACTTAATCCAAACTGGTTTTATAATTAAATTGACAATTAATATCATGCACAATCATTAAAATAACTATAGGTGTTAAAGAGAACCAGTATTTTTGTGTGATTTTCAATAATCGATTTGCCATAACTTGATATAATTGTTTTTTCTGTGTTATATATTGATGAGCTCTTATAGTAATACACAAACATGCCTTACCCCTTTTATTGACATAGACAATACTAAGTCATTTTATATGAAATCTTACTAATCGAGAAAATTGCATATTCAATCCTATATGCTAATATGGCTAAAAAAATTCTTTATGCTATTGAAAATTTATAAAGTTCTTTTATTGTTGCTGAAACACATTCAATTAACTAGTGAACAAATTTTTTATAGGAGTTAATCCGTTGCATTTGAATATTGAATAGTCTTAATAAGATATAGGGTTTGCACATTACAAGTTCTCATAAAAGTTAATATCTCTATTAGCAAAAGTCTTTCTTATCCTACTTTTTCACTCTATTTTTGTTTGTAAACAATCATCGAGGGCCTTCCAAAACCCAATAACTATTGAATATAGTATAAAAATATGATTCCAATGACATTCTTTTTTGGATTTTTATCCAAAACACTAAATGAAGGAATTTTCTTATCTCAAGTCACTTGTCCTTAGGACTTGTTTGAGAGGAAATCCTAGTAGGAATTCTAGAGTTACAAGAAAAATAGAGGGGGCTTCTTGAATAAAGTAAAGGCAAGGAATAAATGTTATGCAATTACTTTTATGATAAAAATTTATAAGGTAACTATAACTACTGAAATATATCTAACTCTATATTATTCTTTAAGGCATTTTAAGCGTCTCATCATGATACCAATGCATATATACTTAATTTAAGGAAAAAGTATAAATCTAATCCTCAACATTTACCATTATTTTTATTTCAATCTTAAATTTTTAATTTTTTGTATTCAAGCCTTAACATTTGCCAAAATTTGCAAATGATTTATTTTAGTAACGACATTAATTTTTTCGTTAGAAAACAACACATGAAAAAATTAATGGCAAACTAACGGCAAACTTGTTTACAAATTTTTGTAAATGTTAAGAATCGAAATAAAAAAAATTAAATGTTTAAAATATTGGTTGGGTTCAGCCCAAACCTAGCAAAAATGGGTCCAATTTTCTTAATGGATTCTTTGCACACCACAAGTTCTTGGGTCTATTGGATTGCTTCTTGTTCGGCCCAACCCTCCTCTCATAAGTATCCGACAAATAATAACATCCTCACGGGTTGAACCGCAGATAAAGGACTTGAAGCAGCTGTAAAGCCGCGTAGCCAACTTTTCCCCACAGACAACATAAATCTTAATTATTTGATCAAAATTCAAAGTATTCAAATCAAACCGAATGTGCATATAATCTTCTCAAATCAATATAAACTTCATATATAACTAATTTGAGAGCTCGAAACGTAAATTAAAAAAATAAAATAAAATAACCCAAATCTTTTTTTTTAAATTAAAGATTAAAAGTTTATTCCATTTATAAGAGTTTTTTTTTTCTAAATTGAAAATATAAAAAAGTCATTATATAGTTATTATACAATAATATAAGAACTTATCTTTTTAAAAAGAAAATGATGAATTTGTTAATTTTAAAATTACATCGAACCTATTCCTAATGAATAATATAGATATCAGTTGCAAAAATCAAAATTTGAAGAAATCCACCGATGGTATAATTAATAATAATCATAATCAAAATTTTTATAATCTAATTATATGTCTTAATAAAATAATTTTGATTAAATTCATTTTTTCTTTAAATAAATAAAAAAATTAAAAAACTACCAACTACTATAACTCTATTAGTAAAAGTTCAAGCATTTAGGACAATATTATTATAATTAGAATTAGAATTATATCACCATTAATCAATAATAAATTTATATATATATATATGACAGCATCTTCACGACCTGGACATGTATATAACACTGCCAGACCGCCACTCTACACACTTTCCTCCTCTCTTCCTCCTATTTATTATTGTTTATCTTTTTTTTTGGCAAGCCGAATATAGAAAAACCAAAAAGTGCAAGCACTCAGATCCAATCTCCCTCTTGCCATCTGTTTCCGCATATAGAACCACATTCTAACATCAGATTCATACATACATAGCATCTCTCTTTCTGCTTTCCCTCTCTCTCTCTCTCTCGTCCGGATCTTATACGCCCGAGCTTTACATACCCATCTCCATATTCTTCTCTTTTGCAAACACCCAGTAAGTGTTTTTTGAACTTTCCCTTCGTTCCTTGCAAATTTAACTTCTGGGTCTTGCTCAAAGTTGGATTTTATGTGTTGGGTCTCGATAAAGATTTAATCTTTTGGTTGGTTTTGGTTTTGGTTTTCTTTCTCTGTGTTGGTGGTTTTGCGTTGTCATTGGTTTGTGTTCTTTGTTGTATTAGAATTTGATTCATTGTGATCTTTCAATGTATGAATTTGGATCAGTGTATTCGGAGTTACATATTTAAAGTAGTTTCTTTTTTTTTTTTTTTCAGATCCATGAGATTTAGTTCATTAAGTAACTCATATGGTTCATTGAATAATTCCTTTGCCTAGATTTCAAGTATTAATGTGGAAACCAATCATTGAATGCTTATAACTAACAAAATTTCCGTCTTCTACTTGTTCTCATTATTTATATTTTTGTTAATTTATGTTCTTGTTAAAGTTTTGTGTTCCTAGCATGTATTTTGGATAGAGCTAGGTCCAAGTTCTCAGGTTTAAATCTTTTGAGACAAAGCTTTCACTTTGCTAATTGGCTGATGCCTTTTAGATATAATTCTTTATTTTCTCCATCCGTTTAGTTCTAACTAGATTCTTGTCTAATAACAGAGCAGGCATTATTGAAGTTTTTTGTCGGTGCAGCAGATCTAGTTGCTTTGTTGTCTTTTTTACTTATCTTTAGTATATTCGTTGAAGTAGCTGGAGTTATCTTGTTTGATCGATCACGTATATGCTGTTTTCGTTGCTGCTCAATATTCTTTTGTTGTTTGAACTACTTATAACGCTCTTTTCATTCTAAATCTGGTCTGTCTTATGATTTTTGGAGTAGTTAGTTGCACTTAAATATGTAATCTTGACTTATATAGATGGTATATACATTTTCAAGCAATCGATTTGGAAAATCTTTCGAACTTTTTTACATCTTCTGGTTAGTTTTTAGTTTGCCAGACTGTATACGAACCAAATCTTGTTAATTGCTTATTTCCTACAACTTTTGCTTATTTATATAAATAACTTTCTTGAGAGGTCATTTTTCCAGAAACTGCAGTTCTTATTTTGATCTAGTTAATTTTACTTGATATAGGAACCTTCTAAAGGCTTGGTAGGTGCAAGTATTGCAAGTTAATTCCAGGTGAGGAGGTTACCAAGATGAGATCTATCTTGTGACCTTTAGCGCTTTAAGGTGATTGAAAGGCTCCAATTTTGGCGAAGAAAATAAAATAGTATCAAGAATGAGGGCAAGATCAGATGGATCTCAAAAGAAGCGTCTTATAACTTCGGTTTGTGTAGTTGCAGTATTTCTTGTTTTTCTATATGTGTACTACGGATCAATTTTTGGCTCCAGTGGCCATGCTTCATCAGCACTGGAGTATGGAAAATCCTTGAGAAAGCTCGGATCCTCTTATTTGGGTGGTGATGAAGATAATGACGGAAGGGATGAATCTTCAACTAGATTTGGCCAGGATGATGAAGATGATGTCATTCCAAAAAGCTTTCCTGTACGTTTATAACCAAGCTGAAATAATGTATATTCAAAATAATATCTCTTTTGGTGACACTCTTTATTCCTTTCTTTGTAATGAAGGTTTGTGATGATCGTCATTCAGAATTGATTCCTTGCTTAGACAGAAACCTCATATACCAAATGAGGTTGAAGTTGGACTTGTCTTTGATGGAGCACTATGAGAGACATTGCCCTCTTCCCGAGAGGCGCTTTAATTGCTTGATTCCTCCTCCTCGAGGGTACAAGGTATTGGTTTTGATATAGACTTCTCAGGCCTTTTGACTAATTTGGCCATTGATACTTTTTTATTCAGCTTGTGTACTCTCTCGTTATTTCCTCACAGGTCCCAGTCAAGTGGCCAAAGAGCAGGGATGAGGTATGGAAAGCCAACATTCCACATACTCACCTTGCACATGAGAAGTCAGACCAGAACTGGATGGTTGTAAAAGGCAACAAGATCAATTTTCCTGGAGGAGGGACTCATTTTCACTATGGAGCAGCTAAATATATTGCTCATATGGCTAATGTAAGTGTTTATCTTGCAAAACAGCACTGACCCATGAAAAAGATGCCTTTTCATTTCCACTAAAGAAGATCCTGTCACTTCCCTAAAATATTTTCCATTTTTTACCACCGACCTTTTCTCATTTATGAGTCCTTTGCATCTTCTTTAATTGGCAGATGCTCAACTTTTCAAAAAATAATTTAAACAACGAAGGAAGATTAAGGACAGTTCTTGATGTTGGATGTGGTGTTGCAAGTTTTGGAGCTTATTTGCTATCATCAGACATTATAGCAATGTCTTTAGCACCCAATGATGTGCATCAAAACCAAATCCAATTTGCTCTGGAGAGAGGAATTCCAGCCTATCTTGGTGTCTTAGGTACCAAGAGGCTTCCCTATCCTAGCAGATCCTTTGAGCTTGCTCATTGTTCTCGGTGTAGGATCGATTGGCTCCAAAGAGATGGAATCCTCCTTCTTGAACTGGATAGGTTGCTTAGACCTGGAGGTTATTTTGCCTACTCTTCTCCAGAAGCATATGCACAGGATGAGGAAGACCTTAGAATCTGGAAACAGATGAGTGCCCTTGTCGAACGAATGTGCTGGAGGATAGCTGCAAAGAGGAACCAGACTGTCATTTGGCAGAAACCTCTAACAAACGATTGTTATATGCAAAGAGAACCCGGTACTCAACCCCCTATGTGCAAATCTGATGATGATCCAGATGCAGTGTGGGGTGTACCCATGGAGGCATGCATCACACCCTACACTGATCGTATGTTTCTACTCTCTGATGTTACTTTCATATTGTTAACTATTTATTTGCATAGGCTATTTTTATAAGACATTGATGATGAGGAAAATTCATGTTTTTATGCTTAAGTTTTTTGGGTTTTCAGAGGTGTTAGTCTTGTTGTGAAGTAAATTAGGCTCCCCACTTCTTGTCAGAGCATAAGCAATTTCTATTTTTTACATAGCTCAATTTTAATGCGAGTGCCATTTTCGTTTTTTTTTTGGGGATAAATGCCATCCCTGCTTAACCTCCCTTTTTTCAACGGCCATTTTTTGTTGTTTTTTTTTTCCTGCTTAGCATTCTTCCCTTATTTGGGTGTGACTTCAGTCTATAAATGAGAATTTAGCTTAACTCATATGTGGAACTTCTAAGAATTGAGAAAGCTATTTTTGTTTTCATATTTATGCGACTCTGCATCTACCTTTGAATTTCTCTAAAGAATATCTTTACAAGCAAATTTCAATGTAGTTGAAGGAAATGTTATTTACAATAAAAAAAACTGTAACACTCTTGAACCTATTGATGCAATCAACTAATCTCATATTAACTAACTGCACCATTCTGTTATCGAGTCCTTTTCAAGACATAAATGCTTGCAATACTTGTATGTATTGTGTACAGCATCTTGTTGGTAATTGATTTGTTTGTTCTCAAGTTCAGCTGGCAGCCTCCAAATGAAACCAGTAGATGTGTGTAGAATATTAGGAGAATCATCTGTAACTTGATCATATATTTTAATGCAGTTTTAATTTTGTGTTTATCAAATTCTGCTTGAGACAATATTTTACATATTTAAGCAGTAGCACTAAATGACTGAGGAACATCACCGTCTATTGTCCATGTGAAACTCCAGTATCTGCGTTTCTTCATACGTACCATTAGTTCAAAAGTTTTCACTCAGCTGATCTAAATCTATTCTTGAAAACAGAAAAAGGCCATAATCTAACTATATTCTATATATGCTTTAGATGACCACAAAGCCAAGGGAAGTGAATTGGCACCATGGCCAGCTAGATTGACTTCCCCTCCTCCCCGACTTGCAGATTTTGGTTACTCAAATGAAATGTTTGAAAAGGACACGGTAAATCAAAGCCCCTTCAGCCCTGTTTCTAGAATGTTTTTCTATGCATGCTGTTTCCTTTATGCATCTTTGATTGTATTATTGGTCAACTAAATGGGAGTACTCCATGGATGTATGATTGCTCTGCAGGAGATTTGGCAGCAGAGAGTTGAGAATTACTGGCAACTGTTGAGCTCAAAGATTCAATCAGATACAATAAGGAACATCATGGACATGAAAGCAAACATGGGTTCTTTTGGAGCTGCACTAAAGGGGAAAGACGCATGGGTTATGAATGTCATCCCTGAAGATGGACCAAATACACTAAAGCTGATATATGACAGAGGCCTCATTGGAACTATCCACAGTTGGTATGCAATTGCTACTCTTAACTTCACCATGAAATACCAGCTTATCATAGTAATAGTTAAGTTATTTCCATTTCTTCTCGGTTAGCATACATTGCTAGCACATTAGATTGACAGTAGGCTGAATAAATATTTGACTTTGGAGTAAAGATTTTACTGAGAACATCATGGCTTCTTCTTCCTCCCTCCTCCCCCTTCCTCTTTCTCTCATTTTCAAATAAAAAGGCTAAATAAATTTTTCACACAACAGGTGTGAGGCATTTTCCACATACCCTCGGACTTACGATCTCCTTCATGCTTGGACGGTATTTTCTGATATTGTGAAGAAAGGCTGCAGTGCTGAGGATCTTATGATCGAGATGGACCGTATACTCAGGCCAACCGGCTTCGTCATCATTAGGGATAAACAGCCCGTTATTGATTTTGTAAAGAAGTATTTGCCAGCATTGCACTGGGAAACGGTGGCAATAGCTGAGTCAGGTTCCGATGAGCAAGATGGAGATGATGTCGCGCTTATCATCCAAAAGAAGATTTGGTTGACAAGTGAAAGTGTAAGGGAATCGGAATAGAAAGATGCTCCATCATCCTTCCCTCTTTGACACACTACAAAATTGTCGCTGCTCCTGGGGATTACAAAAGGTAACCTGAAGCTGTGGGGCGCGCTAATGTCTAAACAAAGATCATTTTGCAGCATTGAAATCAATATACATTGTTCTTCCACATTCTTGTTATGCATCCAATCTGGTAAGCCAAGGAACACCAACACCTATAGGGCTATAATTTATTAATTATTTTTTTATTTTCATGTTCTGGACAGTATAGATGCTACTTCAGCTGGTCAGTTGATAAGTGAAGACACAGCTAATGTGATGCTGAAGCAGCATTGGTTTTTTTTCCTTTCAAGTTTCTAGTATTTATCAAGTGGATCTCTCGCAAAATAGCTCCACACTTATTCTCATGGTGATTTCCACCCATAGGATAATACATGTCCTCTATCTTGCGAACTACCTTGGAATGGTTATTGTAAGAATAAGTTCATTATTAGTGTGAAATGAATATACGGCGGTTTGAACTCCTGAACCTCCCGTCCTAATATTATATATCTAAATAAGTTGACACATAAAATACTTCGAGTTTAGTTTGATTTGATTAGAATCGAGTTGAGTTCAAATTCAAGCTAACTATGTGAATAGTTTATTGAGTTGAGCTCGAAGTTATTTGAGTAGAATATGTGATGCATGTATTTGAAAAATAAAATATGAATAATATGATAATAGGTAATTGTGATATTACTAAATTAAAAAAGAAAAGATTTTATGTAAGTAGAATAGTGAAATATAATTGTATAATAAAACACTAATTGACTTTTTAATTGTAAAAGTATTTACCTTTAAACTTAATTGAAAAATTACTTGTAAAATGTAAATAAATTAAAAAGTAAGATTGAAAGTTTAGATTTTATACATTAAATTTTATGCATTAGTATAATTACTTAATTTGATTTTCCAGCAAATGTCTTAAGATAAATTGTGCACTTTAATTATATTAATTCTTTTTTTATTGGTTATTTGAAATTACAAGACAAATAATTTGATGTACATTACATCAAATGTACATTTGAATCAAATGTACATTTGATCATATTACTTGCACCATATGTTTAGAATTGCTTTTGCTTGTATCAAAATATCCATAGGATACATGAAACCCATGGGTTCAAAACTACATATGCTTGTTCACGTAAAGAAGGAACCAATAGCATGTTTACAAGTGATATCTTTTCTTTTTGTAAATCAAGTTTAGAATACTCTCTCTTAAGTATTTCTATATATAATTTGGATATCTTTCCCTTTCCCTTATCCAATGAGAATAATCTAAGTCTTTACATATTTTGATTTAGAATTTAGATGTTTTTGTTTCCTTTAGGTAGTTAGCTTACTAAGGATAGTTTAAGATGATATGATATGGCAATAACCTTATTATGGATCAAAAGGCTCTCTAGCCATCCATGTACTTTGTTCTAAATAAATTATGAGAGAAAAAAAAAAAGTAGAATTTTACAACACATAATGAATAAACTTAAAATAGTTGATATATAGTAGGGCTTTAGTACAATGTAGATATTGCATCATAATGAATATAACTGTAATGTTTCGAAACTCAAATCGCGCTACTGTCTATCATGTGTCCTTATCTCACAAGAATACATTAAAGCTCTAAATTAACTTTAATACACTTTAATCTGTAACTCTCATATAAAAGCATTTCATAAACCATATTAAACATTTAACACAGTGAAAATCTTTAAACATTAAAATAATATTTTTAAAAGATAATGTCTATTACAACCTAATAAAATAATTCTCCCAAAACCTAATCACTATAGTAGTAATGGTAATCTTCATCTTTCTCTCTCTATGGTTCACCTAAACTCATGTCATCTTCTGGGTTTTTATATCCCTCAACAACTACATCTAAAAATGTTCCCCGAATGATGAGTTAAAGCCCAATACGTATAATACAAACACACATGAACAAGTATCACACATATTATGTAGTGCTTAAACACAAACAATCATTTTTTAATACAAATTATGTCTATTGCCATTATGGGCCTTACACCCACAGTACGCTTAATCTTGGTGATGAGAACTGCCACTACAGGTTCCACACCTATGTTCACTTAAACCACTTAATCAACATTCAATCCAGATCATTTCCAAGCACGATTCCACTAAGGACAATGTCACACAAAGATCATTGGGATGCCCCTTAGGGATTTACCACTACAAGCTCCTAGGCCGAGCCAAGCAAATACAACTTAAATACTTAAGTCAGTTCATCTAGTTAAATCAAGTTCAATGCATAAACTAACTTAAACAAGCACAAATCACCACACAAGTTACACATATCTCGAATTCCTAGCCTTAAGCACTTCTGATCTTAGACTTAAGCTAAACTGAAATCTGTACACATCAACAAGCTCTTCTTAGTATTTAATCTTATATTAAATTCATCTCTTATTTCTCTTAATCATATTTAGTTAATTTCTTTAGGGCCTTACTAGCTATCTAGGTTGTATGGAAATTAGTTAAATTTGAAGTTAAATAAATACATAATTACATTATACTTTATTCAATACGACCATGTTGGGAACCGTGTTGCTTAACACGGGCTAGAACACGACTGTGTTAAGGGTCATGTATCTTTCAATGTAAAATTTGATTTCAATATAGTTGAAACACAATCGTGTTGGGAAGCCGTGTTTTTCTTAATTCAATATGGTCGAAACACGACCATATTAGGAGGTCGTGTTACCCTTGACTCAATACAGTCGAAACACAATCCTGTTGAGAGGTCGTGTATCTCTTGGTGTAACTTTCGAATTCAACACGGTCGAAACACAACCATGTTAGTAAGCCGTGTTACCCTTAGCAATCTCCACAAACTCCTAACCCTTCATTCCAATTTCTCCTAAACCCAATTCTCTCTATTCCTAAGCTTGATTAAATTTCTAAAGCATTTAATTATAAATAAATTACACGAATTGGATTACTTACTTCAAAAATTCCACAAATCGTATCCTTGAGTCGTTGATTCTCCTTTCTCGTATTGTCCCTTCTCAAATCTTGAATCCTAATGCGCACACGATACTCATAAATTTCATTTCCAATAACCTAAATTGAAATTCGTATAAGATCTCTTACCTTTCATATTTGAAATTAAGTCACTCCTTTTTTTTTCCTTTCATCTTTAAGGTTCCTGACAAAAGCATCTCCTCCGTTTCCCTACTTGTCACTGTGTGGTTACTGATAAGGTGAAAAGAGGAGACCTATGGTTATTTCAAAGTATTTATACTCTAATTGTGAAAAGAAACATCTGTCCCTCAAATTTTTATGAATTTCCCGTCTTATCCTTAGTTTACATTATAATGTTATAACATATATATATATATATATTGATACATCATTAAAAATATTCAAGTATTACAATAACTACTGTTTAGTATACATATAACTTAATTACTAATACCACTAATAGTTCAAACATTAAAAAAAAAAAATCAACCTTATTCTTTTTATCTTTCATTCCTCCACACAATTCCAAATAAAAGTCAATACTTATATTAGCTATTTGGTAGTTGTAAACACCCCATTTTTGCCATAGGAGTCAATAATTTTCAGTAATAATCAATTTTTCAATTTTTCCTAATTTTTCCCAATTTTTCCTAATTTAGCATAAAATAATAAAAATGTTCAAAAATAAAAATAAATAGGAAAACACTTCAATTTTGAAAAATGATTTCAGAAATAGCAATAATGAATAATAAACAATTTTTAAAAATTTTTGAAATTTCAAAAAATACAAAAAAATAAAAAATTGCATAGCATATGTACAATTTGCGATGTAAATAAAATCGAGAAATTGGGCCAGCTCAGTTGGCTCGTGTGTGTGCTTGAGGAACGTGTGGAGGCCAGACGTTGTAGGTTCGAATCCTCCCCCAAGCATTCTGTGCAAACTTTTTTTTTGCCTTTCGCTTGGAGCTGCCACGTGGCAGCATGTGATTGGCCGAGGGAAGTCACGCGCGTCGCGCGTGATCATCTTCTTCGCAAGCCCAGCCGGAGAAAAATCCGGCAAAAGTCCGATAAGGCTGAAATTGCTAGATTTCTTCAAATCTTTTTAGATTTCAATAAATCCAAGACCGAATTATCCAGATAAATGATAAGATTACAACAAATCGGTATCAAATGGAATTTGAAACAGAAAAGTATGGGCTTATCTAAATCGGCCAATTCGAGCTTATCCAAGAGGAGTTCGAGGTTCCTATAAATAGAGGAGAACAGGAGGAAGCTAGGACAGGAAGAAAAAGTGAGAGAAAGAGAGAGAAAAGAGTGTAGATCGGAGTAACTTGAAGCCGAGACCGCCAACCGGAGTTCAAATCGCCGCAAGAAGACGTTCTGGGAGTAAACCGCCACCACCATCGGACTCAGCACCCTCGAGAAGCTAGGATTCGATACTTCACCCGCCGCAAACGACCGCCAGAACGCCGTGAACGAGCCAATCCCGCCGCCGTGTCCGACTGATCCGCTTCGACCCGATCCAACCCGATTCGACCCGACCCGCGCACCGATCCGAATCTAGGTAAGTTGGAATTTTCCAGATTTTTTTTTATTATTTATTTTATTTATTTTGTTTGTTTGTTTATGTTGAATTTATTTATTATTATTTATTATATTGTTAGCCATTTATTTATTTATATTGTCAATAAATAGGAAAATGTAGGAATTGTATTTTTCTAGGATTTAATAATGTAGAAAATAGAAAATAGGAAATAAGAAAAAAATAAAATAAAAATAATAAAAATGAAGAAAAATAATAGAAATATTAGAAAAAATAATAATAAATTTTTAAATTTCAAAATATGATAGAAAATAAACTTAAGATAAAATTTTCAACAAAAAATATAAAAATTATAAAAATCATGAAAAACTTACAAAACTTATAAAAGTCACAAAAATCATAAAAATCATAAAGATCACAAAAATTTTAAAATTAATAAAAAATTCAAAAATTACAAAAAAAAAAAATAAGTTTTAACACTTAGAAAAATCATTTTCTTCAAATAAACTCAAAATTGATGTTTTCCCTCAAAATCATTTTCAAAAATCAAATTCAAAGTTTAGGCTTAGAATTTTTTAGAAAAATCCCAAAGATGTTAAGAACTTAAATCAAAAGAAATTTTCAAAATTAAAATTCATCAACAAACCTAAGGTAGCGTTTGGTTGGCATTGAAATTCGGCACTGGACTGGACAAAAATTTTTGTCCCTCGTTTGGTTACCACACATGAAGGAAGTACTGGACTAAAGACCAATTACGTACTGGACAAAATCAGAAATTTTAGTACCACATGTAATTCGGTACTAAAAATTAGGTACTGGACTAAATGTAATTTTCTGAAATTCCGGATTTGCCCTTCATACTTACCTTGAAAGAAAATAAAAATAGTAAGTATAATAATAAATGATAAAAATGTAAAAATTCATAAAAAAAATAATAAAAATATTAGAAAAATAAAAATAAAGATTTAGATTTTGAAATAGGATAGATAAAAATCTAGGAGAAATTTTTTCAATAAAAATTTAATAAAATTATAAAAATTTAATAAAAATTATGAAAATTAATAAAAGTTAATAAAAATTATAAAAATCATAATAAATTAAGTAAAAAAGCAATAAAAATTTATAATAGTATAAATGAGTTGAAAAATAAAAAAAAAAATGAATTTTTATCACTTAGAAAAATCATTTTCTTAAATAAATCCAAAATTGGTGTTTTTCCTTAAAATTATCATTTTAAAAAAAAATCAAATTATCAAGCCTAGGTTTAGATTTTTTAGAAAAATCCTAAAATGGTAAAAACATAAATTAAAAGAAATTTCATAATTAAAATTCACAAACACACTAAAGTTTTTCAAGAAAAGCGAACTATAGTTTATTTGATCCTGAATAGCAAGTATGTAGGCACCCATTTGGGACAACCCTAAAAAAGGAATAAAAAATATTTTCCTAGCATAATTCACTTAAAAACACAATAAAAGACGACAAAAATAAAATAAAAGATATTTTGAGATAAAGTAAATTTTAAGAGATTAGGTGGTAACCTTAGGGTTTTAATATGTTAGCATCTAAACTTAGAAACTCCGGTTTTCCCCTTTTCCTCTTTTCACAAAAAAACGAGAAGAGTAAATCATGACGACTAATGATCCAAATTATGACTAATCCGCTCCATTAGTCTTAATTCAATCTTTCCCAACAACAGTTAGGTGTCGACTCCAAAAATAAAACGAAATTCTTTTTCCTATAATATTTAATATAATATATTAAACCTTCAAGTCATTTTTTTTATAATAATATCAAATATATATAAATAACTATGATATAAATAAAAGGGAAAAATTGTCAATTTTACTCTGTCCAGTTCAGTACTTTGTAATTTCAACCACTACATAACACAAAAGCCTTCTCTAGTAATTAAAAAGGGCAAAACTGTCAAATTTACTATGTCCAGTCCAGTACTTTGCAATCCAAACACTAGATAGCACAAAAATCCTTGTCCAGTACTAAACAAACCAAACGTGGTAAAAAAATATTTTTTGTCCAGTCCTTCTTTTTTAGTACTGTCCAGTACTCTTGTTCTGTCCAGTACCAGTAACCAAACGGTACCTAAAGGTTTTCAGAAAAGCGAACTACGGCTTGTTTGATCCTGAGTAGCAGGTACGTAGGCACCCATTCGGGTCAACCCCCTAAAATGAATAAAAAATCATTTTCTTGAAATAAATTCAAAAACATAATAAAAGTAACAAAGACACAATGAAACACATTTCTAGAGATGAACAATTTTGAGAGATTAGGTGGTAACCGTAAAGGTTTTAATAGGTTAGCCTCCGGACTTAGAAACTCTGGTTTTCCCTTTTTTCTCTTCTCACAAAAACGAGAAGAGGAAATAACGACGACTAGTAGTCCAAATTAAGACTAATCCGCTCCTTTAGTCTTAATTCACTTTTTCCCAACAACAGTTGGGTGGCGACTCCAAAAATCAAACGAAATTCCTAACTCAAGTCGAGGATCTATATTAGATGAGCATAGGGTCTAGTTTAGATTGGATTAGGAATGAGAATTCAAAAAATTAGACTCGACAGGATGCGACTCCACTGGGGACCCATGCCAGTAGGCTAGCCACCTGAATCCTTTCAAATCGTTATCTTTAAGAAATGTGTTTCATTTTGTTACTCTGTTGCTAACCTTTCAGGGTTTAGTTAGATTTTCAGTTTTTCTTTATTGTGGGGGCTTTGCATGCATATATCTGTGTGAGTAAATGCGGTCGAACCCGACCGTCCTAGAAACCTAAGACGGGGGGCCATTGTGTAGGTTTCGGGCGAAGTGAGTTGATTCACCGTTCGGGACCGATTAGGCTACCCCACCCTATGCTTCGATATGGCCTGAGATCCATTTCTTCGAAAATGCGGGAGGCCATAGAGCTCGGGAACCAGTTAGAACCAACCTACTTGCATACATAACATCACAGAAGGTTGACAATTGAATGACAATGTATTGGTTTGTTGTTTTGTCCTTGGAGTTCAGGACTATTTCCCTGTAATGTTTTCATAGTTCTTGTTGTAACTAGGCTGTTTCCTATTGTAATAGATGGCTAGCAGTGCAGTCGACCGCCCTCATCCGCAAAGAAATTCGGGTGTACAAACCTTTGGACCCAAAATTGGTACTGACCACTGGTTTACCTTGTATAACCCAGAGGAGCAAGCCTTCATCCAACAGAAGATCGGCCCCGTCCTCTCACTGACTAAGACAGAGGCGAATTTGCCTATGGTCCGGGCCATGCTCCAGTTATGGGAGATCGAGCCCGCAGCTTTCTTCATCGGACCGCATGAGATCACCCCTACCCTGGAAGAGTACACCCAGTTGCTACAGGCTCCAGCACTGACTGATTCAGATTTACACGCCAGACCTCGAGGTCGGGCCAGCCAGCACCTTCAACAGATTATTAGGCATCCGTAAGACAGCAATCAACAAAGCCTTAGCAAACTGTAACGGATATTGTATACGGATGGATGATTTAGAAGCCTGGTTCATCGCCCAAGAGGACAATGGGGATAGAAAGGACATCCTATGTGGGGACCCTAAGACTTACAGACAGAGAAGAGTGAACGCTTTCATCTTGACAGCCTTCGCCACTATACTGTTCCCCACCGGGACCTTTTATATTCACTACAAGGTTACAGAGTTAGTAACCCAATTCCTAGAAGGAAGATCTTACATCCCCGCTCTACTAGCTAAACAGATCCGGAACTTGAATTTCCTCAAGAAGAAAGGTCATGGGATCCTGCGCTCAAGCCTCAACCTTCTGCTAATATGGTTCATAAGCTACCTCAAGTGCTTCGGGCTGAACATGGTCAGAAAAACCCTAGCCCAACAGGTAGATCTGGTGGATTCCTGTATAGAAAAGGTGAAGTTACCCGACGACATTACCAGCCACAGTTGGGTAGATCTGCTTAGAAGCCTTAACGCTGAAGATATTCTATGGACAGCCAGGTGGAGCTGCTGCGATAAAATCATCTTGACTTGCAGTAATTTTCAAGCAGTACCGTTAATCGGGATCAATGGATGTATTGGATATCACCCAAACTCAGTGGTCCGCCAATTCGGTACCATCTAAGACATAATTTATCGGCCCTCACTTGAAACAATCACCTTTGAGTATCAAGATCCAAACATGTTGGTAGCCGAGAAGTTTGCTAAGCTGGCAGAGGTCAAAGCACTTTGGGAAGCCAGAATCGAAAGCCCGAATGTGGACCTCGGTGAGCTAGACGGCGAAGTGGGAAAACACCGAGCCACCAGAGAGTTTGTAATCCGCCAGCTATACCAGACAGGGGAAAGAGCATACCGGGTTCCAGACGTCACCCAGCCAAGACCAGATAAGATCAATCCAGAGACAGAGATCTACCTGGAGCAGGTCAAGGCCCGGATGGAAGTATACTTCGAAGCTGCAGACTATAAGAAAGACATCTGGAACAAACGCTTCAAGGAATCTGACCAAAGAAACAAAGCTTTAGAAGCACAATTGGAGAAGTGTCAAGCCAAGGTCAAAGAATTGGAAGCCGTCATCAGTGGGAAACCTGAGCCTCCGCAATAGAAGACAAAGAGAGCTAGGAAATAGATTATCATTGTAATCTTTCATTTTTATTTGAACTCCAGAATTATTAATAAAAGTAAAGTTTTGATAATACATTGTCAATTAGTTGTCAACCCTCTTTATCTTTTAGCATTCGCGTGACACATGCATTTCATTCTTGCATTCATCACACTAAAATAAAAAATAAAATAAAATGCGAATCCAGGTATCAAAATAGCTTCCAAGCAACCGAACCCGCCCAGAAGCCCAGTCCTTACACGCTCAAGAGCAAAAATGGCCAACAGCAGTGACAACCGCAATAACACTAACGCTGAAGCTGCCTCAGACTCCAGGATCATATCCCTAGAGCAGACGGTCCAACAGTTGGCTGCCCAAGTTCACCTCTTAACTGAAAGCATCGGCCTCCTGCACAACACCCAACCGACTCAAGAAGAGTATTCAAGGGCCAGGAAGGGAAAAGCTGTGGAGGGGCAGCCTCCGGAATACGAAGAAATCAATTCCCACCTAAACCCAGCCTTCGAGTATGAGCCGAAGGTCAGCCAGGGGCCGACCTCTGATGATCTGAAAAAAGAGATGGAAGAGAGACAAAAGGAGATGGAGAAGCGACTCTTCCAGCAGCTCAATGACAAAATGAAAACTATTGAGGGCCCCGATGGTTTTGAACAGGCGGAATCACCAACCTGCCAGCATATAGGGAGGAAGCATACCCTGACAAGTTCAAGACCCCAGATTTTGAGAAGTATGATGGGACCGGCTGCCCCAAGATGCATACCAGGCTATATGCCCGGAAGATGAGCAAGTATGCTCAATATGATCAACTCATGCTCCAGACCTTCCAGGACAGCCTCACAGGCCCTGCATTGGTCTGGTATGCTCACCTTGACTTCAACATCATCAACACCTGGGAAAAGCTAGCCCGGGCCTTTTATGATCAATACAAGTTTAAGATAGAAGTTGCCCCATCTGTAATCGATCTGGGGAGTCTCCAAAAAAGACATACTGAGCCGTTCAAGGAATATGCTCAACGCTGGAGGGCCCAAGCTGCCAGGGTAGCCACTCCGATATCTGAAAAGGAATTGACATCCATATTTGTCAATACCTTGGAAAAAACTTATTTTTCACATTTAGTCAGCCAGACATCCTCCAGTTTTGCAGAAGTAGTGGCTGCAGGTTGCAGGATCGAGAATGCCATCACCACCGGCAGGCTCCAATCAATGGAACCTCCTAGGGTCACACCAACCCAAAGGCCCTTAGGAGGGAACAGAGTTAAAGAGCCCACAGTCAGTACAGTGCATTCGAGTAAGGTAGAAAAACCTGGGACTCGGGTGACTTTCCAGACCCCGAATACCCCAGCCCAGCAACCAACGACGGGTCATGCACAAGCTGCCAGGCCCCCAAGGCAGTTCACTCCAATCCCCGTACCGCTCAGTCAGGTCTTCGCTCGGTTGAGGGCGGACAACTTGATAAGTTTCGAACTCCCCAACGACCAATACAAGCCCAAGAACTTTGATTCCAACCTCAAGTGTGACTACCACATGGGTCAAGAAGGACACTCTACAGATAAGTGCTGGAGGCTCCGGCACAAAATCCAAGACTTGATTGACGCAGGGATCGTACAATTGGATTTTGTAAACACTCCAGCACCCAATGTCAACACCAACTCGTTGCCCAATCACAGGCCTACCATCAACATGATCACATCAGAAGAGTCAGCTCCCAAAGAAGCCGTCAAACAGAATCCGACTAAGCAACCCGTTTCGGGAGAGACTCCAAAGGTGCACATTAAAAAAAGATGGTTATCCGGGGACCCTACGGTTGGCACTTTAGGAGAATCACATGGGAAGTTTCAGTACCTAGTGAACTATTCTTACACCCCAACTGAGCAAGGGCCGCCTAGTGGGTGGGGGCCGGAATTTGAGAAGGAAGACAATCTAGCAAAGGAAGAGGGGAAGACTGTCAACATGATTAACTCCCATCAGAAGCCCAAGGTCATACGATGCTATGAGGGACAGTTAGTGGAGGTACAAATCCCAAAGAAAAAATATGTATTCAATGTCCCTGTACCAGTAGAGAATTACAAGGCTGCACCATTCGACTATCGGGCCCTCGAACAAGAGCGACCTCCTATAGTGGGAGGTATCACCCGCTCTGGGAGATTATACGATCCCAAGTATAAGAGCCCGACTGAAGAACCCAATACATAGGAAGAGGGAGAAGGTCTTGCTGCATTTACAAAGATGGTAAAAGCCAGCGAATACAGGATCATGGAACAATTGAATAAAGTTCCAGCGCATATATCCCTCATGGGCCTCCTTACTACATCTGAGCCCCACAGGGAAGCACTCTTTAAGGTGCTAAAACAGATTCAAGTCCCAGAGGGTATTGCTACAGACAAGATGGGTCACGTGGCAAACTCTATCTTTACCATGGATCAGATATCTTTCTCTCTAGAGGAGCTAGGAGAAGAGGGAGACCGACATACCAAGCCACTATTCATAGTGGTCCGGTGCAATGACACCATCGTCTCCCGAGTACTTATTGACAATGGATCATCCCTCAATGTATGCCCATTGGCAACACTTGACTTATTGGGGGTCGATCCAAGCAACATAAAACCTAGCTCCACAGTGGTCAGAGCCTTCAACGGGTCAAAGAGAGACATTGTGGGGGAAGTGAACCTACCAGTGGAAATCGGTCCACAAGTATTTCACAGGTCCTCGACATCCCAAGATCTTTCAACTTACTCCTGGGACGGCCTTGGATACATGCTGCTGGTGCCATTCCCTCTAGTCTCCACCAAAAGGTCAAATTCATCACGAATGGGCAGATAGTTACAGTACTGGGCGAGCAGGATTACGCCATATACAAAGAGACTGCCATACCTTACATTGGGGATGAGGGTTCAGAAGACCTGGGGCTGCAGATTTTCAACGAAGTGAATATGGTGACCAGCAAGGAGGGTCATCAGTTTAAAGAGGGGCAGTACGGGACCTTCGGATTGGGATATGTTCCTACGGCCGCGGAGGAAGCACAAGCCAGGGGCAAAATGAAGGGGAAATTGATTGACACCCAGATGTGCATCCCACCTCTCCGACAATCTTTTAGAAAGGCAAATACCATTCAAAAGCTTCAAATAAACGAAGAGGACAACAACAAAGGGGAATCAATCTCCCGCGTGACCAACCAACATCCAGCTCTGAACAACTGGTTTTGTTGTCCTATCAATAGCGCTAGGTTAGCTTAGGAGTAGGAAAAATTATTGAACAAATTTTATTGAGACTATTTATCGAATTCCATTACAGTTTGTTTCTTTTATTATTATATATGATTTCATTTTTTATGTCACTCAGATCTCCTACCATCGAACATCAGGGATATTTCGCGCAAGTAGAATGTAAAAATGCTGATATCGTTCCCAACGCTGCTGGGTCAGTTGTTGAAGACGATATCTTAGACCACGAAATAATACAAGAAAATTGGCTAAAACATGAACAAAGCGGAATCTCGATCGACGAGCCTGTGGAGACAGTAAATCTAGGAAGCATGGAAAACCCTAGGAACCTCAAAATCGGGACCAGTTTGAGTGCCGAGCAAAAATGTGAGATAACCGAGCTATTAATCGAATATGCAGATGTGTTTGCCTGGTCATATGGTGACATGCCAGGGCTAGACCAGTCGATAGTAGTTCACAGGCTTCCCACAAGGGAAGATGTCAAACCTAAAAAACAAAAACTAAGAAGATTTAGGCCCGACATCTTGCTAAAAATCAAAGAAGAAGTCAAGAAACTACTGGAAGTAGGGTTCATCGAAGTATCCGACTACCTAGAATGGGTGGCAAATGTAGTCCCCGTTATAAAAAAGAACGGAAAAGTGCGCGTATGCGTGGACTTTCGGGACTTAAACCGAGCCACGCCAAAGGATAACTTCCCCCTACCTCATATTGATGTTCTAGTGGATAACACCGCGGGAAACCATCTCTACTCATTCATGAACGGTTTCTCAGGATACAATCAAATAAAAATGGCTGATGAAGACAAGACCAAGACAACCTTCATCACAACATGGGGAACTTTCTGTTACAAAGTCATGCCCTTCGGTCTGAAAAACGCCGGGGCAACGTATCAGAGAGCCATGGTCGCCATACTTCACGACATGATGCATCGAGAGGTTGAAGTATATGTCGATGACATGATAGCCAAATCCAAAGAAGGAGAAAGCCATGTAGATATCCTGAGGAAATTGTTCAAACGACTGAGGAAGTTCCAGCTTAAGTTAAACCCGGAAAAATGTACTTTCGGGGCTACAACGGGGAAATTGTTAGGGTTCGTCATCAGCCAGGAGGGCATTAAGATTGACCCTGATAAGGTAAAGTCCATATTAGAGTTACCTTCCCCACGTTCCGTTAAAGAAGTAAGAAGCTTGCTGGGGAGATTAAATTATATAGCTCGGTTTATCTCACAACTCACCGACAAATGCCGGCCGCTATTCCGTCTGTTGAAGAAGAACGCCGCAATAGAATGGGACGACGAATGTGAAGAAGCGTTCAGGACAATCAAAGACTATCTTATAAAACCCCCGGTCTTGACAATCCCGAAACAAGGAACACCCTTATTCTTATACCTCACCATACTCCCCGAATCCATGGGATGTGTGTTGGGGCAGAAAGATGAAGAGGGAAGAGAACGTCCCATATATTATTTGAGCAAGAAGTTCACAGATGGGGAATAAAGGTACTCAGAGGTGGAGAAGACGTGTTGTGCATTAATTTGGGTCATGCATCGACTAAGGCAATACACCCTCTACTATCATATTGAGCTGTTGACAAGACATGATCCCTTGAAATACTTGGCAGAGAAGCCAACATTGATGGGTAGAATCTCTAAATGGCAGATGCTTCTATCCGAGTTTGACATCACGTATGTAAATCAAAACTCGATAAAGGGACAAGCCTTAGCCGATCAGTTGGCCGAGCACCCTGTCGAGACAGATACCCGGGAAATACAAGTCCAATTTCCGGACGAGAACATATTAACAGTAGAAGATATGCCGATAGAAAACTCTGGGAGAGAGCAGAATGGTGGGTGGAAACTGTTTTTCGACGGGGCTGCCAACGTATTCGGTTATGGAGTTGGGGCAGTATTGATATCCCCAGACGGCACTCAATTCCCTGCAGCGACAAGACTTACATTTTCCTATACCAATAATATCGCGGAATATGAAGCATGTATTCTTGGCCTCAAGATGGCCTGCCAAATGGGAATCCACGAATTAGAGGTGTACGGAGACTCGTCGCTCATCATACTACAAACAAGAGGGGAATACAAAACTAAAGACCCCAAACTGGTACCGTACCATCAGCACTTGACAGAGCTGATCGAGGAGTTTAAGGCAATCACCTTCACGTACATCCCGAGAATTCAGAATCAGTTCGCAGATGCCTTAGCCACACTAGCGTCCATGATTCAAATAACAGGAGGAGCCGCCATTCAACCGATGAAAATAGACATCGAAAGTCGGCCCGCTTATTGTTTGACAGTTGAAAAGATACAAGATGATAAGCCCTGGTATCACGACATTAAGACCTTTCTCCAAGAAGGTAAATACCCTGAAGTGGCTAGCAAGAATGACCAAAGAACGCTCAGAAGGTTGGCAAGCCATTTCTTATTAAGTGGGTCTATACTCTACAAGAGATCATTTGATACCACCCTGTTAAGATGTGTGGACAAAAATGAAGCATGCGAACTCATGAAGGAAATACATGAAGGGGTATGTGGACCTCATATGAACGGCTACATGTTGGCCCAAAAAATCATGAGGTTAGGGTATTACTGGTTAACCATGGAGTCAGATTGCATAAAGTATGTTAAGCACTGCCATCTATGCCAAGTATACGCAAACCGGATCAATGCTCCACCCAACGAGCTACATTTGTTATCAGCGCCGTGGCCTTTCTCCATGTGGGGAATCGACATAATCGGCCCAATCACTCCAACGGCATCCAATGGCCATAGATTTATACTGGTAGCGATTGATTACTTCACCAAATGGGTAGAAGCGTCATCATATACCAATGTCACAAAAGGGGTAATAGTCCGCTTCTTAAAAAATGACATAATAGCCCGATATGGAGTTCCTGAGTCGATCATCACCGACAATGGTACCAATCTCAACAATAAATCGATGACAGGTTTATGTCAACAATTCCACATAAACCACAGAAATTCAACCCCCTACCGACCTCAAATGAACGGGGCAGTAGAAGCAGCAAACAAAAATATTAAGAAGATCATCGAGAAAATGACAACAACTTACAGAGATTGGCACGAAATGTTACCATTTGCTCTCATGGCTTATAGGACTTCAATAAGAACATCTTCGGGAGCTACCCCTTACTCATTGGTATATGGTACAGAAGCAGTGCTACCAGTGGAAGTCGAGATACCATCATTCAGAATCTTGTCAAAAACTCAATTAACAGAATCGGATTGGGTAAAGAAAAGGCTTGATCAGTTGAACCTGATTGATGAAAGAAGACTTACCGCGCTATGTCATGGTCAGTGTTACCAACAGAGGATGGCCCGAGCATTCAACAAGAAGATGAGACCTCGGTACTTCAAAGAGGGCGATCTAGTACTAAGAAAAGTTCTCCCGAACGCCCAAGACTCCAGAGGAAAATTCACTCCAAATTATGAAGGCCCGTATGTGGTGAAAAAGGTTCTTTCAGGTGGTGCTCTAATATTAACTCAGATGGATGGTCCAGAATTGAGAGACCCCGTCAACACAGATGTTGTAAAGATGTACTATCCTTAGGCAAGGGAATCGAAATTTTGCCAATGTTTATGAAAGCCAATATTCGATACAAAGTTCGTTGAGTTGAGTTTTTACTTTTCTGCAAGCAAAGCTAATATCCCTGAATGGTCAACAATCCCAATCAATTCTCATCACAATAAATACACCTAAACATATTACCCACCACTTTGTCAATGAAGGATAAACACTAAAATGATAATGAATCTTAATGGAATTTGTGATATAATTTTTACTCCTAAGCATTAAAACTGAGCGCATTATTAGGATAACATTACCATAGAAAGAGCTTTGTCCATAAAGAAATGGAGGCACATCAAGATTTTCAATCCAGTGTCAAGATAAGAGGAAAAGAAGCAGGAGCGAACCGACACGAAGGTTCGGTCGTTTGGTTGCTATCCAAGATAAACTGGCAAGCATGTTAAAACAAGTAACTATCATCACATCATGAAAAGCATCACATCATCTAGCTTAGTTAGAAGCATGTTCAAGAGCACCAGATAAGTCAGCTCATAATGAAGCATGTGTCTAGATGTTTCCTTTAATAGGGTAGTCAGCCCAAAAAGGGGCACTTCCCTAAATCCCTCAAGGTTAGCCACAAGGGGCACCTTTGGAGCCATCATTTTCATAATAGGATAGTCAGCCCAAAAAGGGCACTTCCCTAGATCTCGCAAGGTTAGCCCATAGGGGGCACCTGTTGAGCCATCATTTTCATTTAGGTTAGTCAGCTCTTGGGGCACTTTCCTAAAAATCAATCCAAGGGTTAGTCAGCCCAATATGGGCACTTTCCCGAAAAAGCCTGTTCTCAGGGTCAGCTCATAAGGGCACCTTTTGAGACAGTTTTATGTTAGGTTAGTCAGCTCTTGGAGCACTTTCCTAAAAATCAATCCAAGGGTTAGTCAGCCCAATATGGCACTTTCCCGAAAAAGCCTGTTCTCAGGGTCAGCTCATAAGGGCACCTTTTGAGACAGTTCTAGTTTTAGTTTGTTAGTCAGCTCTTGGGCACTTTCCTAAAAATCAATCCAAGGGTTAGTCAGCCCAATATGGGCACTTTCTCGAAAAAGCCATGTTCTCAAGGTCAGCTCATAAGGGCACCTTTTGAGATAGTTCTATGTTAGGTTAGTCAGCTCTTGGAGCACTTTCCTAAAAATCAATCCAAGGGTTAGTCAGCCCAATATGGGCACTTTCCCGAAAAAGCCTGTTCTCAGGGTCAGCTCATAAGGGCACCTTTTGAGACAGTTCTATGTTAGGTTAGTCAGCTCTTGGAGCACTTTCCTAAAAATCAATCCAAGAGTTAGTCAGCCCAATATGGGCACTTTCCCGAAAAAGCCTGTTCTCAGGGTCAGCTCATAAGGGCACCTTTTGAGACAGTTCTAGTTTAGGTTAGTCAGCTCTTGGGGCACTTTCCTAAAAATCAATCCAAGGGTTAGTCAGCCCAATATGGGCACTTTCCCAAAAAGCCTGTTCTCAGGTCAGCTCATAAGGGCACCTTTTGAGACAGTTCTAGTTTAGGTTAGTCAGCTCTTGTGGGCACTTTCCTAAAAATCAATCCAAGGGTTAGTCAGCCCAATATGGGCACTTTCCTAAAAATCCGTTCTCAGGGTCAGCTCATAAGGGCACCTTTTAAGATAGTTCTATCTAAGGTTAGTCAGCCCAAGATGGGCACTTTCCTAAGAATTTTATCAAAGGTTAGTTAGCCCAATATGGGCACTTTCCTAAAAATCCGTTCTCAGGGTCAGCTCATAAGGGCACCTTTTGAGACACTACCACAGGTTAGTCAGCCCAAGGTGGGCACTTTCCTAAAATCTATTTAAGGTTAGTCAGCCCAATATGGGCACTTTCCTAGATTCTCCCGATTAGTCAGCTCTTGGGGCACTTTTCGGAAACATCCTTCCCAAACAGTTGCTAGTCTAACAAGACGCTTCTGTCGACAGGTAGCCAGCTCATAAGGGCGCTTCCTAAATAAATTTTCTTTCCAAGGTTGCAAGTCTGATAAGACGCTTCCTATCATCATTTCTCATACATTCCTACTCGATGCTTGAAATGTGTCCTGTCACCAATTAGTTAGCCCATAAAGCACTTTTTGGAGAGAGAACATTACCTTGAATTGTTAGGAACATCTTCAACCGTAAGATTATCAGCTCTTGGGGCATTTTCCTACTAAAACCTAATTCAAGAGGTCAAAAATGGCGTCTTTTGTTTGTCTTTGTAGTTAAGTTTTTCAAACTTTACCACAAAGAGGGGCAGCTGTAAACACCCATTTTTGCCTTAGGAGTCAATAATTTTCAGTAATAATCAATTTTTCAATTTTCCTAATTTTTCCCATTTTTCCTAATTTAGCATAAAATAATAAAAATGTTCAAAAATAAAAATAAATAGGAAAACACTTCAATTTTGAAAAATGATTTCAGAAATAGCAATAATGAATAATAAACAATTTTTAAAAATTTTTGAAATTTCAAAAAATACAAAAAAATAAAAAATTGCATCGCATATGTACAATTTGCGATGTAAATAAAATCGAGAAATTGGGCCAGCTCAGTTGGCTCGTGTGTGTACGTGAGGAACGTGTGGAGGCCAGACGTTGTAGGTTCGAATCCTCCCCCAAGCATTCTGTGCAAACTTTTTTTTTGCCTTTCGCTTGGAGCTTCCACGTGGCAGCATGTGATTGGCCGAGGGAAGTCACGTGCGTCGCGCGTGATCATCTTCTTCGCAAGCCCAGCCGGAGAAAAATCCGGCAAAAGTCCGATAAGGCTGAAATTGCTGGATTTCTTCAAATCTTTTTAGATTTCAATAAATCCAAGACCGAATTATCCAGATAAATGATAAGATTACAACAAATCGGTATCAAATGGATTGGATAAAATCAAATCTAAGAAACGGAAAAGTATGGGCTTATCTAAATCGGCCGATTCGAGCTTATCCAAGAGGAGTTCGAGGTTCCTATAAATAGAGGAGAACAGGAGGAAGCTAGGACAGGAAGAAAAAGTGAGAGAAAGAGAGAGAAAAGAGTGTAGATCGGAGTAACTTGAAGCCGAGACCGCCGACCGGAGTTCAAACCGCCGCAAGAAGACGTTCTGGGAGTAAACCGCCACCACCATCGGACTCAGCACCCTCGAGAAGCTAGGATTCGACACTTCACCCGCCGCAAACGACCGCCGGAACGCCGTGAACGAGCCAATCCCGCCGCCGTGTTCGACTGATCCGCTTCGACCCGATTCGACCCGACCCGCGCACCGATCCGAATCCAGGTAAGTTGGATTTGCCAGATTTTTTTATTATTATTTATTTTATTTATTTTGTTTGTTTGTTTATGTTGAATTTATTTATTATTATTTATTATATTGTTAGCCATTTATTTATTTATATTGTCAATAAATAGGAAAATGTAAGAATTGTATTTTTCTAGGATTTAATAATGTAGAAAATAGAAAATAGGAAATAAGAAAAAAATAAAATAAAAATAATAAAAATGAAGAAAAATAATAGAAATATTAGAAAAAATAATAATAAAATTTTAAATTTCAAAATAGGATAGAAAATAAACTTAAGATAAAATTTTCAACAAAAAATATAAAAATTATAAAAATCATGAAAAACTTACAAAACTTATAAAAGTCACAAAAATCATAAAAATCATAAAGATCACAAAAATTTAAAAATTAATAAAAAATTCTAAAATTACAAAAAAAAAATAAGTTTTAACACTTAGAAAAATCCTTTTCTTCAAATAAACTCAAAATTGATGTTTTCCCTCAAAATCATTTTCAAAAATCAAATTCAAAGTTTAGGCTTAGAATTTTTTAGAAAAATCCCAAAGATGTTAAGAACTTAAATCAAAAGAAATTTTCAAAATTAAAATTCATCAACAAACCTAAAGGTTTTCAGAAAAGCGAACTACGGCTTGTTTGATCCTGAGTAGCAGGTACGTAGGCACCCATTCGGGTCAACCCCCTAAAATGAATAAAAAATCATTTTCTTGAAATAAATTCAAAAACATAATAAAAGTAACAAAGACACAATGAAACACATTTCTAGAGATGAACAATTTTGAGAGATTAGGTGGTAACCGTAAAGGTTTTAATAGGTTAGCCTCCGGACTTAGAAACTCTGGTTTTCCCTTTTTTCTCTTCTCACAAAAACGAGAAGAGGAAATAACGACGACTAGTAGTCCAAATTAAGACTAATCCGCTCCTTTAGTCTTAATTCACTTTTTCCCAACAACAGTTGGGTGGCGACTCCAAAAATCAAACGAAATTCCTAACTCAAGTCGAGGATCTATATTAGATGAGCATAGGGTCTAGTTTAGATCGGATTAGGAATGGGAATTCAAAAAATTAGACTCGACAGTAGTTTAGTCCAATGTCCACATACCTAGTTCTCCTTAGGTTGCTAGTCTCCTACAACTATTTCTCCCCAAGTTTTTAACCTAAGACCAAGCACAAATAATTAGTCAATGTTTTACTAGTCTAAATGGTTATAGATTTTAGTGTCATGTTATTGAGATTTTCCAATCAAATCTAAACATATGTTTTCTGTTTCCACTATTGCTCTCTATCTATAGGTACTTAAAGTCATTACTTCTCATTGATTTCTAAACTCATGATAACTATCAGCAATTGAAAAATTACTCACTTAGTTTGAATGGTTATAAACCTTGATGTCAAATATAGGAAACACCAACCATTACTTGCAAATGTCACAATTGTTCAATATGATTGTTGTTCATTTAACATTCCACAACAATATAACCAATTGTTGAACAACTTAAGCTACGATCACAAATAACTAGCTATATCACAACTATTACTCACTTAAAATGCAAAACGGTACAATGTTCCTCTTTAATATTGTCTTGATTGATTAACTAAATGCATAAACTTGGAATCGTAAGGGTTAAAGTAACATCTCGAAATCTTACTTCTATAGGGCCAATCAAAGTAGGAGTTTAAGCCAACCAAACTCTCTCAGAAAATCCCATACTCTAGTTGCACCAAAATTGGAGTTAAATCCATGGTTAGTCGATAAATCTCTTCGCTCTCAATACCCTTTTGAACTCTGGCATAGGTCAATCATATCTCCTATGATTAGGCCAACTAATTAGAGCTTGATCGAACTTTTTCAAAACTTTAATCCATTCCAATCCTCCCTTTGATCGAAAATATAACTTCTATTTTAAATCTTTTGGAGTATGAATCTCCACATAAATCTTTAACAAAATCCAACATGTCCTCTCATCAATTCGTAAGGGTAACACAAATCAATTTCTAACGATTGATCATAAAGTCGTGGTGTCATGATTTAGTTGCTATTTGATCCATTCATTAATCTAAAGTTATAAATCATCTAAATAGAAGATAGGACTTATCGGTAGCATAAAAAATTTAAAAAAAAAAAAAAAGCTCATAATTCATACAAGAATCACTTGAGTCGATCCCTAGGTTCATTTTATGTGGCCGATCTATAAGCAATTGGCTGACCTTTGCTTAGGCTTGTTTTATGGGCTGAGGGTTGAAGGGGTTTGGATAACTTTGGATGATATCCTTGGGGTGTTTCAATCTTGGAAATAAACGACAAAAACTAATCTCTTAAATCTCTTTTTGCATGAAATTCATGAAAATGTCCTTTTCGCAATATCATGACTTTGCAAGGAAAATAAGGGCAGATAAACATCTTATGGATGAAATTTATTAAAGTATCTTTTCTTTGAGGCACTCTTTTTGGGACATCTCAACAAATATGATGGACATTCGTCATACCCCTGTCGCTGGGATGTATATATATCATACACCAATTTGCCATCCAATTAAATGGACATGATTTAATAATTGGCCGACATGACCTTTCATTCAAAATTTGACTAAATGAGATGCTGCCGACAATCGTATATTGACAAAACTCCAATTACACTTGCAGTTTGGACCTATTGCTCAAGATCTGCGAGTTAAGCTTACAGCTGTTAAGAGATCCTTCAACTTCAAATCCTCATGCTGAATGCAGTGGAACTAGTAATAAAATCTGTCTTAACTTTGTCAATGAAGTAAATCATTTATAAGATTTGGGGTTATGAAAAGAAATATTCATTTTTATTATTTCTTAGTAATCTTATAAGCTGGGTTTTTAAAATAATTCCTACTTATAAATTTTTTACTGTCAACTTTTATAGAACTTCACCAGTAATTTTGAGATGATTTTGTCATTCTAAAAGTTGAGAACAAGATTTGTTACAACATGTGCAAGAAAAACACTTACTCATTTTTCTAAATTAATGAATATAAGGGTTTGCATGTATTGTTTTTAAGGGAATATATTCCAAAGATATTGAAACATATTATATAACATCTAAGTATCCAATGGTCAATTTCATTCGTTAAACAAAATAGCAAATACATGTAAAACTTAAAGGTTGTAGTTTACTCAAATGCTTTGCCTAAGATATATAACATAATCATATTGAAAAGGTTCATTATTTAAGAGGGAGGAGTTGATTTGATAATTTCATATGTTACCTTGAAATCCCTCCTCCCCTTAAATAATATTAGAGTGAAATATACAAGCAGCCATGATACCTAAATAAAGAAAATAAAACTATTCAATATTAACAAGAAATGTTTATATATCTTGATTACTCATAATATAATTAAAATAAAAGTGATACCTCTCAAAAGATGATGAAATTTTAATTATCAAGACAACTTTGATATAGGGTGATGCATACATGGCCATGTGATGAAGAGTTTAAACTAGATTTCATCCAATTTATTTCCCTTTTTTTATTAATTCATAGCTTTTAGATTCTAAATTTTTTATTTTTTTTTATTTTTAAATATCTTTTAAGAATTGTTAAGGATATTATTTAGGGTCTTATTTGTTTCCTAGTTTATGGGATATTATTTGATACTACAAGTAGTATCAAAGTAGTTTACCCACAGAAAAAGGTAGATTCCCAACCTATTATGGTCCTAAACTTTTGTAACGAAACTAATAGGAAATATTATATCATAATAAAAATAATAATAATTAAATCATAATATACAATTCGAGTTAATTTGATTTAGAGAAACAAATCATACCGAATGGAATTACCTTCGATCTTAATTCTAGTTAATATTATGATAAATTTTAAATCTACAACTAATTGATTATAAAAGTTTAAACTTGTTTAATCTAATGTAATCTTATATTTACTGGTCAAATGATGATAAGTGAAAAACGCTTTGTTTCTTATTTTCCTGTTCATGATTTGGTATAACATATTTGTTTAGTCCTCATAATAATGAACCACGTATCATATTGAGTGAGGGATGTGGTGCAATATTATCAGTATTGAGAATTTGAACTGCTCGCTTGATATATACCAATGGGACTATGTACCACGGTGTATATTTAAAAAAATAAAATATAAATAATATGATAAAAGATTATCCAAAAAAAAAGACTAATATGATAAAAGATAATCATAACATTATTATATTAAGAAAGAAGAGGTTTAACGTAAGTAGAATGATGAAATATTATTGTATAACAAAACATTAATTAGCTTTTTAACTGTAGAAATATGTACATTAAAAATTGGAAGATGGATAACTATTTGTAATAAAATGTAAATTAATCAAAAGTGAAGCTACAAGTTTAAATTTTATATACTAGAGATATTTAAATTTTATGCATCAATATAATTGCTTAATTTCATTTCATCTAGCAAATGCCTTAGATAAATGGTGCACTTTAGTTATATTAATTGTCTTTTTCTTGGTTACTTCAAATTACAAGACTCAAATAATTTGATGTTGTAACATCTCATTGTGCCCATGGTTTTTGAGTCACTTTTATCCCTATCATGTTATTGGAAAAAAGTAATTAATCCCTTCTTGACTCATCACTACCTACTTTATACTTCAAGCTATACCTAATAATCATATTACTTGCACCACATGTTTTAAATCGTTTTTTACTTGTATCAAAGTATGACAATCTATTTATAGTATACATGAATCCCATGGGTCTAAAGACTATATACACTTATTCACATAGAGAAGAAAACAATAGCATGTCTATATATGATATCTTTTTCTAGTAAAGCAAGTTTAGAGTACACTATTTCTTGAGCATCCATATATATAACTTGGATATGTTTCCCTTATCAAATGAGAATTGTCTAGGTCCTTACATGTTTTGGTTTAAATGATTATAGATCTTGGTATCAAATTATTCAAATTTTTCAATCAAATCTAGCCACCAATAGCCAACATATATTTCTTTTGTTTTCGCTATTGCTCTCCATCTATAGCAGCTTAAAGTCATTATTTCTCTTTGATTTCCAAACTCACAATAACTATTAGTAGTTGGTAAATGATCACTTAATTTAAATGATTATAAACCTTGATGTCAAATATAAGAATTATCAACCATTACTTGCAAACATCACAATTGTTCAATATGATTGTTGTTCATTTAACATTTTAAAACAATACGACCAAATATTAAACCTAAGCTACAATCACAATCAACTAGCTAAATAACTACTATTACTCACTTAAAATGCAAAACAATACAATGTTCCTCTTCAACATTATTTTGATTGACAAACTAAATGCATGAACTTGGAATCTCGAGAGTTGAATTAACATCTTGAAATCTTGCTTCTACTCAACTAGGGTAGGAGTTTGAATTAGTTGAACTCTCTTAGAAAATCCCATACTCCAACCGCACCAAAACTAGAGTTGAATTCGTGTTTGGTCGATCAATCCCCTCACTCCCAATACCCTTTTGAACTTTGGCTTAGTTTGATCATATCTCCTACAGTTAGGCGAACTAATTTGAGCCTAATTGAACTTTTTAAAACTTTAATCCATTCCAGTCCTCCCTTCAATCTAAACTATAATATATATTTAAATCTTTTAGAATATGAGTCTCTACATAAATTTTTGACATAATCCAACAAATCCTCTCATCAATTCATAAATGGTAAGGCTGAATTAGTTTCTAACAATTGATCATAGAGCCACGGTTTCATGATTTAGTTGCTACCGGATCAATTCGTTAATCCTTAGGCTCGTTTTATGCTATTGATTGCTCTTTCCTAGCCTAAATACAACAACCAAGTGGAGTCACCTATCTAGGATGGGGAATCACACATAGGTTCTAGGGATAGATTGCTTGAGGTGCTCTCTTCTAGAGGGCTGAGAGTTGAAGAGGTTTGAATAACTATGGATAATATCTATGGAGTCTCTAAATTTCTAAAGTGAAAGATAAAAACTAGTCTCTTAAATATCTTTTGCATGAAATTTTCTTTCTTCCTGCAATATCATGATTTTTCAAAGAAAATAAGGGTGGATGAACCTCTTACGTGCGGATGAAATTTATTAAAATATCCTTCTCTTGAGACACTTTTTTTTCTTTTTCTTTTTTCTTTTTTTTTGGATATCTCAACAAAAATGAGGGCAAATGATAGAGTACAAGACCTATCGAGAACATGTCAAAAAAAGCAATTAGAACATATTGATTCAATTGCGGCCGTGATTTTATGGACTTTCTTACCATCTTTTGGATCAATCTATTTAACTTTGTTAGTAAAATAAGATCTCATGTAATCTTTACAAGACTTTCGTGTTCAATTCATGACTTAAAAAATTTCCTGATGCTTGAAGTTCATATATAATCAAATAAGAGTGAAAATCTACAATCAAATCATACGATTGGACAAAGTGTATAAGTTGGAAAACATTTTATAGAAGTAAAATTGGACAAAATCAACCTAGATATGATATTCAATAATCATATAATGCCCCCATCTACTTTAATATTTTAAAGATGATTTCATTTGAAATAAAATACCCTCCAAATACTACCAAATACGAATTCGCCATCCAATCAAATGGGCATAATTTCATTTTAATTTTAATAAATGGCCGACATGGCCTTTCATTCGATATTTGACTAAATGAGATGCTGCCGACAATCCTATATTCGCCTAACTCCAAGTACACATCTATTAAATGATTTCGGGTTTAAGTTTACAGCTAATAAATCATTATTTATAAGATTGGGGTAATTATGAAATAGTCCTTATTATTATTATTATTATTTAGTAATCTTGTAAGCTTAGTTTTTAAAAATAATTCTTGCTTATGTATTTACTTTCAACATTTATAAAACTTTACTAATAATTTCGAGATGATTTTGTTATTTTGAAAATTGAGAACAAGATTTGTTGAAACTTGTATGAATGCACTTACTTTTTTTCTTTTTTCAGAATTTACAGAGGTTATTTCCCGTATTTTTTGGGAGTAGATTTCAAAATTTTAATATTGAAATATATTATACTATATGTAGTAACCGAGAGTTAGTTTCATTAGTTAAACACAAATGGAAAACACATTTAAAATTTATATAAATGCTAGAGAAGACACATTTGAAAAAAAAAAAAAAAAAAGCTATCTAACATATATAAAATAATCATGAAGAAAGGGTTAAATATTTAGTTTGTCAATTTTATTTTTTTTAGTTTCAAAATATGTTATTACATAAAAAATTTTAAAATTTTAATTTTAATTTTTACATAATGATTTTATCGGTAAGTTATTATTTTTAGGAGGAAGGAGTTGATTTGATAATTTCATGTGTTACTTCGAAATCCCTCCTCTCCTGAAATAATATTAAAGGGAAATACACAAGCAATGTTGATAAATAAAGAAAATAAAACTATTTAATATTAAAATGAAATGTTTACACAACTCTTGATTATTGATCATCTAAATATAATAATTTTTTTTTTTGGGTTTCATTGAAGTAAAATGTAGAGTTATTTATGATGTTTGAATGATAAGAAAGTATAGTTAAAATGAAATTACATCACATCCACTAATTTGGTAACTCAACATGTACCCTCAATTGCAATTTTTAAAAACGTTAGATTATATGGTGTGGATAAGGTTACCAATTTATATTAATAAGTTATGTTTCATGTCCGGCTTTAAATGAGTTTATGTCCTAAAATATCAACCCGCATGTTTGAAATACTAAATCAATAATTGACTTGTTTAATAATGATTTACTTCCAAGTTGATCTTGTCTATCAATTAAAAAAAATCTATAATAAATATCAAGTGTTTATTTGAAAACATATTTTTAATATTGTCTTCAATTTGCTAAATACTTTTTAATTCAAATTACATTAAAAACTACATAAATGCTTGCAAAGATAATTTGCTTTTTTTAGGCTAAATGGATAGTATAATATGACGAGAATATAATGATTCCAAGAATCCAACCATCAATTTAGATTTTAAGTGCTATTTGACTAATTTAACCACAAACATATAACATGATTGTATTGTTGTGTTAACACAAGTATGATGTGACTAACTTGACAAAACTTACTCATACATTGAATTCAATTTTCATTAATAGTCTCAAGTGGTTCCATTAATGGGTTAATATATAAATAAAACATGTCTCGTAAGTGCTTTATATATAGAAATGAAGCTATACACACATATAATAAATTATACTTCCATTTTAGAGTGTTAGAAATTGTAGTGTAAAAGGAAATTGAAAAATCAAAAGTATTAGTCTTGTCAAAATTGGAATCAAAGTGAATAAGGGCAATAATTAGAAATAGACAACAAAAACTAGTGAGACTAATGATGAAGCAATAAAAGCGTGGAGAGAGAGAGAGGTGAATATTAGGAAAAGACTAGTGGAAGTAAAAATTTAAATTATAATTATTAAAAATCCTACTTTTAAAGGGGGTAAGTTGAATATATTTATGAGTCCTATTTATTGAATGAGTTTGTAAACTATATGAATAGTAGACCTAAAAGCAAACGTGTATAAAATGGGATAAATAGGCATAACTTGTTTATTAATCAAATCAAGTTTTATTTATACAAATCTATTTGCAATTATGTTGTTTTGTATTTAGACGTTATATTAGGAAAAGACTAGTGGAAATAAAAATTTAAATTATAATTATTAAAATTCTACTTTTAAAGGGTAAATTGAATACATTTATGAGTCCTATTTATTGAATGGGCTTGTAAATATATGAATAGTGAACCTAAAGGCAAACATATATGCAATGGAACAAATGGGTATAACTTGTTTATTAATCCTATTAAGTTTTATTCTTACAAATCTATTTACAATCGTGTTGTTTTGTATTCAGACCGGTGTATCAGATTCCAAATTGCTATTTCTAAATATTGAGACAATAGGGTGTTTTTAGAGTAATATGGATATATAAATAAATAGACTGTTGATTAAGCTTTTTATGTTGGGCCGAAGAGGGTCCAAATCCAGCCCAAGTCTAAAGCACTGAAAGCGTCGTTGCCCTTCAAGGCCCACTGAATACCCAGATTGAACGGTCCAAAATCAGTTGAAGCCGAACCCTAATTCACCCTGCGCTTCAATAACCAGCATAAACATCAACGCTCAGCGCCGTCACTTACGCACGCACGCACACACACAGCCGCCCAAAAATGGTGAGTATTTCCTCTCTGCTCCTCCTCTTTCTTCTCCTTAGTGAGGAAGGTGATTTTTTACTGATTGAAGTGTGGTTGACATGTGTAGCCTTTCAAGAGATACGTAGAGATCGGGCGTGTGGCTCTGGTTAACTATGGTAAGGAGTATGGTAGGCTCGTTGTCATCGTGGATGTCATCGACCAAAACAGGGTATGTCTTTTCTCCTCTTCCTTTCGTTTATTCGATGCTTTCAATTAATTAAATTTTCTCTCGGCTTCGTATGTCTTGTCACGGAATTGGTTTTTAGGATTTTGAATGATTTTGCTATGTGGACTAATAGCCGTTGAGATTGAGGCTCTTTGAAATTTGTAGATTCGAAATGAACTTTTTTTTCGAGGCTGATGAAATTTGGGGAAAGCTGAATTGGCGCTTTGTGATTTTACTTTTTTTTTCTCAGTCGACTAGAAAAGGAATTATCATTTTTAGTTTGGTTTCAGTAGTTCTTTTCTTCATCATCATCACCATCATCATCTTCTTCTTCTCTGGCCCTCGGTGCATATGGCAATGCTCGAGTTTGTCGTTGTTTGATGAAATGAGATAAGGTTGTAATTTTTTTAGAAACCTAACGTCGCTGGAGAATTGTTGTTGCTGCTCGACAATTGAAATTTCGGTTTGATTTTCTTTGATGCAATATATGACTATTGGTTTTACTCATTGCATCCGATGTTATATATGAGATGAAAGGCATTACAAGACCAGTTTGTTATACTGTATTTTTATGTCATTTAACTTACGTGTTTAAGTAGGGCAGCTCCATTTGTTTTGCTTTTGTTTAATCGGTGGGTTTAGTTTGAAATCTCGTTAGGTTTTTGTAGCGTTTATGGTAGCTATAATGTGGTTTTATGTTGGTTTCCACCACTTGGAATTACAGCAAATTCAGCAGTTCTGTGTCATTTTTCTCATGCTTTGAAGCCTCTAGACACAGTTCTTATTCAGTGAAATTCTATTTTAAGTTTTCTTAGGCGAGCCTGGTTCTACCAGTGCCTGCATTTTCATCTGTTGTTCCATAAGAAAAAATATTTAAGAAACACATTATTTCAACTGTTTTAGCCTTTTGGTAACTCATGCAACAAGCTCTTATGGAATTAATGAACAAGGTGTCTTCACCAAGTTCGTTTACTCATTGAACCTTCATTAGTGATTCTCGGCAATGATGTCTGGGTGATGATGATACACTGTGAGTACATGGACAATGGGTTGTTGATATTTGCTTGCAAAAAAGTTCAATGCTTGAGATGATGAGGTCTGTGGTCATTGTAAAATGTAAATCAATATCATCGCCTTATTTTGCTTGTTTTGCCAGGCTCTGGTGGATGCCCCTGATATGGTTAGAACTCAGATGAACTTCAAGAGGCTTCAACTAACTGACATCAAGATTGACATCAAAAGGGTCCCAAAAAAGAAGGCACTTATTCAAGCTATGCAGGAAGCTGGTTAGCACTAAACCTATTTCATTACAATTATGCCCCTTTTCTCACTGCGCTTTTTAGGTCTGTAGTAAATAATAATATTCTTGATTGTGGCAGATGTGCAAGGTAAGTGGGAGAAGAGCTCTTGGGGGAGAAAACTTATAGTTCAAAAGAGGAGGGCTGCACTTAATGACTTTGACAGATTCAAACTTATGTTGGCAAAAATCAAGGTCTGTTATCATTTGATATACTCACCCTTACCCCTTTTTTTTCATGTGAATTTGTATTTTTGTGCATTTTGTTATATTGAAGATATATCTTTTGCAGAGGGGTGGTCTGATCCGGCAAGAGCTTGCAAAGCTTAAGAAGGAGAGCGCATAGATAGTATGAATTTGACAAATTTTTCAGTGTTTTGAGTTTATCCGAATTGCTACCTTTTGTATTTGGATGAGTATTTTTTGAGGACCTCTAGTTTTTATAGAATCATTTTACTTGAAATCCCCTTCTTGCATTGCAAAGCAACTTGCATGAGACACAGGAAATTCCCATTCTTCTGTTCCTGTAGGATTAATCAGGATTTGTAGGGAAATATCCTTTTTCTCTACTGCTTGTTTAGGGACGGTGCTAGAATGTTACACGAGGCTTGACAACAAAAGGATAGTAAGACAGAGTTAGATTCTTGTATTGTTAGGTTTTGATCGATGCCATTGCAAATTTTACGAGGTTGTTTTGCTGGCGGATAATGATAACGGACGCAGCTAATGATTGTATTTTTCCTTTAGGGAACCTTCTCTTTTGTATTATTTTTTTATCAACAGTATTCCTAAACAGGCTAAAAGTCAAGCCAATCTTAAATTTGAGCAGCTCAAGAGGCATACTGATCCCTGTTTGAACTAGTACTTATTTAGCTCGGTAAACTTGGAAGCCTAATACAGTTGAGTTTGAATGCTTGTTTCATTTGTCGATCACAAAGGAATATGCCAGCTCTGGATCAAAATATGTAGGTGTCCATGCATGTCCTATGGGAAATAAAAAGCCGTGTAAATTACAATTACTCTTTCATAATTATTTATTAGATGCAAACAAACACTCTAAAACTCCCAATGCCTTCATCTGTTTACAATGTTGAAGAGCGAGTATGTACGTTTTAAGCTGTTACTAAAAGTCCAAAAACAGTCGTTATTTATGGGCTCTTTAGTGGTAGTTTAATCATTTTAGCAATAATTTCAAAAATATAGACATGTTTTCAAAGATTGAACACATGCTTTGGGAACTTATTAATGATTTATTCATACTTAAACAGTATTTTTAATGATTATTTATAACCATGCAAAAGGTTCATAGTTTTCCATTTGAATTACATATCCAATTTGATCTTTACCTTAACTTTTTTTTTTTTTTCTAAATTTTTCTTCTAAGGTTTTTACAGTAGAGATTTTTAATAATTCAAACCATTGCCCATTTATAAGGTTTTGATTTCTTAAGATGTTAATGAGACCATCACAAGTGTTTTGAGTCCTTGGCACGGTTTTTGATACTCAAGGAACTCTATGCAAGGTGCTTCAAAGTTGGACATGGTTACTTCTCAAAGAAGCGGTCCTCTGTGAAGGGCTGCATATTATATTATTTATTTATTTATAATTATGATATTTGCATATAACATTTTCTAATTAATAAATTAAATATTAATAATATATTTGTTTGCATTTTGTGTTTGATTTCTTCATTGGTAAATTCGACTAATTATTATTTATACTAAATTTATCTTGAAAAAATATTAATTAAAAGAAATAATAGTGTAGAAAAATTATTAAAAAACTCTCTTGAAAGATGTTAGGAATAAAGTTAAGAGATTCTTAGGATAAAGAAGTTTCCAAAGAAATTTTTTTTTAAAAATGTTAATGTAGTATGCAAAAAGGTTAAATGGAATCCTTAGGAATATGATGGTCTAAGCCAATGTTCACCTTTATCGCTCCTTCGCTGTCGAGGTCCCCCAAAAGCGTTCGTCAGTTGTCGAATCATGATACTGCCTTTGTTGTTCATAGATGAGGCGTATGGCAGTTTGCTCAAACCTTTGTTACTTCCATCAATAGCATCAAGTACATTTGGGGTCATCGAGCTAAACTTACTATGGCACCCAGTCTTCCATATGCTCTAAATTAGTATTGCCATTTTGGCAAACAGTGAACCTATTTCCTTCTTGTTGCACTCTAGATTTGATAATTATTAAAACATTCCTTAACCACGCATTGAGAGCTGTTGCTATTATCATTTTGATTTTTATGCCCAACGAGGCAAATCAATCTAGTTTGGTCTAGGGACACAAATAACTCATTCTATTGATTCCTCAACATCACAAAAGGGGCACTTTGTTGACTCTAACATATGTTGCTTTGCTAAATTGCAATTTGTAGAAAATTCATTGTATATAACCCTCCACATGAAACAACATACCTTAGCCAAGCAAGAATTGCTCCAAACAAGTTTTAAAGTGGATTCAACTATTCCATGGGAAGATGAAGCGCTTGAGGTCCTACTATTTATGAGCACTTGATATGATTATAAGTTGATTTCATGTTGCAAACATCATTCTTTTCATGTGGCTAGATTAACTTATACACGGTTAGTTCTATAGTAATTGGAATTTGTAGAATGGCCCAAATGGAAATCTCATCAAACCATATCTTGAGTTCTCCAATATCCTAAGATTTGTTCTGTGGGAGATAAAGATGAAGACTCTAAGTTTAATATCCCTTAAATAGAGTGTGATGAAACTCCAATAATTGAGGTGCTTTTAAAAGTGCAACTTAGAGTTTCGGTTAGGCATGCTCACTAGGGAACAATAGGTGACCCTCTAGAAAGCAATTGACACTAATGACAAAATCGTGAGGCATATAATGCTAAAGCGGACAATGTATGGAGTTTCAAGTCGTTATAAGTGATATCAAAGTTGTTCACCAACTGAAAGGGCAAAGTCCCTGCTTAGTGTTACCTCGATACTATATAACAAAATTGAGGAGGACGTCTATTCCATAAGTGAGGGAGATTGTAATATTCTTTAAATAAAGTGTGATGGAACTCTAATTATTGAAGCACCTTTTAATATCGCGACTTGGAGTTTATTGGAATGTCAACATTAAGCATGCTCAAATGACAGCAATGGGTAACCCTTGGGAAGTAATTGACACTAAGGACAAAACTGTAAGGCGCATAATGCTAAGATGGACAATATCTCGATGTATAGAGTTTCAAATTGTTATATCAATTGATGTCCCATCATTATTTTTTTTTTTTCCTTTGGAAGGCTCCTTTCAAAAAGAAGTGCCTCCATTGTACAATACTAGCTCATCTCCACGAGCCTTGGGAACCTCTAAATACCCATAAAAAAGAAGAGTTAGGAAAATAGATACCTATTAGTATGCACACTCAAAAGTTGTTTTCACTTTAATATAATCTCCATTGATAGCTTTGTGAGAAGGGTTAAGTTACTCGTTTAGATCCCTAAAGTCGAGTCTCCTTTTGACTTTGGTAATGTGATCTTATCTCAACTTAACCAATGTATCTTTAGCTCATTATTCACCCTTAACCTTGAAATTGCTCCCTAAACCCTGAACCCCAAACCCTAAACTCAAAAAACCTCGAAACCAAAACCCTGAAGCAAACCCAGAACTGAAACCTCGAACCTCAAACCTTAAACTTGAAACCCAAACCTTGAATCCAAACTATTAACCATGAACCTAGTACCTAGAATCTTGAACCTTGAATCATTAGCCCCAAACCTTGAACCTCAAACCCCAAACTATGAAACCCAAAAACTAAAACCTAAACCTAAGCATGAACCTCAATACTAGAGCTATCAACCTCAAACCATCATCTTTGTAAACTAAACCCAAAACCTTAAACCTCATATCCAAAACTCAAACGTCGAAACCCCAAAACTTGAATCATGAACTTAAACCACAACCCCAAAACTCGAACCTTACTATCTAATGAGATTGTCTTATCATGCTGACTCAGCATATGTATTAGTGTTAAAGAGAACAAAGATGAATACATAAACCTTCACATAAGGAACTTAAACAAAACTTATTCAAACATAAAAGGTGTAGGGAAGAGAAGGGGGAGAAGAATGGGGAGAGATTGGGGATTGAATTGCCCACCACACAAGATGATAGGTCATGTCCACTATTCAATTTGAAAAACTAATTGTTCTAATACTAATAGTGTGCTACGATAGAATTCACCGTTTTACACCACTTTACTAGAATATTTCAACAACTCATAAAATAAGTTAGAATTACACCTGTAACCACCTTAATGATGACCTCCTTGTCTACTCTTGAGAGTGAGCTTCTTTTCTAGCTTTTTAGCCTAGTCCTAATCTTGTTCTTAACAAATGAAAGTACCTTTAACCTAATTCTATTTGATATTGTTGGCATCCCTAAGTACTTTCTTGACTTTGTTGAGATAGGGATTCTCAACACCTCATAAACTTCATTCATCATCTTAGGTTTGGTGTTTTTTTTTTTTTTTACTAAAATAGATACTTATAATTCTACAAATTAACTTCTTAACCTAAAGCTTTGAAATAATCTCCAATGATTTCATTCAATACTTGAACATTTAGTGACGTAGCCTTAAGCCCCCTAAGGTGGGGGAAGAATCATCAGAAAAAAAGAAAAGAAAACAAAAGAAAGAAAGGACAATGTTGGATAACTCCATTTGACTTTGAGGCCATGCAAACTGTGTTCCTCAACAACATTTTCAACAATCCTAGAAAACAACATTAGCAACCAAAATGAATAAATAAAGCAAAAAGGGTGCTTGCCTAAGCTCTTTAATGGTTTCAAGAAACTACTATTTTACCATTGATTAAATTTGATAAGAAAAACCATGGAAACACACCCAATGATCTAGTTGGTCTAAGTCTCATTGAAACATAATCTAAGAAGCACTGTTTTAAGAAGTCGGATTCTGTTATATCATAAACTTTATTCATATTTAATTTTAAGATACAAAACATCTTCTTCTTCTTGTTCTTCTTTTCTTTTTTTGATTTTTTGTTCTTCAAGAAGTGAAAATCTTCATAAACAACAATAGTATTGTCATTGGTTAAACAAGCACTTTAAGATTATGAGACTAGGTTAAGAATGATGGATTTTAACATATTGACTACCACATGAGATGTTTTTGAAAATGAAGTTAAATGGGCTAATAGGGTGAAAGTGCCAAACCTCCTCAAATGAAACCAATTTTCGAGTAAAGACAATTTCAAGAATATTTAGAGAAAACGTTCATTTTACGGAAGACACCAAAAAAAAAAAAAAACCATTTTGCTAAAAAACCTCAAGATCTCTCAACTAAAGGTGCAATTTTTAATCTCCCTTTCATTGACAATTGAACACTTGGGATGGAGTCGAGTTTTCTCGGTCTTTTCCCCTTTTTTTCCCTATTTATTATTTTTTTTATATAGTCTTTTTGTGATTTCTGAATCCAAAGTGATAAAAGAGTAAACCTACGAGTACCTAACACATGGAATCGATACCAAAAAGTCCCCAAGCGGCGCTTAAGATGCCTAAATAGTGCCATTAAGGTTCCTATTGAAGCCAAGCTATACTTTTGCGGATGCTGCCGGAAATCGACTGGAAACAATTAATATTTTCAATTATTAAGGTCAATATTCTATGTTCATATTATCAAACGACAACCTCAAGAATCGGAAGCGTTTAATCAAGAAAACGGCCTCCATCGCGTTGGATATTACCTGTCGCCCATAATGACTATAGGCGTGGCCACTTTTGACTGTGAGCATCCATGTGTGAAAATAAAAAAAAAATTAAAAAAAGAAAGAAAAATGAAAAAAGAGGGAAGTAGGATCTATATTTATTTAAAAAGTGTATAATTAAAAAAATATTGATATAATCCTAAAAGTTTTAAGATTTTCGATTATAATTTTTTATTATATTTATCTTATAAAAATAAAAAAAAAACATGATACGAAACATAAGTGTTAAGGGTATATTGAATTGGGATTGGATAATTTATTTTCTTCGATTATAATTTTTATGACTTAAGAAATAATAACTTTGTGAGATACATATTAGTTGGAAAATAATTTATGTCTTTTATCAAAGCAAAGCTGTTAAAATAGTTAGAAAGTTGGTGTGAAAATCAAGTCGTAGTGTTTTTACATTTTATTGCGCTTTCGAACTCAATATTTTATTATTGGTTTTTTCTTTCTTTCTTTCTTTCTTTTTTGGGGGGGAATTATGTCAAGCTTTTAAGAGAAAAAAAAATAATAAATACGTTGAAGCATTGAACGACATTCTTGTAAACAACATTTTAAGAAATGTCAATGGAATCGTTTAAAGTGCACAACAAACTGAAAAATTGGATTTTTAACTTTTAAAAGAAATCGACAATTTCATTACATTTCACACATGGCAATATATAATTGTTAGAAAATTCTATAATACGGTCACTCAAAAAATGATTATAACATTTAATTGCTTTTCACTGTTAATGGCTACCGTGAGTATAAAGAATCAAGATATGCAAAATAAAATCAAGAAGATAGATTTCATTTTAGAATAAATTATGAAAACACTCTCTATAAAACTTTAAATATTATATAGATATCCCAATTTGAAAAACTCAACACTTCCACCCCTTATCGAAAACGTGAATCCTACTGTAGTTCATCCATTTAATCGATGTGGATTGTTTAATCTTGATTTTTTTTTAAGAAAGTAGTATATAATAATTAAAAAAGAATCCTACTTGTTACATTAATTTGGTAAAAAGCAAATGAGAAAAACAACTTGGGTCAAAGGGTATAAGTTTTGAGTTGTTAAAATTTTGGGTGTTTCTATAATATTTAAAGTTTATAGAGAGTATCTTCATAATTTACCCTTTTATTTTAATAGTGAAAAGAGAATATAAAACGTTATTAAAAGTTATACAAATAATGGATATGATAATACTTTTGATGATGTTTTACTATATAAAAGAACTTGTGAATTGATTCATTAAAATGATTGATAATTTTTTTTACTATAATAGATCTTATTTTTAATGTATTTAGGAAGATTTTATTGTAGTTAGAAAGTAAATATATGGTATAAATGATTACACACTTTTATTGATGTATATATATATATTTTTTTTTGTATAGTTATTATGTGCTAATACATATGATCTAATAATATAATTACTACTTTTCAAATCGTAAGGATAAACTTAAAAAAAAAAAGTGAAAACTTTTTTTAAACTATTATATGTAGTATAAGAGATTGGTGAATCAAGCCCGGTCCACAACCATTCGACATAAATTTCAAATGCCCTGCCGTCCACGAAATGCCACATAGTCAGGGAGCAATGTGGATTGTACTTTTGCCTCTAGTTGGACCTCACCATGTGGTCATGTCAACACTCGTGAACGTAGTTCATGATGTTTACTGTGAACCACGCGGGATTATGCCGATGGGTCTACCAAACACTAAGAATAATTGGACTGTAACAAACTTTTCGTCACTGTTGGGTGATCCAATCTAGTCCAGTCAACCCAAGAGCGTGTTCTGTGTCTATTCAACTCCGTGGTCCTGCCACGTGTCTCGCATATGTTTTCTCTTTTCTTCTTCATTTATTTTTTCCCCAAACAGCGTAATTTTTCAAATATTAAGTACAATCAAAATGAGTTTTCCTATTTGAGATGGTTACATCGCAATTTTCTTTTTATCAAGTCTTAACCCGTTAAGCTAACTTTACTTTACAAAAGGGTGGTTGTATTTATATAAGTATATAAAATTAAAAGTATTTAATTTTTTTACATACATTTTAGATAAGAACAGATTGATCAAACGATCTCTGTTTTAAATATATTAAATCAACTTTTTTAAATAATTCTATTTTATAAATTAAACTTTCTAAACTTTATCACCTAACACAAAAAGTCAAACCCGAGTCAATATTAGGCTTAGTCCAATTTGCACTTAAATATGAAATTTTAAGCGAGTTTTAGAAAATCATGAATTAATGACCATCGCAGTATAGAGAATTAAGATTTCATGCCAAGTAAAATTGAGAAGGTAGATTTTAATAGTGCAAAGAGAATACGAAACGTTATTAAAAGTGATATAGATAGGGAATATTTTCATATTTATGTCATCACTCTTGCACTACATCGACATCCATATTTACATTTAATGGATTCCATCAATGGCATGCAAGGGGCATCTCTATTTCCTCCACTTTTATTAGCATACATATCTTTTTTTACTAAAAACTTATATTTTTATTTAAATTTGAATTCAAATATTTATCTTCTCTCTTATTAATTTTTCTACATAGTAATTATGTGCTAATACTTCTATAACCCAGTAATATATGATTACTGCTTTTTCGATAACAAGGATAAACTTCGCCCATAAAAGAGATGATTATTTTTTCTTTTTGCTCACTATTATACATAATATAAGAGTTAAGAGATTGGTGAATCAAACCGGTCCATGTCGTTGGAGATAAACTTCAAAGTCTTTGCCGTTCATGAAATGTTATATAGCTAGGGTTTACAATTAATGCTCTAGCCATGCCATAGCAATGTGGATTACACTATCTTCTCTAGCTGGACCTCACTATGAAAAGATTATTAGAATAAGTGAGTGTTAAAGATTTTTTTAAAGTTTTAATTATATTTTTAATATAAATATTTTGAAATTGGTAAAAAAGTAAAAAAATTATATTTTTAAAATAAACATTTATGTTTTAATAAAAATATTTAAAAAAATAATAATAAATCACCATACATCATCCCAATTCCGTTTCCTCACAATGTGGTCAAGACTCATGAACGGAGTTCATGTTGTTTATTGTGAACCACGCGGGATAACGTCAATGGGTTAATAAAAAAAACCAAGAAGGATTGGACTGTAACGAAGTTTCCATGACTGTCCGATGATCCAATCAAGTGGAGCCAGCCAACCGAAAAGCGTTCCATTCAACTCCGTGGTCTGCCACGTGTCTCACAGATGTTGACCGTAATGCTTTTTTTTCCCCAAAAAAGTGAAATTTTTGTTAAAAGTAAAAAAAAAAAAAACTTTTAATTTGTACTTTTACATATAATTAATTTAAAAATTAAATAACTTATTTTCAACACGTCTTTACCATTCTGACGGTAGAATTTATTAGAAGGACCACAATACTTATATTATTAAAGTGGGTAACTCATTTTAGTGTTGGACCACAATATTTGTATTATTAAAGTGGGTAACTCATTTTAGTGTTCATATCTTTTTCTTAAAAATTTATATATATACTATAATCTTTAACATTAAGTATAATCAAAATGAGTTTTCCTAATTCAGATAGTTACATCGCAGTTTTCTTTCTTTCAAGTCTTAACCCATTAAGTTAATTTTATATTACAAGATGGTGGTTGTATCTATATAAGTATATAAAATATAAGCTTTCTTATCTAGAAATTTAAATAAAAGATAATGTAATTGGGTGATTTGTATGTTATAAAGTCAAGTCATGGTCCAGGCCAGGGGTCAATAATTCTTATGGATTGAGTCTAGTGATCCAGCTCATCACTCCATCCATCCTTTTGGTTTATTATTTATAGTCAACTTTTTCGAAATTTAAACGAATCCCTCCAATTTCTCATGTCAATTGTACCATTTCATTATTATTATTATTATTATTATTATTATTATTATTATTTCGACAAATTTAGTATCAATAATGGTTAAGTATCTTTATGGTAAAAAAGTAATAATAGTTAAGTATTTTGGTGATAGTCAAAAGTTGGTATTGTCAACCCTTCACAGCTGTAAATTTGAAATAACCGATAGTTGACGGTGGTAGGAAATATTGGGGTCTAATTTAAAATAGTCATAGTTAATGTTGGTAGAAAATATTAAAATCTATATATAGAAAAATGGGATCTAAATATAAGTTTGTCTTTTCATATATATTAAAGAAATACTGATTGAAAATGCACATCATGTTGACATACATATGGACTATGATAAGCTACTACTACGACTACTAAGACATTTCTCTTTGCTGGCGAAGATATCTAAGAAGCTGTACAACATAAAAATTGAAAACACACCCATCTTATATAATATGTATGGTTGAGTGTCAGAATTTGGATCTTGAAACCTATTAAAAACTTGATTGGATGGATTTTAATGTACAAGTATATATATATATATGGATGTATCCTATGATTTTGTTTGGATATGTTTAAGCTATCATATATATATATATATATATATATATATTCCACTTATAAAATGTTGTTAATAGATATTAAATTTGAAAAAAATATAAAGAGTTTCCCAACTAAAACATCTTTACTTACAATCCATTAGATTGACTAATACTAAATTAGACAATCAAACTTATATCCTATGTTTAATTTAAGTCGATATTTGGTTTATTTATATTGTGTTATTATGTTATTATTTTATATATTTTTATTGTAATTAATCATATTTTTTATTTATATTTAAAACTGATATCAACTTTTAATTTAAATATGAAAATTTTGAGTATGAATAATTATAAGATATTAAAGAAAAAAAATAAAAAGAGTAAAAAAAAAAATTTATAGATTTCATATGATAAACTTATGAATTTTACAGGTATATACTATTCGAGATGTTTTAAAATGTCACATCAAAATTTTAAAACCTATGCTTATAGGATAAAGTAAAAGGTAATGAAAATGGATCTTATCTTATCAATAGCAAACCCTCTTACTTGAAATAAAAAGACCCGTATATACTAATAGCCAATGAGCTTTGCTCTTCAATTTTACTAATCTAAACATTGTTATGGTATGGGCTAGACTTATGACTCAACCCAAAACCAGTATGGTGGTTCTAACTTGAAACCATGACTTGGAGTAATGGGTCTTGATTTGTATAAGAATCATCAACTCCATCGAGAGTTTTATGGGTTTATGGCAGGTTCACTTGATGAACCTGTTGGAACCAACAATTTTGACTAAAAAATATATAAAAAAAGAAAGAAAGAAAAGAAAAAAATGAGCTAATGTAAGGAAAAAAATTCTGATATTTGTACAATTTTATTTAATATTAATAGCATATTTTGATAGTTCCCCTCTCATGTGTGAGATTTTTACCGATCATAAGTATGAAACATATATAATTACATTTTAATATTTTTTTAATATAAAGTAATTGTATTATAAGAAACAGTTATTAGTAATTAGTGTAATAATTTAATTTCTTAATTTATAAAATTTAGGATAACAGATTGTATTGAAGAAATAATTAGGGAAAATTGAAAAAAAAAGAAATTTTTTTTATAAGAGACAGAAAAAGAAAATAAAAAATAATGATAATAATTTAAAAAAAAAAGATCAAACCAATCCATAACCCATCGGTTTTCATAAATTAATCCTAATTTTTGATAGTTTCAGACCAATTTAAAACCGTGATGGTGTTTATGCTAATTATTTAGTATCCATCAACCTCACTAACTCAACTATATGAATTGAGAAGTGCCAAGTTTATCTTCCTTCAAATGATGCATTTATTTGTATCCTAATCATCATATATTGTTATGGATAAAAAGCAAAAAAAATTATAAAAAGCATTAATGCGTTCACACCTATCATTGATTTCTTTCCTTTTTAAGATACATTATTCCAGCTATGTTTCTTTACATAAAGGAGACTTGTTTTCTAAATTTGGTGTTGTTTTATACTCTCTTTTTTTTAAATCTTTTCTATTTTTTTTCCAAAATAATCAATCATGGATGTGCTGTTATAGGGTTTATGAATATGATTTTCACTTTGGGGGCATTGTTAAATCTAATTTATGGTTTATAGGAAAAAAAGAAAGACAAAATTGAAAAAGTAATTTAGGTGTTGCATAAACTCATTTCACAAGTGTCTTTTTTCTTAACTCTACACTAATATTTATATTATAAAGTACGATATAGATCATGCATCTATGAGAAAAAAAGAAGAAGAAGATTAGTATAGTATATAAGTATTAAGAGCATAGGTTAAGAGTATTAATTTTTCGTAAAAAATATCAATATATATTTTATTGCTTAATTTTTATCTTTAATATAAAAGCATATGAACGTAAAATATATAGATAATATTTATTTAGAGATTTTGAAAATTTATCCATCTCAAACCAAAGCCATAATTGACACACATTAATTAAAAAATAACGAATTAATCATAACCAAGTCAATATAGACTATTGGACATATATTTATTTATCTTATAATAATAACAAATGCATATGTTTAGTCAACCATCCATCCCCTTTGGAGGATATTGACAGTAACCGTTAACTTAACAGGAAAGGAAACGTGGTTTGATTGGATTTGATGGGAAAAACAGAAAACTTCCATGGAAAGTATATCTTCACATTTAAACGGAACTAGAAAGAATGTAAATAAAAATACTAATTTATTTTAAAAATAAAAATAAACTTTTAAATTATTAAGATCTTTACAGTATCTTAACAAAATATATAATTGCATTATTTACTTCTATTTCACTTTCATTTCTTCTTAATTGTTTCTTATTTGAAAAGTTTATAAAAATTTTTCCTCTATGTTTTTTTTTTCTTTATCTTTTCATTCTATTTTTTAGTACTTTTTATAACACGTTTAGTATGTAAAAATAAATAAAAAAATTAATCATAATTCTATATTTTATTTTAATTTTTATATTTAAATACGTTTTTTAAACGATGAAATCATTTGAAAAAAGAAATAACAATGTCATCCCTACCATGTTGTATACCAAATTAGACATTAAGGTAGTATTAAACAGTACAAAGATTACTTAATAATATAAAATAAGGAAAAAAAGGTAGTGCAATACTTTTATATTATGTTTAGTATGTTTTATACTTGATAAAAATTTTTGTGATATCCAATATTTGAATGTATAAAATACTATATTAAATATGAATTTTTATGTTTTTGTTTAATAAATTTAATTTTTGTATTATATTTTAGATAGTATAAAAAATAAGTATTTTAAAATTATTTTTATTTAATAACTAAAAAGATATATAAATTATTTTATTTAATATAATATCATAAATTTATGATAATGGCGTAGACACGCATAAAGCCTTGGGTTTTTCTTTTTTAAAACAAGTAATTGATTAATAAGTTCACCGAAACCAATCAAGAAAAGGCACCCCCAAAGGGGGTAAAAAAAGAAAACCTACATAAAAAGTAGAGAAGATAAAGGAAAAGTGGAGAGAGAGAGGGTGTTTGATTTCATTTTCATTTCTCCTTTCAATACTCACTTACAAAAGTCACAGAGAGAGAGAGTGAAGTAAAGGAAAAATGGGAAAGGGGGGAAGCAAATAAGAATCATGAAACCAACAATAACAGCAACACTAACATCACCACCAAACACCCCAATTCCAACACCACCAAAGTTCTCTTCTTTCTACTGTCTCCCGTGAATTCCGCTTCTTACTCTTCACTCTCTCTCTCCCTTTGGTTCTCAATTCCACTCACTAACCCCACCCAACCAACTGCCAACTGTTCATTCATTCCTTTACGGTACATTCTCTTACTTCATCACAATTTTCTAGGGTTTTGTTTTACTACTGGATTTATTCAACTCCTGTATGTTTCCGGTTCCGTTTCAATGCAAAGTTTGGATTTTTAGTGTTTCGGATCGGTTAATTTTCTTATTTTGGTTTTGGATTTGAATGTGAGTATGAAATCATTTGATGCAGTGGAATTGCGTAGTTATTTGCTCAGAATCTTGCTGATTAGTTAGTACTGATTGAGCATCCTGGCTTCGCCTTTTCGTTTGGTAGGGAAGTTGGAGAACCCCAAAAAGGATTTTACTTTAAGTGATTGGAGTCGTCATGTTGTTGGAATTTGTGTTTGATGGGTTTTTAGATTTTTAGTGAGTGTGGTTACTCTGTGGGATTATGTGATCACGACGTCCATTGTTCCGTTGTTAAAGTTGGACTTGGTGATTAATCTGTGTAGAGGTTGAGAATTGAGACTGTCTGTTTGATAGATGAGAAAATGTGGGGAACTATGGGACAAAAGGTTTTTAATTTATGTCATTATGATAGTGTGATGCATCGCAATTGGAAGTATAATATGGTTAGTTGTGTTTAATAATTCATAGATTAGAGAGGGATGCTGGTATTTATGTATTTTGTTGCAGCTATTTTGGTTCGGATGATGAATTTATTGCTAGGTAATGGCTAGTTCCGTGTGTGTTCATTTATAGAATTAGCTGTTTATGGAAAATATAGAAATCGGATATGGCATGTTACGTGTCTTAATGTTTAAGATGATTGTATACATGAGCTGTCAAAATGTAGCATCGGTTGATGTATCCATGATTCTGGTGGTTTGCTGTTTTTCCCTTGCATTTCATGTAAGCTTTGACGTGTGGTATGGAAAACGGAATTTCTTTTAGAATTTGAAAGATCAACCCATGGAAAGTGAGCAATTTACTTATGATATACTCAGTTGGCATTGATAAAAATGCCTAATGAATTATGAGTTTAACAGTATTCTTTGTCTGATTTTCCATCAACATGTGCTCTTTTTACAGTATTCTCTTTTTTGGTTGTGACCATTTCCAGTTTTTTTGCAATATAAAAGTTCACATTGTCTGTCAGTCATAGTTTATACTCAAAAAAAGAGAAATAATAGGATTGATGGTTGTTGCTCTATCTGTTGGTTGGACTCAATTTGGGATGCTATTCATGTGTGGTGATGTTTTTTTCTGCACTAAAATTCAGATGAAGCTTCTGCTAATGGTTTTATGCCTATACAGATAGATTTGTTGAGTTATTCTGACAATCAATGGTTCGTCGGAGGCAAGATGGTCATTGTTGTAGAATAAGATTTTTATCCATTACAACGTATGCTCTCTAGTACTTCCTAAACCTGAATTGAAGCTAGAAGTTGAGATAAGTTGAAGAATTTAAAAAATGGACTCTACAAGGTGTTGGTTCAATAAGTTTAAATCTAAAGATAGGGCGAAACCATCCACAAAGAAAGCAACTGGAGCAAATGGAAAAGAGTCTTCAAAACATCCAGCAGCTGAGGAAGCACCTTCAAATGTTACCAAGCAGAAGGTTGAAGCTGCAAAACAGTATATAGAAAATCATTACAAGAAGCAAATGAAGAATCTCCAAGAGAGGATGGAGCGGTATGACCTTTTTATGTATTTCTCTTTAATTTTGGTTAAACATTAATTTCACTGAGTTGCTTTTGATGTTCTCGTTGTACTCTTAAGAATACATCACACCTATCGATTAACCATTTATGTTATTTTCTTTTTTATGCTATTTGCATTCTCACTATTGACCTTTTGAAATAGCTGTAAGTTACTTAGAGTTGCTGATGTTGGTTTCGAATTCAATATTTATTATTTGAGTTGCATGTCTTTTCTTTCTTAAACAGCATACACTGAATTCTTGTAAAATGGTTATGATCACCTTAATCTGACCATTTTATAAGATTATATCATTTAATTCAGTCCTAAATGATTAACTATCTTGCTAACATGGAAAAAGTACGAGTGATAATCTAAGGATTGCATGAAATATTTAATTGCACCATCTTACGATTATGAAGAAAATGTTCCTTGATTAGGAGCAACTATTAGGAGTCTTTTCCTTTTCTATTAACAGAGGTGATGTCTATGGACTGGCTACCTCTATATGCTTGAACCACCAATTAAGAACCTGCATTAGTTAAGTCTAGCTTGCTTATAATGTACAAAGTAGTTGCCTTGGTGGGATTTGAACTCAGGACTTCATATGATTTATCATAGTTATTTGGCCTTAACGACCTACCATCCCCTTTAGATTATTACTAGAGGATCATTTCTCTTCATGAAAACTTAAAATGTATTGTTAGGTTAGAAGGGCAAAGCAAAATCTTTGGAGCTGTTTCTGGAAAATTTTCTATGTGATCCTTTCTTGTGAAATCCTTTCTAGATGGAGAATAATTAATAAGAACATACCTGAGGTATGTTTTCTTTTAAATATTCCTTGATATCATTGTTAAATATCAGATAATAATCTATTTTTTTGAGTTTCATCTTGTCCCTAGATGTTTCTTGAATTAGAAACTTGACCTGCAGAGGTGATAGTATTAATACTATCATATATGTTCTAAATGCTGACCCATTATTTAGTTTCTTAGGGCACTTGATAGTGAGGTATTCTAGCACTTGTTTGGTAGATTGCTGGCTAGCTATAAAAGAACTCTGGATCTTTATGCTGGGTTGCTTGCCTTTGTGTTTTCTCATTTTTTTCATTAAGATTGGAATTGATACCGTTGCAATTGTAACTGTTGAAATCTTAATTTAATGATACACATGGAAAAACAGTTATTATTGCTTATTTTCAATACTAGTAATGATTATTAAAGAATTGAGTTTGGATGTCAAATGCCTAGTTACGATGATGGGAGTTTTCCATCCTTAAGCCAATGAAACCACACAAAAAATCCAGCCACAAACATGGAATTACTATAGTAGTCTTCAATGACTTATATTCTAGTTTAGATAGAAAAATACCAAGTTGGCACCAATTGTGGGCTTTGATTTGTTTAAATAGAGATGCTTGCTATTAACACAATTAATGCAGATAGGTGATTGATTAAACGCCGAAGTGAAAAATACAGTTGCTTTGTGAATCTTAGCTGAAACACAGCTTTGACTTGGTTATAATATTCATAGCTTCATTTCAGAAGAAGCTTTGGTACTAACAACTAGTAATTTCAGCAATCCCCCAACCCACCCCCACTCACCCAAAAAGAGAAAAGAGCTATGTCAAATGGTTCTTCTCTTCAGTGGCTCAATCTGTGAAATATAAAAGTAAGTCAATTTATGGTCTGGCTTGTGAATTCTTTCATGAGTGACATTGATCAGTTATGTTTGTGTAAAATTCATTGTGTTGGTGGAGAGTGCTGTGCATTTGACCGCATTCATTTATTATCCTGTCACGATTTGGATGCTGTTATTGTCCTGTTGAGGCATAAATGATGGTTCAAATACAAAGATAATTTTTTTCTGGAAATTTTATTGTATCTTGGGAAAGCTGTATAATGATATTGGTGTATCATATTGTATACTGCAGTAAACAAAGGTTGTGTGAGGCATGCCTTTACTTAATGTGACTGTTTGTCTATGTATAAAAGTGGCTATTGTCTACCATTGCTTTGTTTATTTAATGGGGCCACTACCTTGACAAGAATATGACAGTGATTGGAAACTGTTTTGTATGCATATCGTTCTCTAAGAAAGAACCTTTGTTTATATGTATGATATATTGTCAGCATCAGGTAGGAATTATGAGGATCAAGTCAGAAGCTTTTCTCCATTGTTTATATATATGATGTATTGTCAGCATTAGATAGGAATTATGAGGATCAAGTCAGAAGCTTTTCTTCTCATGAAAGACCGATAAATAATGTGGGTGGTGGAAACAATGTCCAAAGCTGAATATGCTCCAACATAAGCTTCTTATGAGCTGATATTGCGGTACATATGTCATTTCTGAATGGTCAACTGCCAGGAAAAGGGAAATTGATGAGGGAAACAGGCAGATTCAGCTGAGCTGCTCTAGCAACCAGATCAAGAACATGAAGAAAATATGACACGTAACAGAAATTTTCTAAACATCAGATATTAATAAAATACAAACCATACACAAATAAGATATGTGTAATGGACAAATAAGATTAAGGCAATCCAAACATACCTTAATTCCTAAAGGTTATTCATGAGGGACACTCAAGTCAGCCGTTATCCGTCATAGAGACTATTAGTTTTATACTGATGTGTTCTCCCATATAAATGCTACTTGGATTTGTGAGCTTAAACTGAATATATATATATATATATACAAGTTAAAACTATAATCACTCTTGGTAAGCATAATAAAACCAACCATGTTTTTGGTGCTCATCACATTAAGCAACATTTAAACTACAATAAACGATATATTCAGTGAGGTCTTCTTCATCCCAAGAAGTCTTTGCGGCAGTTTTTAGGTACATGTAAATTGAGAGATTGCAGGATATGGGTCGGTAATGGGACTATACCTCTTTTCATCCCAATGTGAGGTGGTGCCCTGTGGTGCATCTAAATCCCTCCTTTCCCTTAATATACAACGCACCGCCTTATGCCAAGTTGGTATTTTAGTTTTTGTTTACCTTATTTTGAACCTTTTTTTAAGATTTAGTTTGAATTTTATGCTTGTCATCACCAAACACTGCTGTTACCTGGGATTTATGTTGCCTTAGAGTTAGTTTATTACATGCAGACGTCACGTACTGGAAAAGAAGCTAGCTGATGCTGATGTATCTGAGGAGGAACAAACAAATTTACTTAAGTTCTTGGAGAAGAAGGAAACAGAATATATGCGTCTTCAGAGGCATAAAATGGGTGCTGATGACTTTGAACCATTGACTATGATAGGGAAGGGTGCATTTGGGGAGGTAGTGGGCTTTGCTGCCTTTTTTGGTTATATATAATTTTGATAACGCTTAATTTCTCTTAGTTTTATACAAAATCATGTGGAACCCTATTTAGTGGATAATGGAAGACCTCTTCTCACAAAAAATAAGTGTCTGTATGCTGTATTTCTTCAATGCTATTGTTGGTTAATATATTGTTGAGAAGAAAGTACATGCATTGAGGAAGCTGCTCTGGGCAACACTTTCTTCCCCCTGCATGATTGATTTTTTACTATACTTATGGAACAAAACGCATGCATGATGGTGAAAGCTGACTTGCGCCTTCTTGTTTTCATGGTGCAGGTTAGAATATGTAGGGAGAAGGCTACTGGCCATGTATTTGCTATGAAGAAGCTAAAGAAATCTGAAATGCTTCGTAGGGGACAGGTATAATTTGTTCTATCAGCAGCTTGAGAACATTTACAACCTTAACAGTTCAATGTATTGTGGTTTTATTTAACTTGAACAAACTTCATAGGTTGAACATGTGAAAGCAGAGAGAAATTTACTTGCTGAGGTTGATAGCAATTGTATTGTCAAGCTTTACTGCTCTTTCCAAGATGAAGAATATCTCTATCTTATAATGGAGTATTTACCTGGGGGAGATATGATGACTTTACTGATGAGGAAGGATATTCTGACTGAAGATGAGGCAAGGTTTTATGTTGCAGAAACGGTTTTGGCAATTGAGTCCATTCACAAACATAATTATATTCATAGGTACTTATTTTCTACCTTTTATTTGGGTTCAATCTTTTGTTTTTCAGTCCTGCAAATTAATATGTTTTTACCCCATTTTGATATCCTTTAAAGATTCTCTCTTTCTTTTACAGAGACATCAAGCCTGATAACTTGCTACTTGACAGAAATGGTCATATGAAATTGTCTGATTTTGGATTGTGTAAACCACTAGACTGTAGTAATCTCCAAGAAAAGGACTTTTCTTTGTCCAGTAACCTTAGTGGATGCCTTCAAGCTGATGGTCGTCCAATTGCAACTAAGCGCACTCAACAAGAGCAACTGCAGCATTGGCAGAGGAATAGGAGGATGCTGGTAAGTCTGTATTTTTATGATTATCCTCACTCTTGGTTTTCATGCATGCAAGGGCAAACAGAGTTTATTAGGTCAGATAATTTTTTCCCTTTTTGTGTGGACATTCTTGTTTGCACTTCTTCAATTCCCCTCTTCTTCCATCTAGGAAGATGGTGAAGAAAAATAAAAAATTGCTGAATTGGTAACATACATGTTCTAATTATACTAGTTTGATAGGAATGCACATGCTAGAGAGTTCAGAATGTTTCTCATGCATTTTTGGAGAACTTCACATCTATAGTTTTATTGGAAATCAGGCTTATAATCCTATCAGCATCCAATAGCTTTGACACTTCATTTCATTGTGCACTTTTGTCTTATTTTGCATATGAACTGCTCCCTGTTTCTAAGCGAGTGTAGCAGATGCCTGCAACACTTAGTTACCTTTTATATATTGTTAGCTAAATAGTTAAATCTTTATGCAGTTAACTTGCAGAAGGGACAGTGTGGATAGATATCTTTGGCTAAAAATAAACAAAATTGGAGCAATCAGTTAATTGCTTACGTTTCTTTTATTACAGATTCTGTAAGTGCAAGTTAGCCATAGGATTTCTGTCTGGCGGTTGCTGGCAAGGCTGAATTAAATTAAGAGGAGGTTTGGGTGGAAGGTGAATAAAAAAATTCAGATACGATCCTCATGCCATTATGTGGAATCTGGGGAGTAATTTATTGAAGCAGTGAATTGATCATAATATGATTAAAAATATGCTGTCATGGTTTTTCTTTTCCTTTCTTTTCTTTCTTTTTTTATACTAATTTTTTTCTTGTATACTGTATATATGCATTGTGACTTTTGGGTTCGTGTTGGAATTTATGATGGGTGAACTTGATGTAGCTTGTGCTTAGTGTAGTTAAATGTAGTGCTGTTTGGTTTTTCAAAAGAAAAGATAAAATGTAAAGGTGAAAAACCATATCCTACATATGTTTGCATGTTGCCTTTTTTTCCCTTCAATGAAGGGGCATGATCATAATAAACCAGCTACCGCTGATTTAAAGCATGACTTGACTTTATATTTTGCAAGGATTAGGCCTTATATGGCGTTACAGCGTCTGTGCTTTTAGTCACAGGGCTAATTTTCATTCCCAGTGACTACTTATTGGAATAATTTCAGACCTTATTAGTGGCGATTAATATCTTCACTTTTTTATGATAGTATATGGATGAATTTGTGGAAACTTAAACAATTTCAATGGCACAGGCCTATTCAACTGTTGGTACACCTGACTATATTGCACCGGAAGTTCTGTTGAAGAAAGGTTATGGAATGGAGTGTGATTGGTTGGTATTTGACATATTCTTAAGTAACCCTCGTAATTTCTTTCTTTTTGTTATTCTCACCGTCAGTTGTTTTCTTTTATCCATTAAATATGAGATAGTGTTTCTTCCTCAGGTGGTCTCTTGGTGCTATTATGTATGAAATGCTTGTAGGTTATCCGCCTTTCTACTCAGATGACCCAATGTCAACATGTAGAAAGGTAAGTGATATATTTTAAGACTGGAATTTTCTTAGCATGCATTCTCATGGTTGTAAGTTGTAGCCTAAAATGTGTTCATTCCTCTCTCTGTTCTTTCATCATAGGATTTCTGGTTCATGTGGATCAGCGGTGTGTCTGTTGAATGAATTAGAGGAAATTAGGAAGTTATAAAGAATGTCACAACCAGAATGTGCAATATAGTAATGCTGACTTGAAGGGAGGTGTTTAATTTAAACCAAAAAAAAAAAAAGAAAAAAGAAAAACAGCATTTTTGGGTGACCTTGTTATGTGCTGGAGAGGAGAGGCTCTACAATTTACAATTTTATGAGTATCTTTGTTGTAAACCTATAAACAAGACTTCGAGGATTGTTAAGCAGCACTAGTGTGTATGCGGCGATGATATGCATAGTCATGGATTTCAAATTTGATGTACAAACTTGCTCTAATAGGTTTCTGTGAAACCAACATTCTTCACAATTAAAAAAAGGGCTGTTCTGCTGATACCTGTCAGTTTTGAGCAACTTTCTTTGGTTGCTTCCCTGTTAAATCATAGTGAGATTGGTTTCTGGTTTTTGTGTGAACTTGATTATGCGCCCCTTGCTTGTCACCTTTTCTCAGTTATGGAACTTGGTTGATATGTTTCTGTACTCTATTAGTGCAGCACGTTTTTACTTAACATCATTCTTTGTGCTAAATGGTTTGCCCTTTTATGGACTCTGCAGATAGTTAATTGGAGAACTCATCTTAAATTCCCAGAAGAAGCAAGGCTTCCTCCAGAAGCAAGAGATCTTATTTGCAGGCTCTTGTGTAATGTTGATCAGAGGCTGGGAACCAAAGGGGCTGATGAAATTAAAGTATGGCACGAATTTCTTCCTATTTAACATTTTATTTGCTTCAGCAATTGGATGACTAACTAACAAGGGATGTGCTGTATCTCTTGTAGGCTCACCCTTGGTTTAAAGGCATTGAATGGGACAAGCTGTATCAGATGAAAGCTGCTTTTATTCCTGAGGTCAATGATGAGTTAGATACCCAGAACTTTGAAAAATTTGAGGAGGTAAATGAATATATCATATAATTATGTGCCTGAGTTAAAATTTCCAAAAAAGTTATCTCAGTTTATCAATACTTATTGACCTTCTTTTTCTTTCTTAATCATATCTGCCATGTAGGCTGACACCCAAATGCAAACTTCGTCCAAGTCAGGTCCATGGAGAAAGGTTAGTTCCTTTCCCTTCCAGTCCTATAATTTATAACTCAAAAGACAGAAATTTTATATATAGCTCTACTTGATTCTTCTACTGCTGGTATTATTCCTTTTCTCAACCTTAGTTGGATATGTTCATTTGACATTGGATGCTTCAAAATTGGAAACTAGAGATAATTTTATCCCTCCTGACATGTCCTTACTGCAGATGCTTTCCTCCAAGGATGTTAATTTTGTTGGTTATACATACAAGAACTTTGAAATTGTGAACGATCATCAGTTGCCTGGGATAGGTATCCTCTTATTTGCTTTGTATGAAAATTAACTTTGGTCCTTGTGAACTGATGTTTTTAACTTCCTTTTGAAAATTAGTTGATATATTTGAAGTCCCACTATATGTGTAGATTTTGGTGTAAAGCATATTTATATTAATGGAAACCATAGATTTACTTAAAAGATTATCACAATTAATATATGGACAATCTATATTATATATATATATATATTTTATATTGTAAATTTTTATGTGACTATTGATGATCTTTACATATCTTTTATATACATAATTTCAAAAGTTTCTCCATATTAATTATGTATCCAATGGGATGACTATATAAGATGATAGAACTCTTTGAGGAGTTCTTATATATATATTGATAAAAATTGAAGTCATGTCTTGTGAATATTTTTCTAAAGACTCCATTTCATGCAAAATGATGCAACTTTTTGAAAAGTTGTATCTTTTAAATAATGGCCAATTACATAGATGTCTAATATTACTATTATTTTTAACATTGATACTATTTTAATAAGGAACTATTGCACACTTCATTCAAAATGATGCAACTTTTTGAAAAGTTTTGTATCTTTTAAATAATGGCCTATTACATAGATGTCCAATATTACAATTATTTTTAACATTGATAAAAATTTAAATCATGTCTTGTGAATATTTTTGGAAAGACATCACTTCATGCAAAATGATGCAACTTTTTGAAAAGTTGTATCTTTTAAATAATGGCCAATTACATAGATATCTAATATTACAATTGTTTTTTAGCATTGTTAATAAAGAACTATTTCACACTGATTGCACACAACCCTAGTTGATATGAAATGATAGGCTACTTCGAAAGAGTTGCAATCTTTCAAATTGGGGAACGCGATATCATGTGCTAAATGTTCTGCCATTTTGCACTAAATCATGAAAAGATTGCAATTCATCTTTAAGTATCATCCCATTATATTAAAGGCGTGTCTCTCAGACAAAATTTTCTTGGCCCTTCTTGAGCACATAATTAAAAGAAAAGAATTGTTAACAGTCAAAAGGACTTAGTAGTAAAGCAGTATGAGTGACAAAAAAAGAAAAGAAAATTGTAAATGTCGTGAAGTTATCAATAATGAAAATTTACAAGAGATGGAAACAAAAAATTATATATGTTATAAAAGGTAAGACTAGTGAAAAGTAGAAGTAACGGAAGCTTCTGATATTATACTATAAAATTCTGATGTATATGCATGATTCTCTTAGTTCTTGGTTTTGCAAGTTATGACGGTTAATGATTCTTGGGAGTATTAGAAGGAAGTTGTAATCATCACCCTGATGTCAAATCCCTTTTTCCTATACTATCTGAACGAAAGCAGTCTTGTTCACAAGGGCTATACTTACAGTTTGTTGACTTGTTGAGAGAGAGATTAGACCGTGGTCTTGCTTCTTTCCTGAAATTTCAGATCTTGATCCTAATAGTCTTCTATTTTGATCTATTGGCACAGCTGAATTGAAGAAGAAAAATACAAAGCCAAAAAGACCATCAATTAAAACTCTCTTTGGTAAGAAAATATATTCTTTTAAGCCTTTTTACCTACTTTTAATTAATCTTGTTTTCTTTACAAGTGATGTAGAGCATTTTTACTGATCCATAGTGTTTCTAGCTTTATATGAGCTCACTGGCATGCAAGTCTTCTCGATCTTTTCTACAATGTGCATTACTAGATACGTCTGTCTTCTTTGGTATTTGCAATCTATTATCTTGGGAATGTCTTTAACTACATAAGAACAGGGCATATCACACCATGATGCAACTTAATCTTTGTGTAATGTAACTGAGATGTTTAATGTGTTGGCAGATGATGAGTCAGCAGCAGCTGCAAATCAAACTGCTCAAGGAAGCTTTTTAAACCTTCTGCCTCCTCAGCTTGAAGTTCCTGAGAAGCCGGACAAATCCCATTGAGTTAATACTGACTGATGTGATATTTTAAAGATTGGATAGCATTAGTTGCTGCTTGTGGATTTTATGTTTTAGATTGACTTCAAATGGGCTAAAAGAAAACCCACAAAAAATCAGGTTGGGATGTCAGTTGTCCTCGAGTGGCTTTAATTATTTTTCATCTTTTGTAAAATAGGTGTTTTCTGAGAAATATTCGTTGTAATTCATTGAGACATGTTGTGCATTCTTTCTTGTCGCTGTTATGTAATTAACTCACAGCTAAAGGCACAGTTAGGTGTGAATATGACAATATGTATGAATTATTTCAGCTTATCTAAGTGAGAAAAATGGTTTTTGATTCTATTTTCATCTGTCCACCTTCCGGCTTCCTCCGCAGCTTCTGCCTCTGGTTGCTCTTTTTTTCTTCCGGCCAGGTATTTTGGTGGATGAAAAAACATCCTTGTGAGTTATGTAATTTGTTGAGTAAAAATGTTTCAGGGTTTACTGTTTTCGTGGTGGAGGCGGTGATTGGCTTAAATGGGGTTTATTTATTTAGGGGAAGACATGAAAGAGAATCAAGCGGTTGTTTGGACATGGATGGCAGTGTTCGTGTTGAAGTTGAACAAGAGCTTTCAGTGGGTAAACAAACTGTTTTTGTTTAACTTCCCTCAACAACTCAATTCAAAGAAAGCTGGTCTATCAGTATCACTATATATATTTTCTTACAGCTCATTCCTTTGTTAAATATAAATCCATGAGTTCCTACTTAAGTGTTTGTTTGTGTTTTATTAATCTGAGCCATTTGTTTGTAATTTATGCTCTTCTATTTTGATAAAAGTTTATGTATATATTTTTGCCTTTTTTTCTTGTAATTATACTATAATTATAGGCAAAAAAGGAAAAGAAAGAAGAAAAAAGAAAAGAAAAAGAAAAAGAAAATATTGCCTCGCCCTGGATGACTTTCGTGGTAAATAGTTTAATTGAGCCGTAAGTAATGATGCTGTTTTTGGCAACGGCTCTAAGTACTTTATGGAAAATGTAATTTATATTTCTAAATTTGTTTTTCAAACATAAAAAAAGAGAAAAATCAATGAGAAAATTCTGATCTGTTATATTATTAATCGAAAATGTTCCATTCGATTCTACACTTGTTATAGTATGATTGAAAATTCAGCTAAACTTAAAAAATATAAAATATAGGCAGTTATAAATTTACGGAATAGTTTATTCCTAATCAATTGTTGCATACAATAAAGATTTTTTTTATTAAATAATTGAAAAAAAACAAGTTTTTTAAACTCATAATTCTACTTTTTTTTTCAGTAAAATTCTGAAATTCATAATAATAATAATAATAGCATTACAAAATAGCAAGGCTTAAGTCAGTAATTACCCTACTTAGTCACAAATATACATTCCATTATCTATAGACTTAGATACATAACTCCTATTCTTAGACAATACATATTGTATATCTTTCATAATAGAGTCTTTAATTTAATAGTGCATGGCGGTACAAAACAATAAAATTCTTTAGTAATATGTGTCTAAAATGCAAAACTATTTGCAACCCAATTGATTTCCCTTGTTTGTACTTTAATTCTACATCCTTGGAGCTTAGACATATTCTCCCTACAAGTGGATAAAACATTCAAATATTTTATATTTATAATCTTGTTTTTCTTTCAGCAAATAAACAATAGCCTTTAAGTTTAGAGTTAGTATAACATAATTTAAAATTATCTTTTGGTAGTAAATTAATCCATAATATGCTGCTCATAATTTAGCAGCCATTACATTTACTTTTCCAATCTTCTTAGCAAAACCTATTATCCACCAACCCCTCTCATCTCGAATCACTCCTCCTATAGTTGTTGTTCATTCTCATATTGATTCGTTAGTATTTAATTTTACCTAGTTTTTTTGGCGAAGGAGACTAAGAGATTGCTTGTAGTTGTACTTTAAACACCTCCCTCTCCCTCTTTTAAGTGTCCCCAAAATTCATGGGTTTTGCTGTGAATAAACTGTTCTACAAAGCAAAGTCAATTATATTTTAGTATAATTTTTTATTTCTAGTATATCATGTTAACCATAAACGAAGAGAGAAATTTAAAGATTGGGGAGGATTAAGAGAATAAATCTCATTTTTCTTAGTTATACAATTTTTCTTTACCCATTGCTTAAAATTGATGTCCTCCCTCATCTCTGTACTTTGACAAGTTTCTCTTAAATTAGCAATTCCATTGATTGCTCGACAAGTTTTGAAAAAATGCCACAAATCTTTTGAAGAAGAGCCACACCAAGGATAGATAGTTGATTCCATAATGCCTCTTCTTTTGAGATTTACTATAGTGGGCAAGCTGTTATGCATCAATCTCCATAAAAATAATTTAATTTTTGAAGGAAAGATTGATTTCCAAATCCATCTGCACTTAATCTTACCCTAATCTTCCTTGGCCATTAATATGCTATATATATATATATATTGAACTTATTAATCTTCCACAACTTGGAAGACCATTCTTTTCATCTTCTATCCCCTCCCTTAAAACAATTGGACCCATTTGCTCCATGATTAAGTTAGAAATAGGAAAACCCATCTTATTTTCATTCCATCTTGTGTCGAAAATCCAACAATCTTTAACAATTAAATTTAGAGTTGTACCATGTATTGGTCCTTGAATCATATTTCACATTCTCATATCTCTATTCTATTGCTCAAACAAAAAATTTATCTTCCCTTCATTGTCTAAAAGTACCAATCAATTATTTTTCCACCAATTCTAACCCTCTATTAGGTCTCCGCATAAATGAGAGACACACCCTTTCTATGTTTATTCATTATTTCCTATAAGTCTTTTGTATTTTCTTGTATATAATGATCCATAATGTTTTCCTAGATAGAAATTCAATAAGTCTTTTTGTAGTAAAAGATTGATTGCGCATTTTTAAGTCATCCAACCTAAGTCCCCCAAATTCCTTTAGCACAGTTAATTTATTCTATCTAACCTAGTGTATATTTTGGTTTGATTCACAACCTCCCCAAACAAAATTCCTTGTTATTTTGTCAATTTAATATAAAGTTCCTTTGAGAATCTTTACTACTTGCATGAAATACATAGGTAGAGCATTTTAAGTTGACTTTGCTAGAATAATTTTGCCTGTCGTATTTAATTGTTTACTCCTCCAATCACTTAACTTGTGAAGTAGTTTGTCTATTATGAACCGAAAATGTTCATTCTTCAAACTATTCCCATCTACTAGGGGATATCTTAAGTATTTTTTGAATTCCTTAACTTCTTTGAATTTAAGGATATCCTTAATTTACATCTTGTGTTGTTCCTTCGCATTCTTTGAGAAGAACGTAGTCATTTTGCACTATTTATTTGCAAGCTTGATAATGTCCCAAAACAATCCAACATTTTCTTTATGTTTATTGCCCCCTTCTTTATAGCCTTTGCCATCAATATAATATCATTGCAAATAGCACATGAGAGATTTTCAACTATGATCCTCTCATTTTAAATGGTTCTCATTCCTCTATCAATACATTCTGTTAAGAAAAAGTCTAGAGCCATAATAAAAAGATAAGGGGAGATTGGATCACTTTGTTTGATGCCTCTACTTGGGTGGAATGCCTCTATAGTGTATCCATTAAGAATTATCTATAATTCTATTGAAATTGCCAAGAGGTGGAAATGTAGTTTCTAAAACTTGTTTGAACTAGCTTTTAAAATTATGAATTCATAAAAACTTAAAATGCTAATGAATAATCTTTTTTTATTAATTATAATGAGAGGAGGAGGGATTTAAACATAATCCATCTAACATGAAGATTAGTATTTATATCACTAGATTACAAGATTTTCGACATGCTAATGAATAATTTTAAAGTATAAAAAGTAGTGTTGATATAAATTACATTACAAAAAAAAAAAAAAATTGCCCATTAGCTACCTTGTCATCATTAAAACTATTACTAACTCTCCTTTACCATCATTGTCCTTGTTGCCATCATCATTGTCTTGTTGTTGCAAATATCATTATAGTACTACTATCAATGACACTCATATTTTCTAATTTCAATTTTTTTGAAGTATTGATTTGTAATTCATTTTCAACAACATTGATGTCATGAACTCCATTTATTTTTCCAAGGTTTGAAAGCCCATTAGACTAAATCACAGGTCAATGAAAAAATTGGTAGAACCAGTCATAAATATGCAATTATATTGATTTTGACTATTTCATTGTGATTTCACCATAAGTTTACATCTAGATGATTTTAATATGTTTTGATTAAAAAAAGTCTCATAAAATCTCAAACCCATATAATTGTATAAATTAACTTGCAATTTTCTAACAAATAAATAACTTGTGTTCTATAGTAATTTGTTAATTTTAATTAAGGATACATATCAGCTTCTAAGTAGTTAATAATAATTAATTTAATAAAATAATAGTTTTAAACATATTTATTTAAATAAAACATAGTAGACTCCTCATGGTGGTTGCTAGCAACCCTCTTCCCTTAAAATGGTTGGCAATAGCACTATTTATCTAGTTGGTCATGACCCATTGTTGTAGTTGGTTGAGTGACCCATCTATGTTAGTGGGTAGCAACCCAATATTTAGTGATCCACTACTCTAAAATTATAAAAGAAAATAGAATTATAGAAAAAAAAAAACTCAATAGGTCATAGCGACTTGATTATGACTTAGTTAAGTTTTACTTGGTTCTTCTTTTTCTTGTTTTTTCCCTAATTTTTTTATTTTCTTTTTAAAATTTCTATAATTTTTATTATATTTTTTTAAATAAATATATTTGATATTATTATTTTTCAAAAACTAACACATATCCTTAATTAAATTTAACAAATAATTATAAAACATAAATCATATGTTTGTCAAAAAAACAAGTCACTTGTTTGTAAGAACTCGAAAATAGTGCTATGTTGATTAATTTTGCCTAAACTAACAATCGACTTATGGGCAATTCATATGCAAAAAAAGAAAAAGAAATATAATAATCATTTATATGGAAATATATACCATAGCTACATGGTCCATGGAAGTGGGGAAATGGACAAAAGTATTTTTGTGATGGTTTGTTTAAAATTAAAGAAAATAGGGAAATAGATGGGTAAATTTAGTTCTATTAATATTTTATAACAATATCTTTATATTAAAAATTTTATGAGAATTATATAATAAAATGAGGAGTAAACATCATTTTAAAATATCAAAGACACCAAACAGTAATATCCTCTTTAATAATATAAATAATAATTGAAAGGAGAAATAAATGATGAATGGCTTATTTGAATAATAGAAAATACAAAAGATGCCAAGCCAAACATGTCTTGTTAACTTTAAAATAATATAAATATAGGCAATTCTAAACCCTCTTATTTTAGGATACAGCAGATATGTTTCCTTTCTGCCAAGATAATAGAGCTGGATTTTGTTGAGTACCAAAAAGGTAATTGTGAAAAAGAAAAGTAAAAAAACCTTTGTGTTTTCACTGTTCATTTTTTTTAATGTTAAAAATTAAATATAGAATTTAATGCATCGATTTATCACATAAAATAAATGATTGTCTATTGAAAATTGTAAATTTCTTTTAACATTAATCAATATAATATAATTTAACAAACATCAACCTTATCTTTCTTTACTTACCCATGCATAAATAATGGATTAAAAAAACGAAAAAAGAAAAAAAAAATACAGTTCATAAATCAGAAAACTAAATTAAAAAAAAAGGAAAAATCAAAAGACATCCAACCAATAATATGTCCTCCAGCCTTTTCCTTTCCTCAATCATCCATTTTCCATCACTTCACGTCTCTCTCTCTCTTCTTCCCTCTCTCATATTTCTTTTCCATTCCTTTTCTTTCCGCAGAATCTCCGAAAATTTCCCAAGAAAATAACGACTAGAAAAATAAATGAACACGACACAAGCCTTCTTGTTTTTCTTCTCTGTCCTTAATGCAGATCCATAAGAGACCTCATGCCGAACTCTCCTTCTCGCCATTTTTCTCTCTCTTCCCTGAAAATCTCTAAAAAAAGTCAAATAATCTTTTTACCCTTTTCCGATCGGATATTGCCTTCGATTACCACTCAATCCGAGCTAGGGTTTGTGCGTTCCTGACGATATTAGTTACTAATCTTTCTTGACAATTTGATGTAGATTAAGTGGGCTTTCTTGGGTTATATAGATTAGGGTTTTGCAACATTTTTTTGGATCTAAAGATTAGTTTTTTTTTTTACGTGGTTTGGTGAAGGATAATTTTTTTGAGGAAGGTTATTTTTTGAATGGTGTTCGATCCTTATCGAGTTGGCGGAGGAATATCTTGGTTTATTTGTGCTTGTTTGATATTCTTTTTTCTTCTGGGTTGATTTGATCAAAATGGATCATGTAATTGGTGGTAAATTTAAGCTTGGCCGGAAGATCGGCAGCGGATCCTTCGGTGAACTCTATTTGGGTATGGGTATATTAGAGGATTGTGTATTGTTGTGAATTGAATTGTTTTTGGTTTGAATTATATATATATTATGGATCATTTACATTTGCTTGCTTGTATTATAGGGGTCAATGTGCAAACTGGGGAGGAGGTAGCTATTAAGCTGGTATGTGTTTCGGCGGAATTATTACTGCCCACTTGAATTTCAGGATGGATCTTTGAATTCACATGTTTGATTAGTTCTGTCGTTGGTTGTCTAATGTGAATTATCTGTTTGTGATGGGTCTTTGTGATCCAAAGAGTGTTAAATTGTTCGCTATGATTTTTTTATTCTTTTGAGTAATTAAGATTTAAGATCAGGGTCCTATTGTCTATTCCACGCATTTGATGTGGGCAATTGAGTTTGATTCATGATCTATACTGTCTTTCATATGTAAATTACTTCAGATTTGGAAAATTCAGGTTGTTTCTTTTAATATTGTATCTGTAACTGACATTGCCCCTATGCAACGATATTTCAGGAGCCTGTGAAGACCAAACACCCTCAGCTTCACTATGAGTCGAAATTATACATGCTTCTCCAGGGAGGAAGTGAGTCTTAGCTTGTCTTTATTTGTATGTTTCAAGTGGTTTGGTTGAATTTATTATTAACATTTTCCTCTTTATTTAATGTAATGAAGCTGGTATTCCCCATCTTAAATGGTTCGGTGTTGAGGGTGAATACAATGTCATGGTTATAGACCTTCTTGGTCCAAGCTTAGAAGATCTATTCAACTATTGTAATCGGAAGTTTTCTTTAAAAACTGTTTTGATGCTTGCAGATCAACTAGTAAGTATCCGATTTATTACGTGGTAAGGTGCATACTTGAGCCATGGTACCGGAAGCTAACTCTTTCTTTTTTTCCTTTTTCCCAAAAGATAAATAGGGTTGAGTACATGCATTCGCGGGGTTTCCTTCACCGTGATATAAAGCCTGATAACTTCTTAATGGGATTGGGACGCAAAGCAAATCAGGTATATGGGAACAAATGGTTTTATTACGGATATTTCTGTTGCGTATATGTTATCAAATCTGCTAAAACTCTTTGGTTGAATTGTCAGTCTTATGTTGTAGCATGCAGAAGTTGGTTGACACTTGTCTCTCTGGTAGTAAATAGCAGTTTAATGTTCACTACTGTTGCTTAGTGCAGGTTTACATTATTGATTATGGTCTTGCTAAAAAGTACAGGGATCTTCAAACGCACAAGCACATACCATACAGGTACTTAACATTGCAAAGATATCTGGATGCTACATTTTTCATTTACATCCAACTATAAGGCCATAGCAGATGCATTAAATGCTTGCCCAGCCAATTATTCTGGAAGTATGATTATTATGTCAGTTACAGCTTTGGGCATTACTTATTTTGAGCATATGTTTATTGAGTTTTGTGTTGCTTTGCTTTGCATGTGCTTGAGCTTTTTGCCACTTTTTGGAGTTTCTACATCTCATCTTTAATTTCTATTTGATTGCTTTTACAGTATAGACTTTAAGCAATTTCTTATGTTGGTTTTGTGTAGATCACTTCTTTGTTTTGTGATGTGGAGCTCTCTCAATGTATAATTATCAATGATAGTCGAAATGATGTGCTTTGTAGCGTGTGCCTCTGATCCTTCTATAATGCATTTTCATAACTAGAGGAAATATCACCCTACTGGAGCCATGCTTACATAGGTAGCTCCAAGAAGCGTTTTTAGTGGGATTTGAACGAAAGACCTCATGCAAATTGTTGTGAGAGCTCTTATTTTTCATCAACAGGCAAACACCATTGGTTTTTGTCACTTGCATTGTTCTTAAGAGGTGTTCTATGACATCTTGTTGTAGAATTTGAAATCCTGAAATTTTCTTTTGGCATTTTGTATGGAGACTCCTCTTTATTTATTATTTTTTTTTCCAACTGGTAATTTTTCTTATATTAGTTAACTTTAAATATCTCATTGGTATTTATGGTACTTTTGGAACAGGGAAAACAAGAATCTTACTGGAACAGCCCGCTATGCAAGTGTCAATACTCACCTTGGAGTTGGTAGGGCTATATTTGTTTTTAGAATTTCTTTTCACTTCAGGTTTTTGGAAAACTTCTAAGTTTTGTTGCCAATTCTTGCATTATGTTCCTTTAATGTCAGCCACAATCATGCAGATGTGATGAAAAACTCTGAAATTGCCTTTGCCCAATTTTGCTAAGCCAAATGCTAAAATTAAGTATGCTGCATGGAGATTTTTTGAGCAGTTTCAATAAATGATGGGAGCTAAGTTTTTGTATTGCAAAAAGGAAAAAAAAAAAAAAAAGAAAAATTCTGTATTGGACTGTGGCTTCATTATGGTTCTTGCTAATTTGTATCATAGTATGTTTATTATTTATATGCATGTTGCAGAACAAAGTAGAAGAGATGATTTGGAATCGCTCGGTTATGTACTCATGTACTTTCTTCGAGGAAGGTGGATAAGAAATACAAGATTCTTGCTTTTTCACAATTTATATTTTTAGATTCATTTAGAAACTTTTTCCCTCCATGTTGTATCAGCCTTCCATGGCAGGGCCTGAAAGCAGGTACGAAAAAGCAGAAATATGACAAGATAAGTGAAAAGAAGATGCTTACTCCAGTAGAGGTATTTTTCACTCTTGAATTCATTGCATTATTGGATAAGAAAAGTGATGTGTTTAGCGTCTTTGGTTTCGGTATTAGAACATAATCAGTTGAATGCATCTATTTGACAGGTCCTCTGCAGATCATATCCAACTGAGTTCACATCATACTTCCACTACTGTCGATCATTGCGTTTTGAGGATAAACCAGATTATTCCTATCTGAAGAGACTTTTCCGAGATCTATTTATTCGTGAAGGTTGGCTTATAGTCTGTATTGTACTCAATGGCTACCCATGTCTACTATTCAACTGCAAATGGGAGTTTATAAATCCGGGAAAACTTTAAGCTGAGGCCTCTGTGCCTGCAAATTCTTGCTCTATGTTTTAATAACATAACCTTCAAAATAGAAGATAAATCATAGCTTTTTTCTTTTCTTCTTATAGATGATCCAATAAATTAAGGAATGATTCTTTTGATTGAAAGAAGTAACGATACATTGCAATTGGTGCAGGCTATCAATTTGACTATGTTTTTGACTGGACAATTCTCAAGTATCCACAGATTGGATCCAGTTCTAGATCTCGAGTAATTTTCATTTTCTTTCACTTCTCTTTTGGTTTTAATGTGGAAGCTTGGTACTCACACAGGTCTATTTCTTTCAGTCCAATAAGCCTGTCCCGAACCCTGGACCTTCGGCAGAGAGAGCAGAAAGGCCTTCAGGTTTGTACTTTTCTAAGTCTAGATTTGGTAGTTGCTCATTAAGGTACTGAATGGTCAGAATTTTTTAGGAAGTCTTATAGTTTTTGAGATGCTTGCACTTTGTAGTGCTTTATTATTCTTTTGCTTCAATTGGAAATAACAGTGGACACCTATGGATTCCTCCTCCTTTCTTTATATTACCCAGAGTTTCTAACTCTTATTATATGGACTATTCGTTCTAGTGGGACAAGAAATTCGTGATAGACTTTCAGGTGCGGTTGAAGCATTTGCTCGTAGGAATGGTACCCCACATGGTTTGCATGGTGAGCATTCGAGGCATAGATCATCCGATGATGTGCGATCATCTAAAGACGTGAGTAATTGCCTACTGGTACTTTTAAATCAATAGAGCTGTTGCCTATTGCGATATCTTTTAGACCTAGTCCTTGTTTGATTTACACTGGAATCGGATTTTGATGAAATCTAAAATTCACAATTGTTCTTAGTGGAAGCTTGGTGAGAATGTAGGGGTTATGATTGAATCTCAGGTTCTCAATATTTTAGAACCTGAATAATTCTGGGAGGATAGGAATTAAATTTTAAGGAATTAAGAGTGGTGGATCAATTTCTTTAATATCGCATCACTTAAATTGGATTCCCTGTATAAACCAAACAAGGCCTGCGGATATTATTATTAGTATGTTGAGTTCTTATGAAGAAAACGTGTTGGTGACTCTTTTTCTCCTTTCCATCAGCGACATGATTCAGAGAGAAGCCGAACTACTCGCAATGGCAGCACTTCTAAGAGAGCAATTGCATCAAGCAGCAGACCAAGCTCTTCTGGTGAGACTAGTGAAAACCGATCAAGTCGGCTAGTTTCCAGCAGTCGCCTCTCAAGTAGAGTTCAGCCTGGATATGAATCAAAATCTTCATCCTTCACTCGTTCTGGGCTTACAGCAAGAGGTAGTCGCGATGAGGCAATTAGAAGCTTTGAGCTCCTCTCCATTGGTGCTGGAAAGAGGAAATAATTCTTGAACCCAAACTACAAGGGCTACGTGATTATTGTGGATTCACTTATGTAACTTTCTTCTAGGGTCTCAGCATCATACGATTTATTCTTTTTTGCTTCGCAATATGTATCTCCGATGCTGGGCGTTACTTGCGGCTGAGCGCTGTAAAATGGTTTCCTAGAGCAACTTTGACTCCTATACCTCCATGAGAACCTCACAATTATAATCCATGTAGCTCCTTATGGGGGATGATGGAAATCAAATCTCAAAATTGAGGGAATTGTTTATAAGTTTGAGACAATTGGAATAAACCTCCCTAACGTTCTACCATAAGAAACTTTTTCTCTATGGACCACGGTGTCTCTTGGCATCTTTTACATCTCTTTTGTGTTTATGTATGTTTCTCTTATCCATCGGTGGCCGAAGTCTCCGTGCCACCCTATAAGATATTGACTTCTATCATGATGTTTCACCATGAGTATGAACCGAGCTATTTCTGTGTCCGAAATTGGACTTTGAGGTTGGGGAATGATATACTTCTTGTTTCAAGAGCATCTCAATCACAGGTAGGTTATAGACTCCGGAAATAAGCATGTAGTTTTCATTGCGATTGGTTGGGATACCATTGAGATCGGAAAAATATAATTTCCACAGGCTTACTAAATGTTGAGAATATGGGTATTTATAGATTCAAGCAGTGCCATTAGCAATTTGGCTCATGGAAGGGGGTAATTGGTTTGAACTGGTTCACTTTCCCAATTTGACTTGATCATCTTTTATGATGTTCTCTTTGATGATTATAGGAGTGACGCTGGTTGTGCATCTCTATTATGCATGGACATAGTTGTTATGAGGATTAAAATCTAAAATATTAATTTATATATAAAATATATTGGTGATTAAACATAGAAGACTGAGACTGCATGTGGATCTTATCTTATGCATGTTAAAAGCTCAATAGGACATGTTTTTAGTCTCTCTTTTCTATTCTATGGTTGGCATGAAGGATCAAGTAACTTTCTTGTCCCCTGTCGTCAAGTGGGAATTTTCAGTTGTGTATCTTCCCTTTTCTTTTACACGTCTTGTTATGAAATGAAAGTTACAAGAAAAAAAGAAAAAAAAAAGATATTCCATTGTGCGAAATGTTTTTATATGTGCTATTATTATTTTTTATATATAAGTTGATAAGTTATAGAAAATTGTACTTAATATAAAAATGATTTAATTTATTATCATTTCTTCAATATCACTTATTATCTTTAATGCCTATTTGATATATTTAAAGATATTTTATTATCTCTCTTAAGGTAATTATGATTTTTATATTAATCAATAAGTAAAAATACAAAATAAAAAATAGTAAGTTAATAAAAATTAAATAAAAGGAGGAATTTAATAAATAATATAAAATCTTGTTTTTTAATTATACATTTTTATATTTTCACCACTATTTTTTTTATTTTATAGTTTAGTTTGGTTCATAATTTTTTCAAACCTAAAAAAGATGGTTTAGTTTGTAATATTTTTAAACTTAAAAAGACGGTTCAAATCTAATTTACAGTTCAGACTTTTTTGCCTAGCCCTAATAAGGATAAATTACATGAATCACCCTTGGAAAACTATTGTTTTTGCATAGTAAACCCTCTTTTTTGAAATTGAGTACTTACATCCTTGAAATGGATGCAAACCCATTTTTTTTGTTATGTGGCAACTTAAGTATCTACTTCGCTAATGTGGAAAATATTATAAAATAAATAACTTGCCACATCATTTAAATACTAACATTGCATGCATGTAATTAAATTGTAATTTACTTATAATGATTTATTTGTATTTAGAATTATTTTAAGTTTGTAATTTTTAAATATTCAATTATTATTAGTTGATAAAATCAAGTATACTTTATCTTATTATATATAATATATTATTTTGAATTTAATAATATAAATTAATATCCATATATATATTTTCTTCATTTTAATAATTATTTATGCATATATGAATAAAGCTTAGCTTTTTGATTTTTGAATCCCCATTTTACGGTTTTTTCTTTTTTTCTTTTTTCTAATGATGTCCATTTTATAAACAACTCAAGAAGCAACTTTTACAATAAACATTTTTTTTTTGGCCAATCACAATAAATATTAGAATTGCATTAACAACTCCATCAATGAATATCGGTGGAAGCACTTTTTAAATGTCTCTTGAAACATGTAAATTGTATGACTATATCCAATAGGCCAATAAATTGGTTCCAAATTCCATTATGATATAAAGGCCAAGTGGATAAAAGCAAAATACCAGTGATCGATGACTGGATCAATTTGAATTTTGGTTTTATATTTTGAGTAGCATTATTCAAAATCTACATAGTTTATTTTTTATTTTTTTTGCCAATAGAAATAGTATATATAGGTAAAAAGATTAAAGTAAAATATATGCTTTTCAAAAATTTATATCTATAATGCAAAAAAAAAAAAAAAGCTTCCTAAAATTTATTTTCAATGGAAAAAGCTGCTGTAAATTGAGTTTTGCTCAACACTTTTAAATAATCACTTCCTATTAGCAATATAAAAGTGTTGGACGTATTATAATAGCAAAGTATATCTTTTGCAGTCTCTTATATTGCAAGATTTGGAAAAAGTACCTAAAGTACACATTATATCTAATACGAAAAAAGAATTTTGATGCAGTAGATACTAGAAATAGACCTACTAACTATAAATTATTAACCGTAACAATTATTTATGAATCATAGCCCAACTGCTCTTCTTTTTATTTATTTACTTATTTATTATTATTATTGTTATTTTTTTTTATATAATGAGTACTTAATTGTATATAAATGAAATTTCAATATTATTAGTATAAGTGGTTTTTTCTTTTTAATAGCAAAACTTAAAATGGATATATTACTATGATGTTGGGTTTTTTATGGAGAAATCTACTAAAATAATGTAATTTTTAAAAAATAATCATAAAATAGGATATCCGGTAAAATAATTCGCAAAATAGGTGAGGAAGATGCAGACTCGAAACGTGTTTTCGGTGAGAAAGACGCTGATGTGGAATGTGCATTCAATTTTTGGATTCATGTTTTTTCTATTTCTTTTATAAATTATTTTATTTGATATTTTATTTTGTGATTATTTAAAAAAATATATATTATTTTAATATATTTTCCTTTTTATGGGTTGTTACTCACCACTAATTAGTGCAAATCGCAACTGGGGGCGTGTGGCTCCTATTGAAGCCTTTTTCATGGTAATATTTTCTGCAGCACTAATTGACCCTTACTAAGATTTGATTTTAACTCTCAATAGAAAAGACGGCAAGATACCTGAGGTGTATAAGAGCTGAGGAGGACATGTATAGATAACGTAAAACTGACAATTATTTTGTGGCTGGAAATTGCTCATAATCGTCTGAAAATCCTTGATTTTAGTTGAATCAATAAAGGACTTTAGCCCCAGAATGTGTTGTTGGATACTATTTAGTCAAAACTTATGTCGGAATCAAATGTTTATGTCACCCTTATTTGTCTGATCTATGATCAAGGACACCTATCCCTATCTAAAGAAACCTTATTTTAGGCTGTACCCAAAAGTCAAAAGTTGCACAAACATATTCTAAGTTAATTAAAAACCAGACCCCTCTCTGTTTTTGTCTGATTAGTGGGACCATAATTCCCAATTATATCGCCCAATTAGGGTTCAAAAAGTCAAAAAAAAAGGAAAAAAAAAGAAAAGGAGCGGACTGGTTTTTGGAGGATTATGGGAACTTTGTTCCTTGACCAGTTTAAAAAGCAGGCATCTTCTTTCCTTCAGGAGAAATATAAGGCTGCTAGGCTGGCCTTAACTGATGTTTCTCCTGCTGAATTGTGAGTCTTTTCATTTTTCTTTTTGTTTTATTCAATCCCACCTTGAGGCTAGGCTAGTTTTAGGTGTATTTTCCATTAATATTTTCTTGAGATACATTCATTTGCACATATCCACGTCTCTATATGTTAAAATTCAATATGAGACTCACCCAATTTTAGTTTTAGGTGTAAGTTGCAACCAGTTGTACATGTTTTTCTTGTTTTTTTTTTTCGGTCATAATTCACCATGGTCCACAGACGTGTGAATAAGGGGCTCACATGGTTGGAATCAGCTGGTCCAATAAGGTCGTATTATTTTGTACAGACAGATGCATAAATAAACAAACGGCTACAAAAGATTGTTTGAATATTCGCATAACTAGTGCATTTACTAACTGTACTTGAAAAAGAAACAGTGTTAGAGGAAATTTCCACTATACAGATTGAAAGTGAATAATGTTGAGAAAGTATTCTTACTGCTACAGTTCCAAAAGCTGATTAACTAATTAATAGGTTAGGTTCTGTATATTCATAAATGATGGATTCATAAATATTTGATCTAAATGTTAAAACTTATTAGATTTAATGCTATTTATACCTTTTTGACTAATGGTCCCTGAAGGGGATTTCAATTGAAGTTTATCAAATGTTTCACTTTATCAAGTAGGGGGTAAAATAAGTACACGCGGTTTGGATTTATAACCTCTCGATCCTGCCCTATTTTAATTACCCTCCTATTATTTTTCTTGGTTTTCCACTGTCATTTGTCCTTCTTGGTGGTGGTCATTCACTAGTAGTGGTCACTACATAGTGAGAAAGCTTACCCCTTCATGACAAACTGGTGCAGTTTCGCATTTATTGGCTAGCATCTTCTATTACCCAAACATTTACAATGAAAAGCATGTAAGAGAGATCACAGGTGCTCGATTTTCCTATATATGTTACCATTTCTTTAACTTCAATTGGATTAACATGTTCTTGACTTAAATCTGTTTGACAAAGACTGGCAGAAGAAGCAACAGACAATGAACCACGCAGTCCTGATGCAAGAACAATGACACAAATCGCAGAAGCATCTTATGAAAGGGATGATTACTGGAGAATAACTGATATTCTTCACAGGAGGTACTACAATGTAGATGAAGAAAAAGATTGAAATGGCAAAAGAATTTAATCCTAACTATATACATGACATTGTATGAATCACAGTCAACATTGATTTTCCAACAATCAACAGGTTCTATAAAATTGACTGGAAGCAGTGGAGGCAAGCCCACAATTCCCTAGTACTCTTGGAGTTCTTGCTTACACATGGTCCTATGGAGCTTGCTGAAGAATTTGAACGTGACATCCCTGTCATTGAAGAGCTTGGGAAATTTAATCATGTTGATGAAAAGGGGTATGTCTAGTATCTCGAAAATATTAAGTCTCTGTAATGTAAAAAGAAAAGATGTTAAACAAGGGGAAAACAATCATGCATTAACATGCTTGGAAACAAAGTAACTAGCAATAGAAAATTGCTTGATTAAGAGTATGCACAAAATATTCACCGAAAATATCGGCAAAATTGTTGGGGATTGAGTGCTGGTTCTGAAAAGATCAAGAGGTTTAACGTGTCTATTTTATTTATTAGTCTATCTAAACCTTTATTTGGTGCATAGTATCAGTAACTATGCAGTTGCGTTTGTTTAATTAATTCTGTATTTTGTTGCTTCAGATTCAACTGGGGTCTTAGCATGCAAAAGAATTCAGAACAAATACTGAAACTTCTGAAAAGTGAAGAGGCGTTTAAACAAGCTCGTTTAAAAGCTTTAAAAGTCACAAAGGAAATCCAAGGATTTGGGAGTTCTCCATGCTCATCACCATCATCCTTTTCTTCTGATAATATAAGGACATCGTCTTTTGGTTCAAGTTCCACAAGCCCTACATGGAGTGATACTAATGACATAAACAAACTGGACCAGTCAACATCTAAAAAAGGACTTGGACAGAATCATGTCAACTTTTTTCCTGCAATAAATGAGAAAGATGACCACATGTGGGATCGTGGAACAGTTCAAGAGAGCAGTTCCTTAATTGGTCCTGTGGATAACTTGGGGGAAAATCATGGTGGTTTTGTCAAAGATCTGTGCTTGAAACAAGGTTTGAGTCCTTTAAAAAGAAGGAATAAAAAGATTGTTGATAGGAGTTTATCTGATGCCGGACAACATGAGAAGAAGTTTGGACGCCAGTTATCTAATTGGTTTTGAGAGACCAAGAAGCGTTATGCGGCGTGAAATTATGAATGGAGTTTCTTCTATTTTGTGTATATAACATTTCATTGTTCCTTAGGTGGAAGATATATGTTGTGAAATTACCGATTCATTAGAATGGTTAGCCTGAATTTTTGGTCCATATGTCACCGGAGCTCACAATGCTGTGTATATGTGCAGCAGAAAAATGTTATGCGGTGAGAATTATTCACTCTCCTTATTTATTTATGTATATCTGTTATATTCCCTTCGGCCAATTCCATAAAATCTAAATCAGGACAATCCTCTTTTCACAAGAAAAAAAAAATGAAAAATGCAAATGGTCCTCAAGAAAAGGGTCATTAATCTGTCTGCCTCGGTTCTTCTGATCAATGAAGCCCTACTCAAATTTATGTTTTTGGTCTGCCACAACTTAAATTAGTAGGGTGGAGCAAGGGAGAATTGCTCTTTACTGATACTAGCAAATAAAATCCTGAAGATAGGATAAAAAATGTTACATGTACTAGTCGAATCTAATGACCAAGCATGTAATGTTGCTTTTGCTCATTCTGGCTACTGCCTCTTTTGCCAGGCACTCTGCAGCTTCTTGTGGATCATCAAAGTGTCTGATTAGATCCACAGCCTCTTGACTATTCATTACCTGGAAAATACAACATAAACAAACATTTCTTTTTCATTTCTTATCTAATTGGAATGAAATTTGTGCTGAATTGCTTTATAATATTTGAATTTCATGGTCTTGATGGATTAAACTTTATACAAAAGAACTTTACATTCGAATAGTGAACTCAGAAGATATTATAAGTAGCCAGACAATGCAAAGGAGCTGTTCTTACCTCCCATACTCCCGAACATGCCAAAATAACAAACTCAGAAGCAGAGTCGATCTTGTGAGAACCAACAAGAAGTTCTGAGCTTCTGGTTTGTTTGGCTCCTGCTGTCCTGCTAAGATCCCGTGCCAGGATGCGAACTGTTCACATTCTATCACATATTCAGATTGCAATATTTGGACAAAGAAATTCATACTAATGGAAAAGGCACCATCAGCATATAAAGGAGAAAGTTTTTGTAACACCATAGCTTAGGTAGCTTCCAATTACTCACATAAGGTCCTTAAACCATGAGAACATTTGCATTAATGCATGTGCGGTCATGCAGAAGAGATAACACTGGTGGTTAAAGTGAAAAATGCCACAAAACCAAGTAAGATTTAGATTGATCTCAATGTTTTGACCTCTTAAAATGTCACAGTATTGCATTGTTACTACAAAATATTTTATCCATGGAAGTGCTCGTCACCTGAAAAGAGTTTCCGAGACCAGTGTCTCTTGGATGCCAGTTGATGCTTACTATTAATCTGCTTAGCAATGCCATCTTGACAAAGAACAGCTCTGTATCCCCCCATGTGAGCCATCACAAGCTTTACTCCACCGATCACCAAAGCAGATGCTGAGCCTATTGTCCATTTCTCCTCATTTTGGCTATCCCTCATCTTTGCTCTAGCATTCACATATGCTTTTCTCATTGTTTCTTTGCTCTTTCTCCTTACTTGTGACTGCAGAATGCACATATTACAATCAAATAATTGATAGTGTTTATTATCTATTGGATTCCTAATTGGGAGTAACTATACACAATAGTGTTTATTATCTATTGGATAATCTTCATGAATTCAGTTGTTTCCTTTTATTAAGCTGGACCATCTGATATGCTAATCGAGTGTCTCCTAGTTAATTTTCCAATTCACCATACAACCAAATATAAGGAAAAGGTCCCTTGTATACCTCATTGAGCTTTCCATTAAACAGACGTGGTTGGATGTACTTAGAAATTTTGTCACCGATTGGTGTTTCAAAAGCACCGAAAAACCATGTTTCGGATTCTTGAATTTGCTCCCTCTGAACAATTATGGAGCCAGAGTTGCATTCATCCGAATCTCCTAAGCCACTTTTGCTTGCTTCATTCTCAAGAACAGAGTAACCATGTGAGACTGGCACAACCCATGATGGTTTTCTTCTTATATCATCCTTCTTCTTCTTGCCAAATCCATCGCTAGTGCGAAAACTTCTAAGCAAAATCGTCTACCACATTTGACAAAACCTGAATTTAGCTCATACTTTGAACGTAAAGGAATAAACCTTGTGATTGAATATTAGTTTCCATTGTAAGGATCAATGGAAAAAAAGATGACCATACTTTTTTCTTTCTTCCTACACGATGTTCAGTCCATCATCTAAACTTCTGGACACGCATAAGAGTTAATGCAACGGCTATTTCAATAGCCGGATGATGGACTGCACCGTGAATATGCCAAATTTGTATCACTGTAATGCAACAAGAAACTAGGAGAAAAACATAGTTTCAGGAATCTTGAATCAACCCAGAATTTTCTTTTTTCTAGTCCAGGAAACATGTGACTAGTTATGATTCATGAACATGATAGCGAATAAAATCAACGTATAAAGCATACAAAACGATTTGAAAAAAAAAAAACTTGAATTTCGTAGAATGCATGTTTTCCTGGAAAATCAAATGATGTTGTCTTGTCACACAAAGAAACCGAAAGATAAAAAAACAAGAGTAATTCAGCTTTACCTTCAGAAACTTCATTGCTATTGAGTTCTTGAACGTTGTTTTATGAGAATATTGGCACAAGGAAAAGTTAAACTTTTTGGAAATTTCAATGGAAAAGCAATTTATACCTTTTTTTCTTGACAAGAATAATTAAAAGAAAAAAAATCGATAAGGTTCATGTATGTAATGTCTAGTCAATGACAACTCAAAGTCAAAAGGGTTTGAGGCTTTGGACCTGAAGTAGTTAATTTTAGGTTAATAATAATTATGATGCCATTTATTAGCTTTAATTACTTGCAGTTAAGGAAAATTAATGTAGAAATGTATCTGTTTTTAGCCTTTTGTTTTGGACTTGGATAGGTTAGACAAATATGCATACTTTTGGCAACTGATTTATGATATTGATATATTTTCAGATTTGGTTAAATCATGATATTATCAATAATAGTAATCTTCTTCTTCTTCTTCTTTTTTTTTTTTTTAATTTAATTTTATTATTATTTTTTTATTTTTCCGTTCTGATTATAATTTCTTTTCCCTCCCTCCCCCCCTCATTCAATGTTTATATTTCGGAGCTGTGAGTGATATTAACTATGTATATCAAATTGAGTACTGAAAAAAAGGTGGTTTAGCAATTATATTAACACACAATTAGAACTTTATACTACTTTCCCCCATAATTTGGTACCATTTAAAACGCGAGTATATAGAGAGAAAATTAAAAGATTTAAATTGGTATAGTGCAATGTGATATTACTAGTCATTCCATCATAGTTTAGGTGTAATATAATTTTTTTTTTGTCCGAGTATATATTATATGAGTAATAGGAAATAAATTATTTAAACCTATTTCATTTTGTAGGAAAAGCAATACTCATAATCAAGTAAGTTATAGAATATTAGGAAGTATTTGAATTGACCCTTTTCTTTTGTGGGGTTGGGATTTATCATTTATGCAAAACTTAACTTAAAGTGAATGGTTTGATTTAAAAAAAAGGCAAGAAACTTTCTTAAAATCTTTTCGAAGTTTCAAATGGATACTTGGTAACGCAGTAAAGTATGTAAATTGAAGTGGAAGAAGATATAGAAATTATGTTAACATTGGGCAAAACTTTTTCAAAAAATAGTACCCTATCTGATCCCTGATTTATTGCCACCTTGCTTTCCTTTCCCATTTTTAGGTGCTTTGAACTCATCTTGCTTAATTTGGAAGTCAGGATGTATCCTAGTAAAAATGTGAGAAAGGATGGGCAGTGTGTGTTCATGTGATACTTGTTTATTTTTGGTGATTATAATAGAAAAGGATGAATTTAAATCCACTCTAGCTCATTATAAGATTAATATTCATATAACTAAATTATAATGATTTTAAATTTACGAATTATTTTTTATCATTAAAAAAAAACTATACATAATTTTTTTATCTAACTTCTTAATAAATTTCCAGAGCATTATTAATGTTTCGAAACATGTTCTTAAATCTAAATTCTTTGTATATTTATATGTATATGTATATAAGGAATATGCTAGATTGAGAGCTGTGGTGGTCGACCATTAAAGGGGAGGAGACACGCCAATGCAGTGTGATGTTTTTCCATGCATGCAGCATGGTATAGGACGCCTGATTAATGGGTGAAGTACATGTAATGTAGATATATAGTTTATTTTTATTACTAAAACATGAGCCTTTTCTAACCATTTTTTAGTATTCGGTTTTCCCTAATCTAAAATGAAATGATTTGCTTCCCGAAAATTTACGAAAAAAATGTGATTATGGCTATCAAAGATTCCAACAAACCCATTTTATAATTATCCATTAGCTTTTTTTTTTTTATATTATTTTTATTTTTTAAGAGAAAAACAAATTTAGACTTTAAAGCTCATGAAAAGATTTTACCATCAAAGGCTTCTCATTTGATCATGCATTTGAGTATATAGGGAAAAAAAAAATCGGTATAGTACAATGTGACAGTACTTGTCATTCAATCATAGTTTAGACGTCATATATATTTGTGTAATTATTATATAGCTAATAGAAAATAAAGGATCTAAACCTATTTCATTGTGTAAGAAAACAATACTCACGTTAATTAGTTTATAAAAATATTAGCAATATAATGTGGATTGATTTATTATATTAGTAATCATTCACAATACTTATTCAATTGCTTATATTAGAACAAATCAGAAAACTCAAAAATGGAAGAAGAAGTATTTGAATTTTATTTTTTTTTTGTTAACAAGAAAGAAGTATTTGAATTGACCATTTTCTTTTATGGGGTTGGGATTTATCATTTAGGCAAAACTTAACTTAAAGTGAATAGTTTAATTGAAAAAAAAGGCAAGAAACTTTCTTTAAACCTTTTTGAAGTTTCAAATGGATCCTTGGAAACACAGTAAAGTAAGTAAATTAAAGTAGAAGAAGATATAGGAATTATGTTATTAACGTTAATATTCGACAAAACATTTTTAAAAGAATAGTACTCTATCTGATCCCCGATTCGTGGCAACTTTGCTTTCCTTTTTATCTATCTAAGTTTGGGGGCTAGGAAGTCTCCCAATAAAAATGTAACAAAAGATAGACAGCGTATGTTTATGGGATACTTGCTTTTTTGACAAAAAGAAAGGATTTAAATCTATTTAATTCATAAAATAACTAGTGTTTATACTACTAGATTATCCTAAATTACTTTTTATCATTAACATTTCAAAACATGTACTTAAATCTAAATTCTCAATGTATATGTATACGGATATGTTAGATTGAGAGCTGACGTAGTCGACCATTAAAGGGGACGAGACACGCCATTGCCATATTGGTGTTTTTCCATGTACTCTCCATGCAGCAATGGTCGATGACGGCTGATTAGTTAAGTGCTTAATTTCGATTTTTTCTTTATTAGCCGTGACATTGGTGAAGTACATGGGATGTATAGTCTAATTTTATTACTAAAACATGAGCTTTTCTAACTATTTTTTTAATTATTATTCGGTTTTCCCTAATTTAAAACGAAGTGATTTGCTCCCCAAAATTCATGAAAAAAATGTGGTTACGACTATTAAAGATTCAAACAAATCCATTTTGTAATTATTATTAGTTTATTTTATTTATTTATTATATTCGATTTTGCCTCCGAAAATTCATGAAAAAAATATGGTTATAGCTATCAAAGATTCCAACAAATCCATTTTGTAATTATCCATTAGTTTTTTTTAAAAGAAAAAACAAATTTAGGCTTTAAAGCTCATGAAAAGATTTGACCATCAAAGGCTTTTCATTTGGTCATGCATTTGAATAAATAAAATGTAAAACCAAAAATAACTAAATGGGAGCATCTCTTAAACAACAAGACTCAAGTCTTAATTTCACTATATGGATTGGATATACAATATTAGAATGTTTTGTCATTGCACTCTATTATAGACTACATTTTTATTAATACCTAAAAACATTATATAATTTTTTACAATTTCTCTCCACTACTTTGTTTTTTTTTTTTTTTAGGATAATCAATTAGGTAGTATTGAACCATAATTAGCAAAAAGAAGTCTAACTAAAAGAGATGGAGAATTTGGATCCCTAAAATCTTTATTCATCCCGCTTTTGCCTTAAGATGTAATCTAGTCGATTTACACATTAACTATTAGGAACAAGAGGAAAACTGCAATTTTAAATTATGAATGTCTTCAATCATGGTCTTTGATCTTCAAGATGGCAATCCTTTCTTCATAATACTGTTACATGCTAACAATGGGCTCACTTCCACTTCTATTCTTCTTTAACTCTGTCTACGCTAGCAAAACAGCCTCTCTTACGGCTAGAGACTCAATCAACTCCACTTCACAAGCATTCACCGACTTGGCAACAGCTACTAATATATGTCTTCTTGTGCATTCGAGCCACAACTCTTAAGCTTGCTCTTTTCTTTGAACGCTTACAGCACCATCGCAGTTCATTTTCACCACACCATCCTCAAGTCTCCGCCATGCTATGTCACCATGTTAACTCACCACCGATGGCTCTACTCTCTAACTTTGCAATTGCGAGCCTTTAGATACTGCAAAATTTGTAATGCCCCCAAAATCTGAAAAGCCACAATCCGTCATGTGTCCTTATAGGATAAAAACACATTAAAACTCTTAACTTATCTAATATTTTGTAACTTGCAATAACTATTACTCACAATTGAAATAATTCATTTGACGACATTCATAATGATTCAAATAATCCCATTATAAGCCACCAAATTCTTGTAAGCAAATCTTGGTATATCATTCTTAATCAAAGTCTAAAAACAGTTGAGCTTCTAAAAATTTATTAGCCTATCATATTCCAATGGAAGTCATCGTGTCAGTACATGTAGAGACTTTGGTTTCTTTCTTTGCCTAGTTGTCATAATAGTAATAGTAATCTACATTCTTCCCATTCTACACATATGACCCTAAGTCCTTGTCATAGGAAGTGTGTTCATATGTGCTGGCAACTAAAAAAAATGATTCTCGAAGGGTGAGATAATACCCAATATGTATAACCTACAAAACATGTGTATGATTAAGCATAACTTAAGCTACATACATTAATGCAATAATGTAAACATTCAAACAATAGGTTATTATTTCATTTAGTCTACAAAATAACAAATGAGTACTCATGACCTCACCAAACCATATATGTATACTTAATATGGGCCCAACACCCATGAGTTCCTAAATTTATCCAAATTATTTCAATGCACGACTTCACTAGGAACAACTTCACATAAAGATCATTGAGGTGCCCCCTTAGGGATCTACTACTATGAGCCCCTACGCCAAGTCAAGCACAACTAGCAAATAACTTAATCCAATCAAATACCAATTATTCTAGTTCCACAACTATCCTAACAATCATAAGTAACAAATAAGATTACACGTACTTGAAAGGAAGGTCTTAATCTTGACTTGTCTTTGGCTAGTAGTTAAATTATAATCTGTCAAAATGTAGAGAATTCAATCTTAGTACTAATCTAGGTATTGTCTAAGTTACTCAATTTTGTTTACTTAATTCTTATAGGATCACTTCTCTTAAGCTGTTGGTAAGGTACACAATCGTGTATTATGGTCATATGCATTTCTATGGATTTTCACAATTTGACATGCTCGTGTATATGGGCGTGTACTGTGGCCGTATACTTTGGCATTGTAGAGTACATGAGTGTATATTGTAGCCATGTATCATTTTGTGAACTTTTATAATTCAACACGCTCAAGTACACAAGTGTGTACTATGACTATGTACCTTTTTATACACTTTTGTAATTTGACACGAGCAGCTACACGAGCATGTACTTAATTGTGTACTCCATTGTTCTATCGTGAATCCTTTTTCCAGTTCACTAATTTCTAATTCTTCAAATCCTAAATGAAATCCCTCACTTCTAAGCCTAATTATGCATTGTTTTTCTCATCATAACACTGGATTGGTTTAATTTAAACGACTTACTGGCTTGAATTATTCTAACGATCAAAGTCTTGTCCTAAACTTTTTGTTACACCAATCATTTTGCAATGAAATCCAATGAATTAACATGAATTTGCATTATACATATGTAAATAGTGATCAATAATTATTGATCGGTTCATTTATTGTGGGCATTTCATTAAGGTATAGAAATCAACTTTCTCTTTTCTAGGGTTTGTCTTTATGTTGTGGGTGTTGTAATATAGAATGTGGGAAAAGAGTTAGAATAATTTATGATGTCCTATTTATATTTCCTTTGTTAAATGATCAAATTGCTCTTGGTACTTAATTCTTTTTATTTTCAATTGCCCTGACTTATTATTTATGATGTTTTATTTATTTTTATCGAGTTTTGCAAAATTGACTCTAGTGATCATCGATCTAAGATTTAACTTTTGTTTCTCGGACATGCATTCATTTCAATGTTTCCATATATGAGCCAAATTATCAAGCACACTCTTTGGCATTTCTCCTTCCAATCACTATCGCTACTTTTAATAAATCTTCGAATAACAACAGCAAACATCTGTCAAATCTCGCTCCTTAGGGATAGTTACACACCTCAAACCTAGGACTTGAAACCACACTATCTTTGTCTAAAAGCAGTCGAGCATTATGTGTTTTAATGACTTCCCCTCATTGTAGAAGCTACAACTGGGTGTGGGTGAATGCCTATACCTTCTTTTGTATGAATTAGCATTCGTTGCAAGGGTATTTGTTTAAGTTCACCAAACATGATGTTTAATCTTTGGCATTGTTTCTGACTTCCAGACTTTAAGGTTTGAAGCTGACTTTCATACGCGATCTTCACCATGTAATTCCTTGTTTTATCAAATGGCCAAACTAGTCTAGCATCATTCTCAGTATTTCTCAATACGATAGACTTAATTGCTTAGGCACTCTCCACAGATCCTTAACCATGCCTAAGTTCTAGACCCTCTGTTGCTCATCAATAATTATACTCAATTGCTTAGGCACTCTCCACAGATCCTTAACCATGCCTAAGTTCTAAACCCTCTGTTGTTCATCAATAATTACGTACGTAGTCTGATTAACATCCACAAATTCCCCTTCAACCAGTTTTAATTTGGAATCTATTAGATCTGTCAGCCAAGGGTCCAACCACATCCTTATGCTTCTTCTATCCACCACCGGATCTTTACCCTTTTGAATACTCTGCTATCATATCACCACAACGCTCAACTTCCTCTAAATGACTAAAAAAATTATTACTTAGGAAAGTATCTACTCTTCTAGATTTGAACCCATAAAGCATTAGGATTTGAGTTTACAAATTTCCAACCAGCTCTTCTAATGTATTAATCCTGAATTGTGATCTCCCACCACCAAAATCTAGCCATATTGGAGCTAACTTCCTTGCACCACATCCTTAGGAGCTTATATACATTTACTGAATAAGTAGGATTGGCAAAACCTACTGCCTTTATGAGTATTTCCTTATCACCTGCAGATAGCAGCAAGCTTTTCCATCCTTGAGTTTGCTTCTAATTATGTCCTTTACAGACCCCATAACTTCATTCTTTGACCTTCTCCTCTCTGTAGGTAGCCCTAAATGTTTTCTTGAATCGTGACATTTTTCAACCCCTTTAACTCTAGGTATTTCTCCTTTTAAGTCCTCTAGAATATAGTTGCTGAAAGGACTTCTGAAAGTTGATTCGTTGACACTATGGCTCTGCAATATATATTCATAATGGTTTTGAGTCTTGCCAAAGTTGAAGCTTTAGCCTCTTTAAGGAATAAAGAATCGTTTGCAAAGAAAAGATGGGTTAGTTTATGACTTAATCTTCTAATTTTAATTTTTTTTATTTGCCTAAAGGTCTCATTGTTAAAATTATCTTCAAGAGTGTGTTAGCTACTAAAGGAAACAAGTAGGAGAATGGGGGTCCCCTTATCTTATTCCTCTTTCAGGCTTTACAATCCCTACCATTTTCTCATTTACCATAAGGTTACAGGTTATGCAATCAAGACCATTCAGACCAAATATCATTAAAACCCAATTTTTGCCAATAAAGCCTCCAAAAAACTCTATTCTACTTTGTTGTACGTTTTTGGCTTTGTCAAGCTTTATAGTACTATCAAATTGTCACTTGATTTGTTTGACTATGATGTGTGAAAAACTTTATGTGCAATGATCACATTATCCTAATTGATCCTAAATGGAATAAAAGCATTTTGGTTTTGGGAGATGATAGTATCAAGAAAGGTTGAAGCCTATTAACCAAAATCAGCGAAATAATTTTATAAGTAAAGTTGCAAAAGCTAATAGGACGGAATTGAGATTCATATTCAGGGCACTTAAACTTTGGCCTTAGGATAAAATCAATTGCATTAAAATTTAAAGCCTCTAAATAACTGGATTCTACTTTTTATACACTTTGGCCACGTCAATCGTTATAGCACGATCGAAGTGTTTACTTGATTCGTTTAACTTTAGTGCATGAAAAACTTCATGAGCAATGAGCACATTATCGTAAATGATCATAAACGAAATAGAAGCACTTTGATTTTTGGAGATGATAGTTTCAAGAAAGGTTGAAGACTATTAGTCAAAATTTTCGAAATAATTTTAAAATAAAAGTTGCAAAAAAGCTAATATGGCAGAATTGAGATACATATTTAGGACACTTAATTTCTAGTATTAGGATAAGATTAGTTGCATTAAAATTTAAAGGAAGAATAACTGTTTCAAAAAAGTTCTTGATGGACTTTGACGATAAATCTTCACAAACATTCTAACTTGTTTGATGAAACAGACCATCGAATCCATCTACATTGGGGCTTTGAAAGAAGCTAGATGAAAAACTGCTCTCTTCACTTCCTCTTTCTCTAGTGGTTTAGTTAGGCTTTAGTGCATCTCCTCATTTATCACTGAACCCATCAACATTAGTACCACACCAACTTCACTTATACCTGTTGTTTGGTGCAGTTTGTTGTAAAATTGTGGAACTTTTTAACCATTTCATCCTCATTGTCCAGTCATCTATTTTCTTCATCTTGGATTTGAAGGATCTTGTTTCTAGCTCTTCTCACAAGTATTATGTGGCCAAAAAAAAAAAAAAAATTATATCTTTGTCACCACACTTGATCCGGTTCACTTTTATTATGTTGATGCTAATAAAAATTTTCTTCAGACACCTATTCAAGTATCGATTTCAATCTTCTCTTAACATCCAGGTTTAAGTGGGAAACTGCTTTGCCTTACTCTTGTTATAGCTGAAGTGTTAAGCCTTCTATTACCTCTACATTGTTTCTGACATTCAAAGCCTTCCACCTGAACAATGCGCTCTTGCATGTTTTTATTTCTCTTAAGTCCTCTTGTATCCATTGGTTGTGCTGTATCATTCTATGCATCTACTATCACCCTCTCATATCCTTCAATTGTTAGGCAACTTTGCTCGAACTTAAACAACTTACTTCCCCTAGAACCTTTCCTACGATTTTCTATAGAGGGGAATAGTCTAATCTTGTATCACTAGGATATGTATTTGAGTGGTTAGGATGTTAAGTTTATTTTATAAATAAATCATATGAGTTTATATGTATAATTGATAATAATAACCGTGTAATAAACTATTATATTAAGTAAAGTTCAAATAAAGTGATTTAATAAAGATATGGATTTTAATGCGTTAAAGAAGTATGGGTTATTATGTATAGAGGCTAAAAATATTGTTTCTTATTTTATGATGAATAAAATTGGAAATAATAAAAGTTAATAAGTTGTTAACCTATGAATATATATATGGTTGTGATCCCAAGTTATTGATGATACTATTTGTTATCTTTTACAACCTATCATTAGAAAGAATAAGAGATAAGAAATCTTTAAGAGACATTTTACTAACTTGGAAGGCTACACCATCACATCAAATAAAGAGATTTACAAATCATGAATTTAGGTACACTTTCATTCTTTACTTTTGTATTTTGTGTCTTAATTTTACATATGGATTGTCCCTGGGTAATATATTTATAAGAATCATTATATGAAAATCTCAAAAAATGGTATTAAAGCTTTCATGTGCGAGATTAGAGCCAAAATTTAACAAGGTTTCATTATTTTTCGTGAATCTTATTTGAGGGCCATGTTTGTGATTAAAGTTGATATGATATTGCATGAACTAAGGTTTTTTTGATTGAAAATATAAATATTATATAGATTTGTAATACAATCATAATTGCAATTTAGCCTTAAATTAAGATAAGATTGAAATTAGAAAGAAATTAGGGTTTATGAGATGCAGGAATTAGGAAGAATTCAATTTGTGTAGAGTACATGCCTAAAGTATACAGTTGCGTTTTGGGTCATGTACCTTGAAGGAGGATGGAGTGAAAAGAATAAGGGCATGTAAAGTAATTGGAAGTTACCAAGACATACATGGCCAAAGAACACGGGTTGTGTTCTAGGCCGTGAATCTTTGAGCAAGGAAACATACTAGGTATACGATGTCAAGTCTAATTTTAGATTTCCCTCAATTTAACTTATATTAAGTTCAACCCACTTAATACAAGTTACTTGATGGTAAAATTAAGGAATACACTCTATTTTATTTTATTTTCTAAAAATTTGGAGTCACCACTTATCTAAGTTGGAAAATAAAATGAGTTAAGACCTTAGCTTACTACTAGTCTGCAATTTTTCTAGAAAATGATTTTTAGAAAAAAAAAAAAACCTAGAGACATTAGGCTTGGGAGCTATCTTATTAAAACCTTAAGGTTACTACTTACTATTTTTCAAAAATTGAATTAAAGGCTTCATATAAATTCCCTACATGATTATGTATTAAAAAAAAAACATTTTCATGCACATAAGACACAAAGTAAGTCAATGCAATGTTAAAAATTATTTATCTATTTTTACGATGAATTTTCTCTTTATTATTATTATTATTATTTATTTGAAAACTTAATTTAGAAAATAATTTTTTTTTTGCAATTTTTATGGTTGCCTCATAAGCACCTACATACCTGCTAGTCGAGATCAAACCAACATAGTTTTATTTTATTTTATTAAAACTTTAATGTATTGGTCAATTTTATTAATGAAAATGAACCAGGTTTACGTTTATTATCATTTGAATTTTATTTAGAAAAATTCTAATTCCTATTTTTATTATTCCCATTTTGTTTTTAAAAACCTAAAGTCTAAAATTTGAAAATACCCATTTAAGGTTTTTATTTCATGAAAATCATTTTTCTAAATGACAAAATATTTTTCAATTATTATTATTTATCAAAAAATGTTTAAGGAAAATCATACCATGGATAACTAATCAATTTTTAACTTTTAATTTCATTTTTATTTTATATTATTATTAAAAAAATTTAAACTACTTAGTAACCTAATAAACCCTAGATGACAATTACGCTACAACACCTAGAGTCTACATAGTGGTTTCCTCCTAAAAATCAAGAGATTAGCTAACAAGCCTAAAATGCCATGTTTGGAAAATATGAGTTTTTATTAAATGTGATGTGGTGAAATCTTAAAATGATTAAGTTTAAAAAAATGAAGTTGTTATTAAAATGCAATTTTTTTTTCAAAACATAATAAAACTCTTTATGACTCTTATTTGAAGAATACAAATTTAATTTTTTTTAAATTTTTTATGAAGAAACATGCTATTTGCTTATTTATCTATTAATTATCATTATTTTTTTTAGAAGGATATGCAAATTGTATGAAAATACTACTTTTCATACATAGACATGGCCATGTAATCAATTGAACACATTAACATACTAATTAGCCATATTAAACACCCATACGAAACATGTGAATATGACATGATGATTGATCATATCATACACAAAAATTTGTTAACTAAATATGTCAACCATGTAAACATATTAATTGATTACATTAACTATGCAATCATGACTAACATGTAGATACTCGACTAAATATGCAATAAATACACAAGATATGCAACAAATCATGTTAATTACGTAATTTCACTGTTAGCTAATATAAAACATGCTAAAAGAATATTAAATAATTATGTGAATTAAGTGTGCCAATAATAATACCAATAATACAATATAATTGATTATGCAAAATCAAATGACTGGAGTGCTAACATGAAAAATAGTAATAACAACGCCAATTATGCAAACTAAAAGGTTAGTAAACCATTAGAAATTTCTAATTCTTATTATTATTTCTCCCTTCTTTTTCTTCTTCTTCTTTTAAGCATTATTTAGTATACTAACACATCCCTACAAAAGTCAACTTGTTAATAAAGATGACCTACACTAAATGACACAAATTAATACTTTTCTTTTCTGATGTGATAATTCTCATATTATTGTTTAGTTTCTATTTATTATTATTATTTTTTATTGAGATCATTTTTAGTATAATTAAATAATAAAAATAAACTAATAATAAAAAAATAAAAATAAAAACAAAACTTGCAAATGAATTAGCACTAGATCTAAGTATGTAAGGGTCATTGTTAGCTTAGCTCAAGTTTGTCAATGGATCATTGCTTGAGCCAAATATAGAATAATGTGCTACGAGTTGCTATTCGGTGGTGCTCTGGTGGTTATCGATGCAGGGGTTTGTCGGGCTACTAACTCAACTGCCTCAGACTTGTTACTAGTGTTATCTTGCACCCAAGTTACTCCTAAATTGCAGTTCATGAACACCCATTGGTGGCCATGACCTCCCTCTTTGATTCAATCAATCTTTAGATTATTAAAAGTAAAAATAAGTTTTTTCTTAATCTTCGTAACCTAAGGAATCTATTGCAACCTATAATTTGCTTCAAGGTTATGTGTGTGGAAAGGAAATCTAAAGAGAAGATTACAATGGTTGCAGGTTGTCTACAGAGAGAAAGTGGATGCTTGAAGCAGATAGGGATGATTTGAATGTTCCTCCTAGCCCCTCTGAGTTTAGGGAGGTTTAATCTATTTATAGACTTCATTAAACGAGCTCGATAAACATAATACAATATGAATCGAATCTTGGATTAAGATATGTGGGACTCTATTTTATCGCTTGAAGATTTGAGCTATTCATTTTAATATTAATATTAATCTTCGATATAAAACAAATTTTAAGTTAAAAATGATAAGATTTAATGAAAATTTGGTTAAAAATAGCCTGATTTTGCTTTGATTCAAGTTCATCCACATGTTGCCCTCTTTCTTTACTCTTTTGGTTATGTTTGAAAAGAGGTAGGGGATGATCACATGTCTTGCATGTGATGCCCTACCAACCAATAGCATGTTGCCACATGGTAGCTTGAAAAAGGAGAAAAACATATGTCCTCCTATTAAAGAGCTCAAACCCACAACCTTGAGGACCCCAATTCATGAATGACTTAGATCCTAACCAACTAGACTAGTTTTTTTTTTTTTTTTCTCAATTTTTATTGCATGCAAAATTTACTTAACTTAACAATATAGACTTGGGCCAAAAATTATAAAATTGGACTTGGACTTAACTTAATGGACTAAACCTACATTTTTTAATCTTTGCTTATTTCACTAAATAACATTTCCATTTCTTTTTTCCTATTTTTATGTATTTTTATCTTTTTTTTTTTAAATCTTATTTGTAAACCTGACCCATTTTATAGAAAACTAATTTAAAAAAGGGAAAAAATGGGGTGTCTACACATGGCTAAGAATACGGCTATGTTTATGGTCGTGTAACTTATTCATTTAGGTTTGTCTAAAGTACACATGCAAGAACACATCTGTATTTATGCCTGTATACCTCAAGAATGATGAACATGGCTAATAACATGGTTGTGTTCCACCCATAAACCCTCAAGTTTAATAAAAATAAAAAATTTAGGAGTGGGTAATTTGTAACTTGATTTAATTATGGCAAACTATTATATATCTATTATTTGAAATGAATGATTGAAGTTGTACATTGCCAAAGTAACTTCTGTTATCAAAGTTTTTCATTTTGAATAAATAGAAACGGTTATATGTATGTTAATCATGCAATCATTGATTGGCCCAAAAGAAGATTAATGATTGGCTAATTTACTTCCATACCTACAGTGATAAATGTGTGATAACTGTTTGTTTGTTTGTTTTTTTTTTTTTTTTTGGTGAGTGATTAATTGGTCTAAAGAAAGGCTTAAGCATTTGATAAACTTTAATTATCAATATTTGATCAATGCACCAAGTATATCATTTACAAGTTGATATTTTTGTCCAAAGACTAGATATCAATATTATGTTAAGTGTCTTGTGATGAGATTTGCCATTAGTTGAATTTTTCTTTAATTGTATATTTCAGTATGAATATGCATTATTTGAATTTTTTTAATTGTATGTTTCAATATGAATATGTGTTTAATTACATTTTTCTTATTTTGTAAATATCTCTGCAAATATTAATTCTTTTCCAATGTTGAATGGCATAAATTTTAAGACATGATAAGAGAATGTGATGATCATTCTTGAAGTCATGGACTTGGACTTAGCATTAAAGGAAGATTACCCTCGTACCATAATTGATAAGAGTACCTTAGAGGAGAGGAGAGAGATGGAAAGGTGGGAACCATCAAATCACATAAGTCTAAGGGTCATGAAACGTGCCATTCCGAAAACATTTAAGGGCATTATGTTTGAAAGTATACAAAAGGCTAAAGACTTCTTAAAGGACCTTGAGAAAAGATTTTCCAAGAATGAGAAGGCTGAAACAAGTGCACTCATGATAGAACTTATCTCAATGAGGTATAAAGGAAATGTAATATTAGAGAATACATCATGAAAATGTTTCATATTGCCTCAAAACTCAAGGCACTCTAGCATAATTTGGTCATTTTAAACTACAACTGTTAAAAGGACTCTTGATCCCTTAATGAGCTTATCTCATACTACGTTTAGGAAGAGGAAAGGTTAAATCATGAAAGAACTAAAATTGCTCACTTAGCTAGTACTTTTAAAGATAAAAGGACAAAGAAGAGAAAGAAAGGTAGAGAGGCTATGGCACAAACACCACAAAAGAAATAACATAAGGACTAAATTGAGCATACTTGTTTCTTTTATGGTATAGAGGGACATAAGAAGAAGCATTGTACCAACCATCATGCCTTGCGTGTAAAGAAAGGTATGCTTCTTAACTTTTTTATTTAGAGATTAATTTAACTATAATACCAAGACACATGTGGTGGATAGATTTAGGTGCAACAACTCACATTAGTGTGTCTATGCAAGGTTGTTTGAGTTGCTAAAAGCCTAGTAATGGTGAAAGATACATTTACCTTGGTGATGGCAAATTGGTAGAGGTCGATGCAATAGGGAACTTTAAATTATTACTTAGAACTGGTTATTATTTGGATTTGAATGAGACATTCATTTTACTGTCTTTTAGATGGAATTTCATTTCAATTGTCACTTTAGAAAAATTTAGTTACACTTGTTTATTTGGCAATAGCTAGTTTTGTTTCTTTCATGAGTCAAAATTAGTTGGTACTGGTTCATTATCATATGGTAATAATCTTTATTTACTTGATATAGTTCCTCTTATAATGAATCCCTATATGTTAATTTAAGAAATTTAAAGCGCAAATTAATCGTTGAGAATTTAACATTGTTATGGCACAAGAGATTAGGTTATATCTCTAAAAGGAGAATAGAAAGACTAGTGTTTGGCAATATTCTCGAATCTCTTGATTTTACTGATTTTGATACTTGTATTAATTTTATTAAAGGGTAACAAACAAATGTTAGGAAACTAGATGCCAATAGGGCTATAGAAGTTTTAGAACTGATACATATAGATATTCATGGGCCATTCTCTACAGCTTCTTAGAATGGTCAACAGTATTTTATAACATTCATAAATTACTTCGTTAGATATGGTTACTTGTTTCTAATTCATGAGAAATCTTAGTTGCTAGATGTGTTTAAAATCTTTAAAGCTAAAGTAGAGAATCAACTAGGTAAAAGAATTAAAGCTATCAGATTTGACCGTGGTAGTGAATACTATAGTAGATATGATGGATCAAGTGAACAACGTTTAGGACCATTTACTAAATACCTAGAGGAATGTGGTATTGTCCCACAATAAACCATGTCAGGCTTGCCTGCAATGAATGGTGTTGCTAAAATACAAAATAAAATGCTTAAGGATATGGTAAGAAGTATGCTTAGTCATTTCACTTTATCAGAATCACACTAGGGAGAGGCTTTGAAAACCACAACATACTTGCTAAATAGAGTACTAACTAAGGCAACTAAGAAAACCCCTTATGAGCTTTAGATAAGTAAAAGGCCTAGTTTAAAGCACTTAAATATTTTGAGATGTCCAGTTAAGGCTAGGCCATATAGGCTAAATGAAAAGAAATTGGATTCTAGAACTGTTAGTTGCTATTTTATTAGGTGCTTTAAAAGATTAATGGGTTACAAATTCTATGATCTCGCTATAAAAAGGAATTTTTGAGATGATTAATGTTAGGTTCTTTGAGGATGTTGTATTTGCGAGAGGAGATAGAGCTAAGGATTTTGTCTTTTGAAGAGGAACAAGTTGATATTTCTCAAATTGCTATTGATAGCACTCAGGATCAAATTATAGTATTTGATGCTACTTAAGAAGAAAATCTAGAATAAGATAATATAAATGAATCTCCTGTTCTAGAACAATAAACTCTACAACCGTAAGGACTAGTAACATTAAGGAGACCCATTAGAGAAGGAAGAAGCACAATTCTGGAGGATTATGTTGTGTTTCTTCAAAAACATGAGGATGTCAAAGGAATGATAGAAGATGATTTAATCAACTTTCGATAAGCCATGAAAAATTTTGATTCTCAAAAGTGGATAGATGCTACGAAGGAGGAGATGAAATCCATGAGAGACAATCATGCATGGGACCTTGTTCCATTACTTTAAAATATGAAACCCATTGGTTGCAAATGGATATTTAAAACCAAAGGGGATTTAAAAGGCAATATAGAAAGGTACAAGGCATGTCGTGTCACTAAGGGCTTTACACAAAAAGAAGACATTGATTATAAAGGGACTTCTTCTTCGATTTGACCAAAAGACTCTTTAAGGATAATGATGATACTAGTAGCTCACTTTGATCTTAAGTTACATTAGATGGATGTAAAGATAGTGTTTCTCAATAGTGACATTGATGAGACAATCTACATGGAGTAATAAAAAAACTTTGTTTTAGAAGATTCAAAGCAAAAGGTGTGCAAGTTAAAGATATCCATTTATGGACTCAAGTAGCTGTCTTGGTAATGGTATCACAAATTTCACCAAGCTATCATCTCGTTTGGTTTTGAGATGAATGTAGTTGATGATTGTGTATACCACAAGTTCAGTAGGCGAAAGTTTATTTTCTTGGTTTTATATATAGATGACATACTGCTTGCCACAAATGATATAGGCCTATTATATGATACCAAGAAATTTCTATTAAAGAATTTTGAAATGAAAGATCTTGGAGAAGCCTCTTTTGTATTAGCAATCTAGATATATCAAGATCATTCTTGAGGTATTCTTAGATTATCTCAAAAGGGTTATATTGAGAAAGTGCTCAAATCATTTTTAGTGAAACTCACTTTGAGCTTATGTTAATATGATTGATGGATTGGGTTGTTTGGAAATACAGTTGGTTTTGATAGAAAAATTTATTGAGTACTCATAAGAATTATACATAATTATAAAGAACACACATATAGCTTAAGTGGGAGATTGTTAGGTTTATTTTATAAATAAATTGTGTGAGGTATATGTGTAATTGAAAATAATAATTGCGTAATAAAGCTATCATATTAAATAAAGTCCAAATAAAGTGATCTAATGAAGATATGAACTTTAATACATTAAAGAAGTATGAGTTATTATGTGTAGAGATCAAAGATATTGTTTCCTATTTTATGATAGATGAAATTGGAAATAATAAAAGTTAACAGATTGTTAACCTATGGATATATATATATATAGTCATGGTCCCCAAGTTATAGATAATACTATTTTGTTATCTCTGATAACCCATCATAAAAAAGAATAAGAGACATGAAATCTTTAAGAGATATTCTGCTGACTTGGAAGGCTGCACTATTATATCAAATAAAGAGATTCATAAGTCATGGATTCATGTACACTTTTGTTTTTTTACTTTTATATTTTGTTCCCTAATTGTGCACATGAATTGCTCCTAAGTAATATATTTATGAGAATCATTACATGAAAATTCCAACATAGGAAGCTTTAAATCCATTCCACATTACCCAAAACCTTGCTTTAACCTATCCTTTTAAATTTTCTTCCCTGTGGCTAGACTAAGTGAAGACTTGTCCTTGAAAGCCTACGTTAGTCAACCGACAGTCATATATCATGTTTTAGAAGACAAAAATTTATCTCTATGGCCAATCTGACCTCTCTTCTCTTTTTTAGCTAGTATTTCATTATTCGAATCGCTTATCACTAGCCAAAGATCATTGATCTAGAGAGATGTCTCTTAGCTTACCCAACAATCCCAAGCCATTTTGAAAATCAGGATTAGTGCAACACCACAACAATCTAGCTTTTTTATTTTCTTGCTTACACATATTAAGAATCTAATAAACTGAGACAAGATTTTAGGATCTTTATTTGCATTCCACCTCTTCAACAAAGAGTTAGCCCTCTTGATGAACCAATTGGCTCCATGTACACTACATAATCTTCTCCTTATAACTTTTATCCTGCTCTTCTTATTTTTTAGTCTCCATTAAGAAGATCATTGTGCCAATATTATAATAATTCTTTTTAGTGCTCTTTTTGTCCAGGGATAGCTTAATCCTTGACAGTTCCGGTTTATAACAAATATAATGATCATGCAATTGAAAGTTAGTCACTATGGCCATATCTAAAGATGTTTGTAACTTTTTTAACTTGCACTTGTACCAACTAACTTTCAAACTCTAGCTTGTGTTTCACTATCCTCTAGCTTCTAATATGAGCACTCTTTCTTTATCTCTTAAATGAAGTTCTTTTATAACTGAAGGCATTTGTAACCGTTTCCTTTCCTCTCTTAAGCTTTAAGTAACTGTCTTCAAATTTAGCTTGTGTTCCTTGTTCTTTTAAATTACAGGTTGGTTGAGGCTTCTGTAATGAGGAAGTAATTAGGCTTAACTTTACTTGTAGTACTAGGAACATAATGTAAATAAGGATGGTTAAAATTGTTGATAGCAGGGGCATGAAGGTTCAAAAGAGTAGGCTTATGAAATTTGATTGAATGTAGAGGTAGAATAAAAAATGATAAAAAAACAACTAACTAACGTGGAGTGAACAATAGAAGGAATTTGGGAGTAAAACCAAATAGTAAAAGAAATGAATCAAATAGATAAAGAAATGGAAAATTAAAGATTGGTGAGGAACCGGTATAATAGGTACCACTTAAGTTTGTCAAGACCATAAAGGGAGAGAAAAATCGCTCTCTAGCACAATTTCTAGTTGATTCTAAACTATCTCAATAGCTAACTCATATTATAAATTGCATCTTTATACATAGTTAAGCCATCTTAATCGTGTTTTCCTTATCTTTCCAATTATGGTACTCTAACTTTCTCTCTAATATTATCATTTCTAATCTTATACATTCTCAATGACAATAGATCTATTTTAGCAATCACATCTTTGTGACTCTCATCTTTACTTATGTCCATAATTTACTTCTCATATTATCATCCATAAAGCATTGTTGGGCTTATGGCCCTTCGATAGAACTTACCTTTAAGTTTTATGGACATCTCAAGATTGCCTAGAATATCTCGAACACCTTTCTTTATCATCTTAATTTATATATGTAATAACTTTAATAAATACATCAAAAGGACTTAAGCTTTTTCTTTTTCTTTTTTTTTTTTGCAATTTTCCATTTTAGATTCTATGTTTTATTCTTTTATTACTTTAAGACGCGGGTTTCAAAAATAAGTCAAGATATGGCCTGTGTTACTCTAGGTTATTTTGACTCATTTAATAAATTTGAGTCCTTAAATGATTAAGAAAAAATAACTCTTGAAATAGGAAAAGAAGAAGAAGAAGAAGAAGAAGGAAAACTTGGGTCCTTTTAGAGCATTTCTCCTGCTTTTTCACTTTTTGCTTTACAATCACCTCAAATATGAGTACTAAGATAGGTTACATTGAAGAAGTTTTTTTTAACAAATTAGAGGTTTGAAGATTTTTTATCAAGACTTATAACTAAACTTCAATTAGACTTCAATAAATAAATAAGAAAGTAGTGTGAAAAAATAAAATTGGATGTTGAGTGAAATTAGAGCTAATGTTGACCTCTAACATAGAATGGTCAATCTAAACAAGACTATAATGAAAGATTAGAGGAAGAGTATAAAACTATTAATTGGAGCCAAGGAATAGGTAATATCAAAAACTAGTTGTACATGTTTTGCTACCTAAATAAAAGCCCAAATGTCTCTGTCGAGTCTAATTTTTGAATTCCAATTCCTAATCCGATATAGACTAGACCATATGCTCATTTAATGTAGATCCTCGACTTGAGTTAGGAACTTCGTTTTATTTTTGGAGTCATCACCCAACTGTTGTTGGGAAAAATTGAATTAAGACTAAAGGAGCGGATTAGTCTTAATTTGGACCACTAGTCATCGTTATTTCCTCTTCTCGTTTTTGTGAGAAGAGAAAAAGGGAAAACCAGAGTTTCTAGGTTCGGAGGCTAACCTATTAAAACCTTTACGGTTACCACCTAATCTCTTAAAATTGTCTCTTTTAGAAATGTGTTTTATTGTGTTTCTGTTACTTTTCATTATGTTTTTTAATTATTTCAAGAAAAAAGGATTTTTCATTCATTTTAGGGGTTGACCCGAATGGGTGCCTACGTACCTGCTACTCAGGATCAAACAAGCCGTAGTTCGCTTTTCTGAAAACTTTAAGTTTGTTTGTGAATTTTAATTTTGAAATCTCTTTTGCTTTATGTTCTTACCATTTTGGGGATTTTTTCTAAAAAATTCTAAGCCTAAGCTTTAATCTGATTTTGAAAATGATTTTTAGGGAAAAACATCAATTTTGGATTTATTTGAAGAAAAGGATTTTTCTAAGTTCTAAAACTCATTTTTTATGATTCTTTTATAATTTTTGAATTTTTTTATGATTTTTATGATTTTCTTTATTGTTTGTGATTTCTGGGAATTTTTTTGATTTTTGTTGATTTTTGTGATTTTTGGAAATTTTTGTTGAAAATGGAAACAAATAAATAACTAATAACAAATAACAAAAACTAATAAATAAATAACTAAGCAAATAACAAAAACCACTAAATAATAAATTAATTCGGAACAAATAAATAAACAAAATAAGTAAATAAAATAAAATAAAATAAAAAAATCCAGAAAATCCGACTTACCTGGATCCGGGTCGGTGCGCGGGTCGGGTCGAATCGGGTTGGGTCGGATCGCTCGGACACGGCGGCGGGGAAGGCTCGTTCACGGCGTTTCGGTGGCCTTTTGCAGCGGGTGAGGTGTCGAATCCTAGCTTCTCGAGGTTCCTGAATCCAATGGTGGCGGTGGTTTGCTCCCAGATCGCCTCCTGGTGGTGGTTCAACTTCGACCGGTGCTTCGCAGTTTTGGGTCTCCTCCGATGCTCGCCGATTTGCACTCTTTCCTCACTTTCTCTCAATTCTGATTCGTGTTTTGGCTTCCTCACCTCCTTCTCTATTTATAGGCACTTGAAACTGAGCTGGATAAGCTCGGATTTCCTCCGATCGAAGCTAATCGGATTTTCGGTTAAAAAAAACCAACTCCGATTTGTGTCTATCCATCGATTTGTTGCAATTTGATTCCAATTAGATAATGTTTATCTTATTTCTATTGAAGATCTATTGGATTTGTGCAAAAAATTGAATCGAAACGGCCGAAATACGAATTTTTCCTTCCGCTGGCGATCTCGGGCTCGAGGTAGGAGACGATCACGTGCCCGGCGCGTGCTCTTCCTCCAGCCAATCAGATTCTGCCATGTGTCCTAGGTAAATGAAAAATTCGCAAAACGCGGAAACTACTTCCCCCGCGTTTCAAACCCGCGACCTCGCACCTGCACCGCGCGCCTTAGCTCATAGTCCGGACCAGCTGAGCTAGCCCACTTTCCTGATTTTTCTAATTTCGCAAATTGCATATATGCAATGCGATTTTTCTATTTTTTTTGTATTTTTTGAAAATTCCAAATTTTGTAAAAATTGTTTATTATTTATTATTGCTATTTCTGAAATCATTTTTCAAAATTGATGTGTTTTCCTATTTATCCTTATTTTTTTTGAATATTTTTACTATTTATACTAAATTAGAGGAAAATTGGGAAAAATTAAAAATTGATTATTTTTTGGTATTATTGACTCCTAGGGCAAAAATGGGGTGTTTACAGTCTCCAATTAACCTTTTTTTGTCAAGCATTTGATGGTAGCCTATGTTTTAAGATTGTGAATCTACAATATCAACCCCCACCCCCCACCACTTGGACCTTTTTTTTGCCCCAACCATTATATTGCAAAGGTTCAGAGTGAGTGTGTTACCCTATTGTACATGGTACCTACTCATATTATGCTTGATCAGGAAGGTTCCGGATAGCAATTTTCTAGAATTTGCTTCTGTAGAATAGGGTATGGATATGAAATCTTTATACCATGTACCCCCCATAGAATTTATACTCTAAGGCATGCATTGTATTGGTATTATGGTACCGTATATCTATTCTATAAACTTTATTAAGTAATGTAATATATATTAATGAACGAGAAATATCTTTGTATTTTTTTTATCAAGAAAAGAATAAAAATAATATTATATTTTTGCTAAAAAGAAATAGTGAACCTAACATTAACCCTAAACTTATGGTTTGCTGCATCTCTATAGTTGACAATTTTCATTCCAATTTGTTATAGATTTCACAAGTTTTATTTGATATTATATAAACTTGAAATAATAAAGATTAAAAAATTATTATTATTATTTTTTATATCACATATCTTGCTATAAGTGCTATAAGTTTTGAATATGGAACAATTTGTAATATCACATATAGATTTTTTTTTTCTTAAATATCACATAAATTTAAAATTTATAGATAGATAGAAAGAATTTATAGGTTCCACTTGGTACTTATACCTTGTAGATTTTACTGAGTATAAGTTTCAAAGTGGTTGATAAGATATTATAAGATAAGTTTTGGTTCCAAAATTTAGGAATCGTTATTTTATAAGTCAGGGTATAGATAGAGCTCATACTTTACTCACCTTGTACTTACTTACCCTTAGTGAAGGCCAACCTTTTAAGGTTTAAATGTTTATCCTTTCTTTTTCTTTTTTAATTTTTCATCCTTAGTTCACTCTATCCCTAATTTCATTGATCCACAACCAATTCCCTATTAGACATTAAGCGAGGAATCCACTTAAATAATGCGTTTTTTTTTTAAATTAATCGCAAAATGGGGTATCTAGAAAACTTATTCTAAAAATCGGTCTCAAAGGCGTATATCTAGAACATGCCTTTAGTCAAGCCAAATTTGGCCCAATTGAAGACGTGAACCAAGTACGTGCCTTTAGTACACAACATCAATTATTTTTGCAAGCTCTACCCCTATAGTCAATAATTTTTTTTACCAAACCCACTACCCTCAAATAATTTAATATAAGACATTGCACATACACCTAGGGACAAAATTAATTTGTCTACATTCCACTCTCCTTTACACATACAAAGAATCTTGTTCTTAACGATTCACACAAAGCATTACTCCCTTACATAGAACATTACTTCTTCACATAGAAACAAAGTTCCTTACACAGGTTAGAATTAGAAGCAGAAGAAAATGTTGTAGATCTACAAGCTCAAGTCCTCATTCATTAAATCCTATCATTGAAATCACTAAGATGTTTCCATATCTTCAATAAAGAACTTGATCAAGACATATTTTGGTATGTATTTTCATCAATAATTGATTTTTTTTTCTCATTGTGTTATTTTTCATCATTTTAGAAAACTATAGAATATTTGAGTTGTGATTGTTTGTATTTTTTTTTTCCAAATATTGGTTCTTGTTCTTAGTTTGCATTGTGTTAGACTTGATTTATGTAAATTTTGTAGCACACGACATGAGGTAGTTAGTTATTTTGTTATTATGTGAAATGTTTGCGCATAATACTTGAAAAATGTTTTAGAGGAGTTTATATGAGAAGAAAATGAACATTGTGATAACTTAAAATTTTCAACTCTTTGTATTAATTTTATCATTTAAAAAAATTTTAGAATATTGATATTGTGATAATTTATAATGAGTTTCTATTTTTTTTTTCAAATATTAGTGCTTATTGTCAATTTGTAGTGTATTAGTTTGTTGTATTTAATGTTTGCGGACAATATGTATTTAACAAAATGGGTATTTTTTAAAAGATTTTTAAAATGAAAGTCATTTTTTTTTAAATTTAATTTTTTATATGTTAATTTCAAAAATATTTTTGATTTTTTTTAAATTAAAAATTTTAAAAATTTTCTTTTTATTAAAATTTAATTTATTTGTAAGAAAGTTTTTTTTTTAAATTTAAGTTAATTTTAATTTTTTTTCAATTTTTATATTTTTTACATAATTAAAAAATTTTCATTATTTTTAAATTAATATTGTAGATACCTCATTTTTGCCCTCAGTATAGATTTTTTAAATAAATAAATAAAAATGATAAAAAATAATAGTAATAATTAAAAATGGCCTGTTTAATAAAAAACATAATAATAAGTAACAAAAAACAATAATAATAATTTTTTTTTGATAAAATTAAGGAGTATGAGTCTCTAAATCAAGCTCGGGACTTCAAATCCGTAGAAATTAATTAAAATGTTAGCTTATAAGTAAATTAATTGCAACTAATAAATCAAGAAATGGGCTGGCTCAGTTGGTTTGTGTGTGCACCTAGGTGCGTGCGAGGGAATGTTGGTCATGAGTTCAATTCTTACAGAGGCACTTTGTGCTGTTTTCTTTTTTTCCTTTCCAACCGCCACGTGGCAGCATGCTATTGGCCAAAGGAGGCACGTGCGGAGCACGTGATCTTCTTCCTCAGATAGGGTTGACTAGAGCATGGCGAAAGAGAGAAAAATCCTGGTTAGCATATCTCATTGAATCTTGACAATTTTTTTTTTTTTATGGATTTTCATGCAAAACAACTTAGAAATTATCCAGGATTTACTTCGTTTAACTAATTCGCATCAACAACAACAAATTTGAGTGATTCAAAGGATTGGGTTTTATCTTCAAAATGACCATCATTGATTTGAAATAATCTGTACATGCTAATCCATTTCCAAACTTGTCACTATAAATAAGAGTTCGGGAAACATCACTGGTGGTCGGATTCGTGTTTAAAAAGGCTCCTAATCACTTTAACCAAGCTCTTTCTCTCTCTAAGGCATCTATACCGCGCTCCACCTTCTCTCTAGATTTCCTCCACACTTGTGCAACCACATATTGTAATCCAAGTAACAATAGATTCCTTAGGTGATGTAGGTTTAGAGAAACTCCATCTTTGCTTTCAACAAGTTGGAGGTTGCTTAGATTGGAAAACACAAATTTGGCCATTGTCGGCTGCCTCCAAACCACCACCTAGGCTAGTTTTTTAGGTAAAAAAACCTCAGATTTGTCTTCTACACCCTCAAAAACCTAAGGAACCACCCCTCAACCACCTCAGATCTTCACTAGAGTGCTACTGACGAGGACCCTTTAGCAGCATGCACGCGTGCCTAACCTGACTCGAGTTCAACTCGGATTCTAACCCGACTCAACCTAAGTTTGACCCGCGCAATAAACCCAAATGGACCGTATCCAGGTAAGTATTATTATTCTTATTATTAATTTAGAAAAATTAGTTTATTTATTGTTGTTGACATCTAATTGATTAAAAAAAATGAAAATAAGTCTAAATAAATAAATAAATAATAAAAATAAGTAAATAAATAAATAAATAATAATAATGATAGTATGAATATAATTAGGTTAGTAACTTTATCCTAATTAATTTAATTTAGGAAAATTAATAAATCAATTAATTAGGAGGAACCATTGTGTAGGCCCTAGGTTCTGACGGTGTAAATGTCGCCTAGAGACGATTAGGTTCCCAAATTAGTTTTTTATAATTAGTAATACTTAGCTTATAAATATAAAGATATAAAAATTAAAAAAATAAAAATGATTTATTATCTAAGATTTAGTTTTATTCTAATATATATATATATTTCTCACATAGAAAAATGATTTTTGTGAAATAAAATTTTAATTGGTATTTTCAAAAGTTAAGCCTTTAGTCTTTCAAAATTGGGAAATAAAAGTTTAGGTTTAAAATTTTTCTTTAAAAAATTAAAATGATAATAAACTTAAACCCGACCTGTTTTTATAATTAAAATTGATTAATCCACTAAAGTTTTATGAAAACAGAACTATGTCGGTTTGATCCTAATTAGCAGGTACGTAGGAACTTACTGGACAACCATATATAAAATAATAAAAAAAACCTTTTACTCTTTTTCTAACTTCAATTAACCATATAAAAAAAATTACAAAAAATATTTTATCCTTTTGAAATTTCAATTTATAATATAAAACATAAAAATATGTTATCCTATTTTTTAATTCAAGTAAAAATGCAAAGGTTTTTATTCTCTCTTATTTCATTTTAAAATAATAATAGAAAATGTATAATAAAAAAATAATAAAAATTTTTCATGCTATTTCATACTTTATATGGAAACATTATGTCTTATACATATGATGGTGAAGGGAATTTATAAAAAGCTTTTAATTCATTTTCTTAAAGAAGATAACAAATGTTAACCATTTAGGTTTTAATAGGATAGCTCTGAGTCTAGATTTTCTAGTTAATATTTTTCAAAAGTCATTTTTTTTTTTAGAAAAACTCACAGATTAGTAGCTAGTTAAGGTTAATCCACCTCATTAACTTTAACTTATCTTATTTTCCAACTTAAGTTGGTGGTGATTCAAATTTTCTTAAGATAATTAAAAATATAGTTTTTCCTTAATTTTATTGTCGAGTAACTTATATTAAGTGGGTTGGATTTAATATGGGTTAATTAAGGAAAAATCCAAAATTAGGCTTGACAAATATTTAAAAATTTTAAATTTATAATAACTTATTTATTCTATTCTTCTTATCTAAACTTTTAAATTAAAAAAAAAATTAATTTTTTTTTTTAAATGGGAAGAAGATAAACATTGTAATGTGATGTGAACGTTAAGCAATCATTATTAATTTTTATTGTAAATTAACAGATTATTTATTTATATTACAAATACGATAAGGATGGGTGATTTTGTGAATTTTTTTATCTACACATTTGAAAATATTATAAGTGGCAATTGGGGCTAAAATATGATAGAGATATGATTAAGAAATTGAAAATGAAGAAGAATGTGAACTATATCAAATTTTTATATAGAATATGTCAAAGTATTGAAATCAATCCAAGTGTAGTGAGGGTTGAGATAATACATAGGTACCCTATTTTCCATAGGGGCAGTGCATCTTACGTGTTGATGGCAATTAGAAATGATGATGACATGGAAAATCTAATTAAAATAGTTAAATTCTTTAGAGAGTATGGCATATAATAGTTGTATGTTAAGATATCTAAAGAATTGGGGGGTTCCTTTGAACTACAAGCATTTCTAGAAAATATGCATGTGCATTCATTACCAAATAGGGAAGAGATGATGCCTATTGTCGGTGTATGAAGTATACAATCTAACCCCTATGGAAGAGGCCCCGTGCCATGATGAAGCTGAAATAGACAAAGTAGTTACTCTAGTTCTCCAATGACCAACTACACTTGATCTTTATATAGTGTGTGTGGGAGTAGAAACTGTAACAAACATGTAGATGGGAATGGGTGTTGATGAGGAAAGTTCCGAAGAGGACAAAAGTTCCTAAAAGGATGGGGAGGGAAATGTAAATGTAGGAGATGATATAGTTGTAGAGATTGTCCAATCACACCAATGTACTCCACACAAGCATTAGATCAACTGGTGTAAGAGAAAGCCATCTTATATGGTAGTTATAGATCCTATTCCCTTTTACAATGCCAGCAGTGATGATGATTACATATATTTCGAGCAAGAAAACAACGCGATGTGTAGTAACTTAAGTTGTAACGAGGAATTTAATAAGGGCTTGAGATTCAGTACAAAGGTAGATGTTATTTAAGTTGTTAAGGTATACTATGTGAAGAGCCACTGTAACTTTAATGTTGGTGAATCTAATAAGGTGTTGTAGTTGGTTTATTGTTCAAAAAGGGAAGATGGTTGCAAGTGGTGGCTTTAGGCCTGTAAGAAGAAGTTAGGGGCTATTTATAGTTATCAAGTTTGAAGAACCACACACATGCATCAATCCGATGATAAGTCAAGATTACTCTACAGTTGGATTGCAATCTTCTTGTTAGCCGATTTGTAAATTTTGTTAGGGAACGATCTTAATATGAAGGTTATTGATTTCGTTTTTGTAGTCGAATAGGAATTTAGTTGTAAGATATCTAGGAGAAGGGTTTGGGAGGGTAAGAAAAGGGCAATTTAGCTTGTGTACGAGAATTAGGAACAATCTTATAATGAGCTTCCTAAGTTGCTTAATGTAATAAAAAAATACTAATCTTGAAATGCGAGTTCATTGGGGGTAGAGAAGATTGGATACCCTATGAGAGTCCATTCTTAAATGAGTTTTCTAGGCATCTAGGCCTTGCGTGGTAGCACTATCTTGATTCCTTAAACCTGTTGTTACTATTGATGACATTTTTCTGTATGGTAAGTGATATCGTAGGCAAGTGCACCTATCAATTAATGTAATATAGTGAATTAATTATGAATTTCATCCCATAGGGACTATAATTATTAATATTGACTAAGACTTTATTATCTAATCATCAAACTAAAAGGAATTAATTAACTAAGAAATTTTATGATTATTAAAATAGTGAAAAGAAAGTAGGTATACTAAAGAGTTTGAATTAATGTTATAAGATTTAGTTTCCCCTAGAATCATATATAATTTATTAAAGTTAATTCCAATTTCAGTCTTTATTTTCTTAACCATAGAAATTCTTTAATCAAATTAATATCTTTATCAAGATTATTAACTTCTAATCTTAGGTTGATTAATTGAGATCACTCTTAAATTAAAACCCTAAAATTGCATTACATTTGCTTTATGAACTCCATTATTAGGTTTGACCCTAATTCAGAAGATTTATGTCATCCTATCTCTAGGATTGCATGTAACTCTTTTCAATTATGCTAAATTTAATTATATAAATGATTTCTTAATTTATTTATATAATATCAATGATCAAGAATTAATACTCTAGAAATATTAAATTCTTACAATGAAGAACATGCATAATTAAATTAAGATAATAAAGATTTTATTGAATAATTACTGAAATAAAATTACATAATAATTCTAAGGTTCCACAAATTTAGATACTAGAAGAATTTACGCTATCATTATGATGTAAAAGCTGACAATATGACTGAAATGATTCATAATGGAAAAGCAAAAACCCTTGTATAAATCTGTTCTTTTACTTCAGGATTGTACAATTTGATCTTTGATATTCCTGCTTCTTCAAGGAATTCTTCTCTTCATTTACTTAAAAACTCTCTATTTCTTTTCAAAACTCTCTTTCTTTCCTTCCTTCTCTCATTTTTTTCTCTTAAGGTTTAGATCTGGTATTTATATTATTTAGCCGTCGAACTCAACACGACCCTTCAACACGGTCATGTTAAGGTCGTGTTCAACTTAAATGTTTCAATTGCGTTCGGATCTGGGGAGATATGGCCAACATGACCTCCAACACGGTTGTATTGAACTTAAATCAACATGGTCGTGTTATATGGTTATGTTTGGCTTCTATTTCTTTAAAAGTTACATGATTGCTAACATGGTCGTGTTATTTCTTCATGTATCCTTTTGGTCTTCCTTCAAGATCAGCATGACCATGTTATTTGATTGTGTTGATTCTTTAAATGCATCAAATTTCTTCATTTTAACTTTGAATCACATGAAACTTGACTCATTTTCTTCCTTTGTTGATTAAAGAATATATTAAACTGAAATTAAAATATTATTTAATTAGGTAGCATATTTTCTTAAATTCTTATAATTTCACTAAATTCATCTAGAATTTGTTCGCAAATATATTCTATTAATATTTATTAGTAAGTATACTCACAAGTTACTGATTACTTATGGCGTTGGTGGAAATGATCACATACTTTCATTGGCATTTGCCCTTGTAGATGAGGAGTCAACCAAAATATGGGGTTGGTTTTTAAGAAAATTGAAGGAATGTGTCATCGGTGATTGTGAAGGTCATGGAACATTTGTCTCATTTGAGATAGACACCCTAGCATTAAGTTAGCACTCAACAAGGCCTCTAATAGATGACGACCTCCCTTTATAGTATGAAGGTTCTGTATATGGCACATTGTGAACAACTTCAACTTGATTTACAAAAATATGTAGTGTAAGAAATTGGTCACTTACGTGGGGATGCAGGCATAAGCTCAAAAGCTAAACTATTTCATGGAGCAAGTGAGAACAATTAAGCTTGATGCCTCATCATGATTTGATGATATCTTAGTAGAGAAGTGGATGTTGGCCTATGACGGTTGCTATTTCTTTTGGTACATGACATCAAGCATCATTAATAGTTTGGCGTTGTAAGGAGTTTGAGGGTTACTAATGGTTACTTTATTTAAGAAGACTTTTTACAATTATGTGAGCTACTTTATCAATAAGCATTCAAAGGCGCTTAAGAAAATAGCAAAGAAAAGATTTTTTTACCAAATATGCAATTGAAATGATTGATAGATGGAGCTCGAGAGCCAGTGCCTACAAGGTTATTACTTAAGTAGGGAGGAAAGAATTTTTGAGGCGTCAACTAGTAGTTGTTGTATAGCGAGTAGGTTGACGAGAGGAGGGCAGACTCCAATTGTTGACTTCGCTCGTTGCACATGTAGTTGTAAAAATGGTAAATATACTAGATCACATGCTCACACACATATGTAGTAGCTGCTTTCATTAAGCTTGACATGTCGTTAGCTATCTTAAATTGGTATAAGTGGACGCATCAAGAGCAGCCATATAGGATCTACCTCCTTCCCATAGGAGATGGACTCAATTGAAAGGAGGTAAACTTCCCATTACTCCATTCAAGAAGAATATTTGTAGAGAAAAAAAAGGGAAAACCTAGGTGAAAAGAATACTACATGGAGATAGATATTAGGAAGCGTCTAAAGAGAATCACATATGGATTTCACTAAGGAGAAGGGCATAATAGAAGAACATGTTCGCATAAAATGAAAATGGTAATTAGTGGAATATTAGATGCATAAAAAATGATCCATTAGCTTAGCTTTACACATATATGTTGTTGAACCATTTATTGTATAATGCTAATAGTTTTAGTGTTCCATTATGTAAATTAGATGGAGCCTGGACCTTTTGATCCATTCATTTTGACTCAGTAGGATAGGCATCATTTATAGGCTATCTGGATGAGATGTAAAACACACACAATGTTGAAATTGATGACTTTGGGTTCCATTTTTATGCTATTACATTTCACTTGTTCACTTTTATAACCAATCATGACTTATCATTTGGTGTCATGAATTCTCACTTCAGCACGATGAGAACATTATTTAGTATATTTGCGAATGGAGCCATATTTGTAGTTGGTGAGCTTCTTGGGGGTTGAGTCGCTTGCCTTTTATATAGCTCGACTAGCATATGATCACTACCTTGGTTGAGAGGTAAAGGTCAGAGACTTACACATTTCACATGGCTATTTGGGAGGTTACCATTACTTTACAGAATATTGAGGTAGCTTCTAGTTGATGGTTAAGTAGCGATAGGGAGTAATTCCCTTGATTAGTTTGGTATGTATGAGAGATTGCTTAGGGTTAGACTAAGATTGGATAGTAAGGGGGACGTATTAGTTTGATGTGGTTTCAAGATAGGTTTTGGGTCTATTACAAGATGCAAATGTTGATCAGGTTGCACGTCATACACGTGCATATGTCTTATAGTTGATGGGAGGATTCATCTTCGCTGATAAATTAAGCTCCCTTGTCTATAGTATGTTTTTGCTATTGTTGGAGTACTTCAATGTTGCAGGCATGTACATCTTGCATTATGCTTTTGCCATTGTTGTAGATGTTCAATTGCTCTTGGTTGCATGATGGAGAATAAGTTGAGACATTAGGTATCACTCGACGCATATTGTTGCCACTTATCGGGATGCACTTGATGGGTAGACTACTGATCAAGTATTTCTTCGACCTTTATTAGTTTTCCATTTTATTACATATATCATTATGTCTAACTCACTCTTACTATCCTTTAGGTTGAGTGGGAGTCGTATGTAGGGAATTTGATTCATATCCTACCCCCCTTTTATAGAGAAGGAAAACACATTGACTACTTGAGTGTTTCTTATATGTTTCCACATAGTCGAGTGGCATTTTCTTGACCATGTTACTAGGCATTTTAGAGGTTTCTAGTAGATCCGTAAGATGTTAACACATAATTCAAGCTTAATCAAATTGAATTGCATAAGAGGGTTGACACAACGTACACCTTGCATTACCTTATGGGATGAGCGGCTAGCTTGATTGGATTATGTAGAAGGCCTTCCTAGGTTTAAGTAGGGGGTACATGAGATGGTATAAACATATTAGCCATCAGTATATAAGCTGTATCAAAACTGTTCTTGGACATTTGGTAAGTAAATGTCAATACTAATTGAGTGATGCATTGTGTAGCTGATACTAAATCATTTTAAGGTTTTTTTTTTTTTCATGTAGGTTGATACGTTCCAGTAGATCTGCTTATTGCTTGATCATGCTATAGCTATTACTCTAGCTAATCATGATCTTCAGTTTCTACATGATTATAAGAGGGTAATGCTGTACCCACAGGGTTACCAGGATCAGGGCTCGAAGGTTGAGGTAGAAGCTCAATATGTTAACATTTGGCAATAGTAGCAGCTGCCTCTTACATGTTGTAACATCGAGGGACTTAGATGACTCCATAACCAGGCTTAATTGCAAAAATATGTAGCATAGGCCTAACAGTGCCCACTCAATGAGATGGTTGATAGCTCGGCTCCATTGCCTAGCGCTTATGTCACACCACATCATCATTCCATCAATGGTCCATTCCTACACCACTTGCTCCATACAAGTGACACCCTGGTAAGCAAACAATGTATGAGGATAAATCTTCACAACCTACTATAGAGTGGAGTTTAGTGCATCTTCGTGATTTCAGCGATGCCCCTTAGTACCATTAAACATAGGAGTCACAAGCTCATGTTGCTCTAGATTTAAGGCCGATTAGAGAGCATACAAATGCATTTTAATGGTTTACATGACAATTCAGTAGGAGAAGAAACAATAGAGGATAGTATACTATTTTATATCATTTAACATTTAAAATTTTCATTGACATTTGTGACTCATGTATATATAAGTTTTGTAAGTTTTTTCAATTTTTCTTCTATTCAATGTTGAATACTTGCTTCTTATTGCTCTTCACCATTTTTCATATGTTTTCTCCTTAATTACATAGCTTTTTTTTTCTTTTTGTTTTTTAATTATACACTTTTCGATGGAGCTTCGAGTTTATAAGTGAAATTGTGATTTATACAGAGTTTAGGATTACAAATTTTGACAATTACTATAGTATACAACTCGGGTTTAGAGTTTTGTGTCTTACCATGAATAATTCCTTCTAGTTTTAATTGCTAATGTAAGGATTCTTCATTCCACAATTCCATGAACTCTTTAGTTGACCTTGAACAAGGATATTTGGCAAGCTTCAACAATGTGATAAACTCATTATATATTTAACTATATGTTCCTTATTTAATATTAAAACAAAGTGAAGGACTATGAGTTGTGCATTTATTGAAAATCAAAATATATAAGTCACTTATTTACAAAAGAACCTAAGCATATATTACCATTTTTTTAATAATTTTCCGTTAGTTTAATCACTCAAATTCCAATGCCAAGCTCATTCACAAAATCTAGTATCACGATTTAATTATATTATAGTCCCATCTAGAGGTAAGTTAGAATAAGCATTTTTTTGTTTACCTTCCTTTTATGATTTTTACCATATATCATTTATCAATAATATATAAACAATTCAATCAAAATCTAATTATCTTTAAGATAAAAAACTGTTTATTAATCTTCATTTTTATTCGTATTAATCTTAATTAGAGTAATTTTTTTTTAGCGATATTATGTAGTGGTTGCATACATTGGGTATTGAAGGCACATACCTAAAATGTGCCTTCAATAATGTGCTAAAGGCATATTCCAGGTATACGTCTTCACTATAAATTGCATTGAAGGCACCTATTTTTAGAATGAGTTCTCCAAGTATCCATTTCGCGATTAATTTTTTAAAAATACAGTATTTAAGTGGATTCCTCTACATTAAAGGCTACTTTAATTTGTCTTGAACTATTGATATAAATATTAAAATGTAACTTTTGTATTTTTCATTATTGTGCTTAATAACTTTTTCTCCAAATTGTATTATAATCTAACTAATTATTTTGTTCCTCAAAGCCATATTTTAAAGTTCTCAAGGTCCTAATTATTTAAACTAAGAATTAGACGACTTCAAGTTATCCTTTTGTATCAAAGAAGGAAATTTTTAGGTCCTTTTTACACAATTTTCCATCTTGATCATGCATTATTATTTTAAAGTGTAGATTCTAACTTAAAAGTCTCACTTAAAGTTGCTCCCTTGCTATTATAAAGGATCCACCCATCCTCTCTTGACTTTGTATACTATATTTTTTTGCCATGCTGATTCTAAAACCTTCTCCTCTAAAGTTCATACTAAGATTTAGGTTTAATATTAACTCCTTGTACTCTATCCACCAAAACAATGTCATCTGTGAACACTAACGTCATAATACCACCGGTTGAATATCATTTGTGAGTTCATCCATGGCTAGTGCAAATCGATAATGGCTTAAAGTCAACCTTTGATGTAAGCTAATTTGTATAGAAAGCTCTCGAGCCAAATTTCAAAGTGTCCTCCTTATCATTACATCTATGCACATGTCTTTAATATTTTCTTTTCTAAAACTCTTTGCAACAATTTTATAGGAACTCTATCGTATTATTTTTCTAGATGGATGAATAACTTATACAAGTCTTGTTTCTTTTTCTTGGTGCTTTTCTATTGGTCTTCTTATAAGGTTACCAGCTTCAGATTAATTCTTTAACATAGTGAATTTTCAATTTTTCATTCTTAAAGTTCTCATAGTATGTATGACTCATTGATTTAATGCCTCTATAATTTGTACAATATTGTATATCTCGTTTATTCTTTATATAAATGAATCAAAATGCTTTCTCTTTAATGATCAAGTAGTATTTTACTATTCAAAATTATGTTAAAATGTTTCAAGAGTCATATCACACTGTCTTTCCATTTTTATTTTCTTCAAAGTGATTTTTACCTTTGATACCTAATCCCTTCTATAAATGGGAGATTTTTGTATTTTAGAATTTACTCGTTTAAATAGAGCTCATTACTCTTACCCTCATTAACTATTTGAAATGAATACCTCATCTATCTTTTTTTGATATTACTCCCATCATCCACTAATATTGTAAAACCTAAGAAAAAAAAATAAAAATAAAAAATAATAAGGTTGGGGCAAATAGAAGTAAAAAGCATTTAGTATTGGGGGCAATATAGTCATTTGACAAAGAAGGTATAAATAGGCTACCACATGTTGTTTTGACCCTTTTCTCACATTTTGCATTACAGTATCCAAGAAGTAAGGAAAAAGCCTAGGAGAAGAAGGCAACTACTATACCTTATGAATTGACAAAGTACACATGGTAAGTAAACCGATCAATAATTGTTGATCATCATTCACATGCGCGTGATATGAATTAGGGTTAATTTCATTGGATTATACTATAGAGTGACTGGTGCGAGAAAAAGGTTTAAGGTAGGACTTTGATCATTATAATGATCTAAACCAGTAAGTTGTTCAATTAAACTAAATTAGTGTTTCAATGTGATAAACAATGTATAATTAGGTTTAGTAGTGATGAATTTCATATAAGGTTTAATGGAATTGGAATCTAGCAAATTGGAAAGAGGATTCATAATGGAACGGTGGAGTATATGGCCAAGTATATGCTTGTGTACCTTGCCTGTGATGTGTAGAAAAGAAAAAGAATGAGTTAGGAAGTACATGGCTAGGTACACATCCATATATGTGCTCGTGTAACCATACATGACCAAGTATGTGCTCGTGTACTTAGGTATGTCAAATTATGAAAGTATACAAAAAGGTACACAGCTATAGTACACAGTTGTATATCCTACCATGTAAATATACATGGCCTAATGCACAATTGTGTGCCTTGAGAAACCTCTTATTTGATTATTTTCTTGTTATTCAAATTTCGTTAACCATAAACACCTAGTACAATCCTAGAAATTCTACCAAAGGAAGGGAAGCGATCTAATAATAACTAAGTAATAGAATTGAGTAACTTAGACAATACTTTAGAATAGTACTAAGATTGATTACTTTATACTTTGATATATTTCAGTGTAATTGCTAGATAAGGATAAGTCATGTTTAAGACCATCTTTTTAGGTACGTGTAATCTTGTTTGTTACTTGTGTATGTTAGGATAGTTAAGGAATTGGAATAACTGGTATATCGAATTAAGTTAAGTTGTTTGTTGGTTATGCTTAGCTCGACCTAGGGGTCTGTAGTGGTAGATTCCTACGGCACACTCGTTGATCGGTATGTTATGGTGTCCCCTGTAGAGTTGTAACTATAATAATTCGGTAGATTTAGGGACTCATGAGTGTTGAGGCCCATAGTAGCAGTTCCCAACATTGTACTATGTATTAAACACTACATATGGTGTAGCGAGGTCATGAGCACCCCTTTGTTGTTTATGGACTAAATGAGATGATAACTTGTTGTTTGACTATTTTATTGTTACATTGGTGTATGTGATTTAAGTTATGCTTGATCATGCGCGTGTGCTTGTGGGTTATATGTATTAGGCATTATCTCATCCTTTAGAGATCTTTTTTTTTTTTTTTAGCTATAGGCATAGATGAATACACTTCCTATGACAAGGACCTAGGGTCATATGTGTAGGATGGGAGTGATGTAGAATACTATTACTACTATAATGATTAGGCGGGAAGGAAATTCGAAGTCCTTAACATAGTTGATATAGTGATTATTATTGGAGTAGGATAAGATAGTTAATTATTAGAATATTAACTCTTTCTAGATTTTATCATGATGATGTGCCAAGATTATCATGGAAGCAGTTTGTGGGTTGTAATGAGATTCACTTAAATTATCATAAGAGATGTGAATCAATTTATTTCAATTATGATTAACAGTTATTGTAGCCTAAAAAGTGTTAGCTGAGTTAAGAGCCGTAACATGTCTTTACCTTGTAAGGACATGTGGTGAGTTATGGCATCTTGGGTTCCAAGGTGTTACAACTTAATTGGTATCAGGAGTTTAAGTTTGATGATCCTTAGAAACTAGGTAATGATTAATAGGCATAGGTTTCAGTTGGGAGAAAGTAGATTGTGATCTTTAGATGGATTAGGCATTAAATTTGTAGGGTAGTTAGGTATGAAGAGAGTGGGTAAAATTATGGGTTGATTGCTTTGTTCAGTAGTCTATTTTACTATAATTATTATCTTTATTGGTAGTTTTTTTCTCTATTCCATTCATATATAAGTATGCATATATGTGTAGATATATATATATACAGATATGTTAGATATATATATATACAGGTGTATATCGTCTTTAACTTTAAACTCACTCTAACTTTCAGGTCTATTTGATTGTCTCCTCTCAAATATAATACCTCCAAAAAGAATTACTAGGTCAGGACCATCAAGAGGTGCTGGGCATGGCAACCTAGATGAAGGGAATTCCCATGGTTTGCAACCATAAGGGGGATAAGTCAAGTTGTAGACCAGATAGCCTAACTCTTGGAAACCATAAACAACCGAGTGAGGCTATTATCATAGCAATAGCAAATACAGATTGCTTGACAAAATGGAGTAGTTGAGGGGTTGATTAGCTTGGACAGGTTTGTTTAGGTAGCAAAGAAGTTCAACCCCAGAATCAATGACTCGATAGAAGCAGAGAATTGTATGCAAAAGATGGAGAAGACCTTTGCTACCTTGAGGTTATAGAAGATACGAAGGTAGATTATGCTACATTCATGTTGAAAGGGAATGTAGCAAGTTAGAGGGCATCAATTCCTAGGCTAATAGGAGGATGTATGGATTAAAGGGGATTTTGGGAGTTATTCTACTAGAAGTATTTCCCCAACAGCATTTGTAACAGGATAGAAGCTACATATTATAACTGTGAATAGGGGAATAGGTCAGTAGAGAAGTATGGGGTAGAACTAAATCATCTAATTAAGTTCCTACTTGAGGTGGTACATGTTGATGATAGATTTAGGGCAAGGAGATTTGTGAGAGGATTAAAGCCAAATCTCTAACATGAAGTCGAATACCTCCAATTGACCACCTATGCTGAGGTGGTGGATAAGGCTAAGTTCATGAAGCAGAGTAGAAAAATGACAGAGGAACAATTGGCCCGTAGGTAAGGGGTGACTCTAAGTAAAAGGTTAGCTTTCAATGTAGTAGTTCAGGATAAGGGTAAGAGGCCTCAAATATTTCAGAATAGGCCCTTGTTATTGTAGCTCATCCTTTATAGATTTGACTAGTGCTTTTAGCGCTTCCCTTAGCAGCCCCTACAATTAGGTATACTAGATGTTATAGGCCCTATAAACAAAGGGATTGCAGATGGCCAGAGGGTGTATGCTTCTCCTATGGGAAGACAGGTTATATAAGCAGGAATTGCATTGAGAGATCTATCCCATTGGTATTTTGCCATGTGTGTAAATAGAGGAGACATAAGGCAGTTGACTATACTTAGTGTCAAGTAGGGAATCAGACAGCTTCAGCTTAGTAGGCGACAAGACCTCTAACATGAGTATAGACAAGTAGACATCAGGTATGAGGTCCTAGACAACAAGTTCTTGCTAAAGTATTTGCACTTTAATAGGAGTAGTACTAAGACACCCCAAACATAGACATTATAGCAGGTACGCTTTTAGTACACTCTCATAGTGCCTATGTGCTTTTTGATATTGGTGTCACATACTCTTGTATTTTTTATACATTTATGTATATATGTGGTCTGAATGTTGAATAATTAGATGCTCCTTTGAATGTGGATACACCTTTGAGGGTTAGGAGAATGTTGAGTCAAATATGTCATGGTGTTAGTACAGAAGTGAAAGGCAGGGTGTTATTAGCTAATTTATTGGTGCTGGAAATGTTAGACTTTAATGTGATCTTAGGAGTGAAGTGGTTATTAAAGTACCATACCACCATAGAATATCGTAATATGGTGGTGTACTTTAGCATCCTAGGTGAAGATCCTTTTTTTTTTTTTTTTAAATTGGATGCTCAAAAACTAGCATGATTGTCTACTGTCGAGTCTAATTTTTGATTTCTCATTCCTAATCCGATTTATACTAGACCTTAGGCTCATTTAGTATAGATCTTCGACTTGAACTAGGAATTATATTCTATTTTGGAGTTGCCACCCAACCGTGGTTGGAAAAGATTGAATTAGGACTAATTGAGCAGATTAATCCTAATTTGGACCACTAGTCAGCGATATTTCTCTTTTCGTTTTTTATGAAAGAAGAAATAGAAAACCAGAGTTTCTGGACTCGGAAGCTAACCTATTAAAACCTTAAAGTTACCACCCTATTCTCATGAAATCTAACCCTTAGCCTGATGTCTTTGGTTGTTATTTATTTTGATTTTTGTTATTTTTTGTTGTGTTTTTGTTTATTGGTTAAAGACAAATTATCCTAGCTATGGGAAAATGATTTTTTTATTCTTTTTAGGGTTGTCCCAAATGGGTACCTACGTACCTGCTATTCAGGATCAAACGGGTCGTAGTTCGCTTTTCATAAAAAACTTTAGTGTGTTCGTTAATTTTAATTATGAAATTACTTCTGGTTTACGTTTTTATCATTTTAGTATTTTTCTGAAAAAATCTAAGCCTGAGCTTAATTGTTTGATTTTTTTGAAAAATAATAATTAAAAAAAACCAATTTTGGATTTATTATTAAAATAACTTTTTCTAAGTGGTAAAAATTTATTTCTCTATTTTTTAACCTACCTCTAATATTATTATTTGTTTTTATCTTTTATTAATTTTTTATTTTTTATTAATTTTTTTGTTAATTTTTATTAATTTTTGTTAATTAATTAAAAAACTTAGACTATTTTATCTACTAAAATTCTAAATTTTATCATTTTTTTCTAATATCTCTTTATCATTTTTTTAATTATTTTATAATTTTATAAATTTTTTTTACTTTTATTATTATTTTTTATTATTTTACTATTATTTTCTATTATTTACTCTAAACTAAATCCTAAAAAACTAATCTAAATTCTAATATTTTTCTATTTTTTAATTATAAATAACAAATAAATAAATAAATAAAAAATCGAAAAATCCGACTTACCTAGATCCAGGTCGGTTGGGTCGGATCGGGTCGGGTCAACTGATCATGGTGGCTAGGGGTGCTCATTGATGGCGTTCCAGCGGCCTTTCGAGGAGGTTGAGGAGTAGTTTCCTAGGTTTTCGGGGGTGGGGAACTCAACTGTGGCGGTGGATTTCTCCAAAAACACCTCTCGGTGGTAGTTTGAGGCTTGGTTGGTGGTCGCGGCTCGAGGAATTCCGGCGAAGCTTCAATTTCTCTCTTTTTCTCACTTCTAATCCGTGCTTTGGCTTCCTCTCCTCGATTCCTATTTATAGACGCAAGAAATCGAGCTGAATAAGCTCAGATTTCCTTCGATTGAGGCAAATCGGATTTCGGTTGAAAAACCCATCTCCGATTTGTGTAAATCTATTGATTTGTTCCGATTTGATTCCAATTGAATGATGTTTATTCTATTTTAGTTAAAGATCTATTGGATTTGTGCAAAAAATCGAATCAAAATGGCCGTAATTCGATTTTTTCCCTACCGGCGATGATCTCGGACGAAGGAAGAAGAAGATCACGCACTTGGCGCGTGCGTTTGTGTCGACCAATCAACTGCTGACACGTGTCCTGAGTGAGGAAAAAAAATTGCAAAACGCAAAATCTGTCTCCCCTGCGTTTCGAACCCGCGACCTGATCCCTTCCCTACGTGCACAAGGCCATGGCTCGGACCAGCTGGGCTAGCCCACTTACTCGTTTTTTTTTTTTTTTTTTTTTTCGCAATTTGCATATATGCAATGTGATTTTTATTATTTTTGTATTTTTTTGAAATTCCAAAAATTTGTAAAAATTATTTAATCCCTTTTATTACTATTGCTACAATTATTTTCCAAAATTGATGTATTTTTCCTATTTATTTATTTTTTGAATATTTTTCCTATTTTTGCTAAATTAGAAGGAAAATTGTGAAAAATGGAAAAAAATTGAAAATTAATTATTAGGGTAAAAAATGGGGTGTTTATAGCTGCCCTTCTTTGTAGTAAAGTTTGGAAAACTTAACTACAAAAACAAGAAAGACGCCATTTTTAACCTCTTGACTGAATGGATAACGCCTTGGTTTGGCTGGTTATCTAAAATTTGGTCTTTAGTAGGAAAATGCTCCATAAGCTAATAACCCCATGAGTACTTTGTGATGACTGGTATTGCTTAGGAAATGGTCTTGAACAACCTAACAATCTGAAGTAAGATAGTATTTAGAAAAGTGCTTTATGGGCTAACTAATCAATGATAAGAAACATCTCAGAGATTGCTTAGGAATGTGTTATTGTGAATGGAATAACTAGTAATAGGAAGTGTCCTATAGGACTAGCGATTGTAAAGAAGAGATTGTTTAAGGAAGCGCTCTTATAAGCTGGCCACCTATCAACAGAGGCGTCTGGCTAGACTAGCGACTGTTTGGGGAGAAATACTTTCGAAGAATGCTCTCATGAGTTGACTAATCGATATTAGGAAGTGCCTTACAGGACTAACAACCTTAAAGGGGATAATCTAGAGAAGTGCTCATATGAGCTGACTAATCGATAGATTATCTAGAAAAGTGCTCTTATGAGCTGACTAATCAATAAATTATCTAGAAAAGTGCTCTTATGAGCTAACTAATCAATAAATTATCTAGAAAAGTGCTCTTATGAGCTGACTAATCAATAAATTATCTAGAAAAGTTCTCTTATGAGCTAACTAATCGATAAATTATCTATAAAAGTGTTCTCGTGAGCTGACTAATCAATAAATCCGAAAAGTGCTCCTACGAGCTAACTAATCGATAGATTCAAAAAGTGCTCATCTGAGCTAACTAATCGGTAGGTTCGATAAGTGCTCCTACGAGCTAACTAATCGATAGATTCGAAAAGTGCTCTTTTGAGTTGACTTTGAGAAAGGATGTTTAGGAAAGTGCCCCATTATGGGCTGATTAACCTATAGTGGGAAGCGTCTTCTTAGACTCACGACCCTGAGGAAGAAATGTCTCGAAAGGTGCCCCTATGGGCTGACCTTGAGAGGAGATGTTTAGGAAAGTGCTCCATTATGGGCTGACTAACCTATGGTGGGAAGCGTCTTCTTAAACTCATGACCCTAGGGAAGAAATGTCTCGAAAGGTGCCCCTATGGGCTGACCTTGAGAGGAGATGTTTAGCAAAGTGCCCCATTATGGGCTGATTGACCTATACTTTTGAGGACACGTCTCAAAAGGTGCCCCTACGGGCTGACCCTAAGGGAAGATGTTTAGGAAAGTGCCCCATAGTGGGTTGACTAACCTACTCTTTTGAAAATGCTTCTAACGAATGGGTTAAGGATTTGATAAGAGATGTTTCATGATATGTGAATGATGGTTATTTATTCTAAGATGTTAACCAATTTATCGCGGATAGCAACCAAACAAACGAACCTTCGAGCTGGTTTGCTTCTCTTTTGCTTACTTTTGTTTCAAAACAGGGTCTTGATGTGCTTCCTTTCTTATGCGCATGGCTCTAGTGATTATCCTATTAATGTACTAGGTTTAATGCTCAAAAGTAGGTAGAATTATGTTACAAAATTTATTGAGATTCATTATCATTTCAATGTTTATTATTCATTAGTGAAGTGATGGGCAATGTGTTTAGGAATGTTTGTTTTAATGAAAATTGGTCGGAGTTATCGATCATTCAGAGACATTAACTTTGCTTGTAAGAGAAATGCAAACTAGACTCAACGAAATTTGTATTGAATATTGGCATTCATAAACATTTGCAAAATTTCAACTTCCTTGCCTAAGGATAGTACATCTTAACAGCATCTGCATTAATGGGGTCTCTCAATTCCGAACCATCCATTTGAGCTAATATCAGAGCACCTCCTGACAATAGTTTCTTTACAACGTATGAGCCCTCATAGTTTGGGGTAAATTTCCCTCTAGAATCTTGAGCATTTGGGAGAATTTTCTTTAATACCAAATCCCCTTCTTTGAAGCATCGAGGCCTCATTTTCTTGTTAAATGCTCAGGCCATCCTTTGTTGGTAACACTAGCCGTGACATAATGCAATGAGTCTTTTTTTGTCAATCAAATTCAACTGATTAAGCCCCTTCTTTACCCAGTCCGATTCATCTAACTGCGCTTCTGACAGAATTCTAAAGGATGGTATTTCGACCTCGACTGGTAAGACTGCCTCAGTGCCATATACTAGTGAATATGGGGTAACTCCAGTAGATGTTCTAATTGAGGTTCTATAAGCCATGAGGGCGAATGGAAGCATCTCGTGCCAATCTTTGTAAGTGATTGTCATCTTTTCGATGATTCTTTTGATATTCTTATTAGCTGCTTCGATCGCCCCATTCATCTGAGGTTGTTAGGGAGTTGAATTTCTATGGCTTATGTGGAACTGTTGACACAAATCTATCATCGACTTGTTGTTGAGATTGGTACCGTTATCAGTGATGATTGACTCAGGAACCCCATATCGAGCTATTATGTCCCTCTTCAAGAATCGAACTATCACTCCTTTTGTGACATTGGCATATGATGAAGCTTCTACCCATTTGGTGAAGTAATCAATGGCTACCAATATAAATCTGTAGCTGTTGGAGTGATTGGGCCGATTATGTCGATTCCCCACATGGAGAAAGGCTACGGTGCAGACAACGAATGCAGCTCTTTTGGCAGAGCATTTATTCGGTTTGCATAAACTTGACACAAGTGACAGTGTTTGACATATTTGAGACAATCTGATTCCATGGTTAACCAATAGTAACCCAATCTCATGATTTTTCGGGCCAACATGTAGCCGTTCATGTGAGGTCCACGTACTTCTTCATGCACTTCTTTTATCAATTCACATGCTTCATTTCTATCCACACATCTTAGTAAGGTGGTATTAGGCGATCTTTTGTAAAGCACGGGCCCATTAAATAAGAAATGACTTGCTAACCTTCTGAGTGTTCTTTGGTCATTCTTGCTAGCCATTTCAGGGTATTTGCTTTCTTGGAGAAAAGTTTTGATGTCATGATACTAGGGCTTATCATATTGTGCTTTTTCAATTACCAAACAATAGGCGAGTCGATTTTCGATTTCTATTTTCAATGGCTGGACTTCGACCCCCCCTGTTATCTGAATTATAGATGTTATGTGAAGGTGATTGCCTCAAATTCATTGATTAGCTCTGTCAAATGCTGATGGTATGGTACCAATTTTGGGTCTTTAGTTTTATATTCCCCTCTCGTTTGTAATATGATGAGTGAAGAATCTCCTTACACTTCTAATTCACGGATTTCCATGTGGCAAGCCATTTTGAGGCCAAGGATGCATGCCTCATATTCCACGATATTATTAGTATATGGAAATGTGAGCCTTGTTGCTAAAGGGAATTGTGTTCCTTTTAGGGATATCAACACTGCCCCGATCCCACAACCAAATACATTTGCAGCTCCGTTAAAGAACATCTTCCACTTACAGTTTTGGTCTATCCCATAGTCTCCTATTGGTGCACTTCCCACTGTTAGTATATTTTCATTAGGGAATTGGGTTTGTGATTCTTGGGAATCTCCCTCAACAGGGTATTCTGCCAATTGGTCGGCTAAAGATTGCCCTTTTATTGAATTTTGATTTATGTATGTGATATCAAATTCTGATAAAAGCATTTGCCATTTGGAGATTTTCCCTAACAAAACAGGCTTTTCTGTCAAGTATTTCAGAGAATCGTGTCTTGTTAGCAACTCAATGTGATAATAAAGGGTGTATTGCCTCAACCGGTGCATGACCCAAATCAGAGCATAGCAAGTTCTTATCAAACAAGAAGGTTTGGAAGCTCAGAAACATACACGGCCGGATACATGGTCTGAAGGCATGACCGTGTATTGTATAAGATAACTTCCATAAATATACACGGCTGGATACACGGTCAGAAGGCACAGTCGTGTATTGTGTCAGGTTGCAGCCGGAAGCATACACGGCTGGATACACGGTTAAAAGGCACGACTGTGTATTATGTCAGGTAGATGCCAGAAGCATACATAGCCTGATACACGGCTAAAAGGCACGGCCGTGTAACACGATCGTGAATATTTAGATATTTGTTTCGTGACTTAGTTTGTAAATATGGCATGTATATTTTGTATTGTATATTTTAGTATAGGAAGATTTATTTTCCTAGTTTGTAAGATATAGTTTCTTGGAAAGATATCCTCCTAATGTATATATATAATTGAACATGAATTATGAAAGGCATTCAGCCAGCGTTTTACAAAAGTTGTTATGGTATCAGAGCCACACAACTGAGTATTGTGCTGAATCCATAGTTCTCTTTTTAGTCTTGGAATTGCTGGTGTGTTCTTGGTTGTTTTATTTTTTGGCTTTAGGTTGATTAATTCCAATAAACAAGTTTTGATAATTAAGTTGTGAGTGTCAATTTGGTTTAGGATGTCTTTTGAGAAAAAACATGAAATCTTAGCTATTAGATTCACGGGAAAGAATTATGCTGCATGGGAATTTCAGTTCAAGATGTTTTTGAAAGGGAAGGAGCTTTGGGGTCACATTGATGGGTCTTCTCCAGCTCCTACAGAGTCAAAAGATCGTGGTTAATGGGAGGCAAAAGATGTACGGATTGTTTCTTGGATTTTGGGATCTATTGAGGCTCACATGGTGAACAACTTACGATCCTTTGGCACAACAAAAGAAATGTGGGAATACTTGAAGCGCGTCTACAATCAAGAAAATACTGCAAGACGTTTCCAATTGGAACTTGATATGAGTAATTATAGTTAAGGTAATATCTCAATTGAACAATATTATTCTGGATTCCTTAATTTATGGAGCGAATATTCTGGTATTATCTATGTTAAGGTGTCAAAGGAGAGTTTGGCTAGTCTTCAGGCTATTCATGAAGTGAGTCGTCATGATCAGTTCTTGATGAAGCTCAGACCTGAATTTGAAACCGCTCGGGCTAGGTTACTGAATAGAGATCTAGTGCCCTGTTTGGATGTATGTTTTGGGGAATTGCTGCGCGAGGAGCAAAGATTGGCAACACAAGCCGCTATTGGTGCAACTGGTGGATCATCTGGAATAGTTAATGTTGCATATGCTGCTCAGACCCGAGGAAAGGGAACGATGCAGTGTTACAGCTGCAAAGAATTTGGTCATATTGCCCGGCATTGTAGTAAGAATTTCTGTAATTATTGCAAGCAAAAAGGACATATTATTAAGGAGTGTCCTACAAGGCCTCAAAATAGAAGGTCACAAGCTTTTCATGCTGCGGTATCCGACTCTTGCAATCCTGGTTCAACATCCACAATTACTAGCAACAAGCAATCTGTTCTCACACCAGATATGGTTCAACAAATGATCCTCTCTGCCTTCTCTGCTCTTGGTCTTCAAGGGAAAGGTAAGATTACTAATTTTGTTCCTAGGTTTGTTGATTCTGGGGCCACAAATCATATGACTGGCACATCTGATTTATTGCATAATCAACATCCATATACTGGTACTCAACACATTCAGGTTGCTGATGGAAATAATATTCCTATTACGACAGTTGGTGATATTAGCTCCTCTTTTCGACATGTCTTGGTTTCTCCTAAATTATCTACTAACTTACTTTCTGTTGAGCAAATGGTGGATAATAACTGTGATGTCCACTTTTCTCGTGATGGTTGTACTGTGTAGGATCAAGTGTCGGGGAAGGTGACAGCGAAGGGGCCTAAAGTGGGCAGGTTATTTCCATTACAATTTACCGTTCCTCGGACTTTGTCATTAGCTTCTTCAGTTGTTGACAATAAGGCTGGCATCTGGCATAGACACTTAGGTCATCTAAATAATGTTGTTTTGAATCATTTGTTGCAAAGAGGTGTTCTCGGTTCCATAGATAAGAGTTTATTAGTTGATTGTTCTTCTTGTAAACTAGGCAAAAGTAAGACATTGCCTTTTCCTGTTTTGGGTAGTTGTGCCAATAAATGTTTTAACATTATTCATAGTGATGTTTGGGGAATTGCACCAATTATTTCACATGATCAGTATAAATATTTTGTGACATTTATTGACGATTACAGTCGATTTACATGGATTTATTTTTTGCATTCCAAAGCAGACATGTTTACTGTGTTTCAAACCTTTGTGACATATATTGAGACTCAATTTTCCACTTGTATTAAAATCTTACGGTCTGATAATGGTGGTGAATATATGTCTCATGAGTTTCAAGCATTTCTTCATACCAAGGGTATTGTTTCACAACGCTCATGTCCTTATACACCTTAGCAGAATGGAGTTGCCGAATGGAAAAATCGACATTTGTTAGATGTGGTGCGCACATTGTTGTTAGAATCTTCTATTCTAGCTAAGTTTTGGACCAAAGCTTTATCTACTGCTATTTATTTGATTAATCGCCTACCATCTCAACAATTGAAGTTTGATTCTCCCTATCAACGAGTGTTTGGTAAACATCCTAATTATCATATGCTACATACTTTCGGATGTGTTTGTTTCGTTCATTTACCTACTCATGAACGTCATAAGTTGTCAGCTCAGTCTGTTCGATGTGGCTTTATGGGTTATAGTTCTAATCATAAAGGTTTTGTGTGTTATGATTCGATAAATAATCGATGGCATATCTTTCGGGATGTGATTTTCTTTGAACATGAATACTATTTTCAGCAATATTTTTTGACATCCGATACTGTTGTGCTTCCTCACTTTGATGACTCTTATTTTGATAAACGGTTCAAGCCTGGACTTGTCCTTTCTGACCCTGCTCCTGAAAATGCTTCAATGATTCTTCGATGATCAACTCGGCACACTCGTCCTCCAGATAGATACGGCTATTCTGCAATTGTAACTAATACTACCATTCCTACCTCTTATTCTCAGGCTGCTAAATAGCCTTGCTGGATAAAAGCCATGCAAGAGGAACTTCAAGCACTTCAAGATAATCACACTTGGGATATTGTTTCCCGTCCTGCTGGTGTTAAACCCATTGGTTGTAAATGGGTTTACTCTCTTAAGATTCGATCTGATGGTTCCCTCGATAGATATAAGGCAAGGTTGGTAGCTCTTGGCAATCGATAGGAATATGGCATTGATTATGAAGAGACCTTTGCACCTGTGGCTAAGATGACAACTGTCCAGCTTATTCTATCTATTGTTGCATTTAAAGGATGGTTCTTACGACAGATGGATGTTAAGAATGCATTTTTGCATGGAGACCTCAAGGAAGATATCTATATGACTCCTCATCCAGGATTGTTTTCCACACCCTCACCTGATGTTTGTAAGCTCAAACGGGCTCTATACGGTTTGAAACAAGCTCCACGGGCCTGGTTTGAGAAGTTTCATAATACTCTTCTTAGCTTCTCTTTTATTAAAAGTCAGTATGATTCTTCATTATTCCTATGCAAGACTGACAAGGGAATTGTCTTGTTGTTAGTCTATGTTGATGATATTGTTATCACAGGATCAGATACTCAATTAATGTCTCAGTTACAAGAACGACTTTAAGCTTCTTTTCATATGAAAGATTTGGGCTCGTTAATTTATTTCTTAGGTCTTGAGGTTTATTCTTCTTCTGCTAGTATTTTTCTTCATCAACATAAATATACTGATGAACTTATTGCTTTAGCTGGTCTCCAAGAGGGACGTTCTGTTGACATTCCTTTGGAAGTGAATGTTAAATATCAACGAAATGATGGTGACTTTCTATCTGATCCGTCTCTATATTGATAACTTGTTGGAAGTCTCAATTATCTGACTATTACACGTCATGATATTTCATTTGCTGTATAACAAGTTAGTCAATTTATGCAGGCACCTACACATCTTCATTTAGCAGCAGTTCGCCGTATTGTTCAGTATTTAAAAGGGACTTCTCATCGGGGTTTGTTCTTTTCTGCGGAGTCTCCCATTCACTTAACCACATATAGTGATGCTGATTGGGCTGGTTGTTCTGATACACGTCGCTCTATTACTGGTTGGTGTATGTTTCTTGGTAACTCTTTAATTTCTTGGAAGAGTAAGAAACAAGATCATGTATCTAAGTCTTCTACTGAGTCCGAATATCGTGCTATGTCGTCTGCTTGCTCTGAGATTATTTGGCTTCGAGGATTGTTGGCTGAGGTTGGTTTTCCTCAACTTGGGTCTACCTCTCTTCATGTTGATAATACTAGTGCTGTTCAGATTACTGCTAATCCTGTTTTTCATGAGTGTACGAAACATATTGAAGTGGACTGTCATTCTATTCGAGAAGCTTATGATAATGGTGTTATTTCTCTTCCGCATATATCTTCGGATCTTCAAACGGCTGATATATTTACTAAAGCTCTTTCTCGGCAGCGTCATCAGTTTCTTATTGGCAAATTGATGCTTCTTGATCAGTCCACATCAATTTGAGGGGGGATATCAAACAAGAAGGTCTGGAAGCTTAGAAACATACACGGCCGAATACATGGTCCGAAGGCACGACCGTGTATTGTATCAGATAACTTCCAGAAATATACATAGCTGGATGCACGGTCAGAAGGCACGGCCGTGTATTGTGTCAGGTAGCAGCCAGAAGCATACACGACCGGATACACAGCTAGAAGGTAAGGCCGTGTATTGTGTCAGGTAGATGCCAGAAGCATACACGGCCTGATACACGGCTAAAAGGCACAGCCGTGTAACATGGTCGTGAATATTTAGATATTTGTTTCGTGACTTAGTTTGTAAATATGGCATGTATATTTTGTATTGTATATTTTAGTAGAGGAAGATTTATTTTCCTAGTTTGTAAGATATAGTTGCTTGGAAAGATATCCTCCTAATGTATAGATATACTTGAACATGAATTATGAAAGGCATTTAGCCAGAGTTTTACAAAAGTTGTTAGTTCTCTCTACTTCTAAGTACCTCTGTTCCCCGTCCGTGAATTTCTTGTTTAGATAATATATGAAACGCTCTCTTCCCTCTTCATCTTTTTGCTCCAGCACGCACCCCATGGATTCAAGGAGTATCGTGAGGTATAAGAATAAGGGTTTCCCTTTCTTTGGAACTATCAAGACTGGAGGATTTATGAGATAGTCTTTGATTGTCTTGAATGCTTCTTCACATTTATCGTCCCATTCTACTGCAACATTCTTTTTTAGCAGGTGGAATAGCGGACGACATTTTTCTGTGAGCTGTGAGATAAAACGAGCTATGTAATTCAATTTTCCCAGCAAGCCTCTTACCTTTTTGACAGTACGTGGAGAAGGCAGCTTTAGTATGGCCTTTACTTTGTCAGAATTGATTTTAATGCCTTCCCGACTTATGACAAACCCTAACAACTTGCCTGTCGTGACCCCAAAAGTGCACTTTTCTGGATTTAACTTGAGCTAAAACTTTCTCAATCGCTTGAAAAACTTTCTCAGAATAATTGCATGGCTTTCTTCTTCTTTAGACTTGGTTATCATATCGTCGACGTATACTTCGACTTCTCGATGCATCATATCATGAAGTATTGCAACCATGGCTCTCTGATACGTTGCCCTGGTGATAAGTATAAATTAACACTTGTATTTTAGATGAATTCTATTTGTTTGTGTAATAAGTTGATGTTATCTTGAAGAATTTTGATACTTAAAAGAGAAATATTTCAGTTTCAGGGATAAGGACCAATATTCGGAGAGGAGATATCGACTTGGATTGAAATAAGAGAAGAATACACGAAGAAAATAGCTTTTTGGAAGAAACAAGGGAAGTGCATGGGCGTATATTTCCAGAGCACGGTCGTGTGTTTGGCTTGAAAAAAAAGAAAATCAACAGAAGCTTACACGGTTTAAGTACACGGCTGTGTGTTTGGCTTGAAAAAAAAAACCAACAGAAGCTTACAAGGTTTAAGTACACGGCCGTGTGTTATTAACCGTGGCTTCTTTATTATTTCAGACACTATTGTAAGGCACGACCATGTATAACCGTGGGTTGAGACCGTGTATATGGAAAAGTTTTGCCGTTTCAGGAGATTTTTCGGTTTCCATATATATATCTCTTCATTTTCAAGAAAGAGGGGGTTGAAAAGGGAAGAAACCGAATAGGAAAAGCAGGAAACACCTGAAGGAGAGAAAAGAAAACGGAGAAAAGAAAGAAGAGGAGAAGATGACGGGGGAGAAGCTTTCCTAAGGGAAAAGCAACATCAATGGATTCATCTTTATCTTGTGAAGTGTTTATGCACACGGGTTCTTCATCTTTATTGAGTTGTATCTTGAAAATCATGAGTGGCTAGTTTATTTCATACTTGAACCTTATGAATTCTAATTGTCATGTAATATGGGATTGATTGCATAGTTAATGAATAGTGGAATTCTCTGAATTTATTCATGATGTTCATGTAGTGTTGTTAATTTGATGTATGGCCAGCATTGAGTTTACATTGATTTCTTAGAAGTTGATTGGAAAATCTCTTGTTTGAATAGATCATGCATGAATAAAGGAATTTGTATGTAATCTAGGGATAGAGAATGTGAATTTTCCATTTTAGATTAAATTAGATAATTCGATCTAATTGAGGGTTCAAGAGTGTTAATGAAATTCTAATCGATTTTTGATAGAAGAGGGATCTTTATCAAAGCGATTAGGGTTAGGAGCTAATGAATCTGGGAAGAACATTGGCTTAGTGTTAGATACTCTATGGTTTAGAGATAACCATTGCTCGTTAACTAATTTATTGAAAGGGTGAAGTTACATGACAATTAGAGGAGTAGTAAGGGTAGGGTATGTTCTTAGTTATCGGATTTAGTAATCAAGTTATTGTGTTATTTTTAATTGCTATAGGTTTTGTTAAGTGTTTTTAATTTAAACTGAACCTCTCAATTTTGTGCGGTTAGATAGTTGGTTTAGAGTTATTATTGGTACTTGCTGATTCTTGAGGATACGATACCCGAATATAGTTATATACTATTACAATCGATAGGTGCACTTGCCTATTTGATCGTAACAGAGAGTCATAGAGAAGGAATTTTTAAATTTGTGTGATTACGATCATCATCAAGTTTTGGGCGCCGTTGCCGGGGATCGGTGATATTAAGAAAGCTCAACGCTTACTAATTTAACCATTTATTCTTTTGCTATTTATCATATTCATTTTTATTTCTATTTTTTTTGTAATTAACTCATTTCGGTGTTCTTTGTAGTATATGATGAGGAGTTCATAATCAAAACTTCTTGATTTCGACCCAGAAATAGATCGGACATTCAAAAGGAAACTAATGAGCATTGAAGAGCAACAAGTGGGTGAGGGAGAATTATCATCGAGTGACGGAGAAAGTTCAGTTGCTAAGGAAGAGCAACCTGTGAACAGCAGTAGAGTTAACATTGAAGTAATGGCAGACCAACGTCGGACTATGGTTGATTATTCCAGGCCAACTTTAGATAGCACTAGTTCATGTATCGTAAGACCTGCAATAGAGGCTAATAACTTCGAAGTTAAAGCCTCTACAATGAATTTGATACATAACCAGTGTCAATTTGACGGCTTACCTGATGAAGATCCCCACGCTCACATTCAAATGTTTCTGGACATCTACGCCACTGTGAAACAGAACGGGGTGACTGAAGAGGCATTGAAGTTGCGGTTGTTTCCCTTCACCTTGAGGGGAAAAGCAAGGCAGTGGATAAGTTCACTGAATCGGGAATCCATTACTACATGGGCCCAACTGGCAGAGTCTTTTCTAGACTTTTACTTTCCACCATCCAAGACTGCCAAATTGAGGAACGATATCACATCATTCACTCAATTGGATAACAAGGCCCTTCATGAAGCCTGGATAAGGTTCAAGGAATTACTTAGGTGGTGCCCACACCACCAAATGCTTAACTAGCTGCAAGTTTTAACTTTTTACAACGGGCTCGATTATCTGACGCGACAAACCATTGATGCCGCTGCTGGTGGTACACTTAATGTGAAGACTCCTGAAGAGTCTCTGGAGCTATTTGAAAATGTGGCCAAGAACAACCATCAGTGGAGTAACGGCAGGTTGAGGCAAAGGGCAGCAGGGGTTTATGAGGTTGATATGGTGACCACTATTGCTGCAAAAGTGGATGCCCTTGCTATGAAGGTCGACGGGATGGCGTTGTCTCAGCCGTCTCAATACCATCCAGTTGATTCAGCTGCCAATTCCATGATCCAAGAGACCAATGAGCAAGTTGACTATGTTGGAAATCCCACATGACTCCAGAACAATCCCTACAGCAACACATATAATCCAGGCTAGCGCAATCACCCCAATTTTTCATGGAGTAATCTACAATTGCCTCGGGGTAATGTGCCCGCGCTTGGATTCCAAAGACCTCCACCACCACTTGTTACAGAAAAGAAGTCCAATCTAGAGGACATGATTGCTAAGTTCATTCAGGTCTCAGAGCAGCGTCAGCAAGCAACAGATGCTACTCTAAGAAATCATGAGGCTTCTATACACAATTTGGAAAATTAGGTGGGCCAGATTGCTAAGATGGTCTCAGAGAGACCTCAAGGGTCTTTGCCTGGAAACACTGAACCTAATCCTAGGGAGCAGGTAAAGGCAGTGACCTTAAGGAGCGGAAAAGAACTGCAATCTAACATCATTGGGGCACCAGTGGTTGCACAAAGAAAGGGAGTTGAAGAGCTAGATGATGGGGGTAGTGAGAAGGAAGATGCTACTGAGGAGGTAAAGGAGAAGGAAGTCAAGGAAAAGGAGTCAGCAGAGGGGAAGACCAAGGCAACAATAGTTCAGCTATACAAGCCTCCAATTCCATATCTGGGCCGACTGAAAAAGGATCAAGACAAAGAGCACTTCGGTAAGTTTTTGGATTTGTTTAAGCAAATACATATTAACATACCATTTGTAGAAGCTCTTTCACAGATGCCCAGATATGCCAAGTTCTTGAAGGATCTACTGTCAAACAAGAGGCGATTGGAAGAAATTTCTACCGCAGTTATAGGAGTGGAGTGTTCGGCTATCTTACAAAACAAGTTGCCACAAAAGCTCAAGGATCCGGGTAGTTTTACTATTCCATGCTTAATTGGTGAACTGCCTGTGGAGAGAGCTTTGGTAGACCTTGGGGCAAGCATAAACTTGATGCCCTATTCCTTGTTTAAGCAATTAAACTTGGGAGAGCCGAAGCCCACCAGGATGAGTCTGCAGCTGGCAGATCGCTCAGTCAAATTCCCTAGAGGGATCATTGAGGATGTCCTGGTAAAGGTAGAAAATTTCATTTTTCCTGTTGATTTTGTAATTTTGGATATGAATGCAGATGTAGAGGTCCCGCTGATTTTAGGAAGACCTTTCCTGGCTACTGCAAGAGCTGTGATTGATGTAGCGGATGGAAAACTGGTATTGAGAGTGGGAGCAGATGAGTTGGTGTTGAAAATTCCAGCAGCACTGAAACAATCGTTGAACGCCGATGATACTTGTTATGCTGTTGATTGCATTGACAAGTCAGTAATAAGTATGATGCAAGAATTGTTATGTGGAGATCCGTTGGAATTCAGTTTAACTGTGAATGATGATGAAGTGAGTGAGAATGTGGAGATACAAACTGTGAAAGCTCAGCTGCAAGCCTGTGAGGAAGTAGTTTGTCGCAGAGGATTTGAAAAAATAGGGCCCAATGAAGAAGGGAGGTTAAAACCGTTTGTTGAAGAGCCTCCTGAACTTGAGTTGAAGCAACTTCTTGAGTACCTAGAGTACGCTTTTCTGGAAGCTAACTCTAAACTCCCCGTCATCATTTCTGCTAGTTTGACGAGGGAGCAAAGGGACGATTTACTAGGGGTCTTGAGGGAGCACAAGCGAGCTCTTGCTTAGAAGATATCAGATATTCAAGGTATTAGCCCCTCATTTTGTACTCATAAAATCTTGTTGGAAGATGATTTTAAACCGGTGGTACAACCTCAGAGAAGATTGAACCCCAACATGAAGGAGGTTGTAAAGAAGGAGGTGATTAAGCTTTTAGATGCAGGGTTGATCTATCCCATTTCCGACAGTCCCTGGGTCAGTCCTGTGCAAGTTGTACCAAAGAAAGGGGAATGACTGTGATCCCCAATGAGAAAAACAAACTCATACCTATGAGGACAGTAACTGGTTGGCGAGTGTGCATAGATTATAGAAGGCTGAATGATGCAATACGCAAGGATCACTTTCCTCTCCCTTTTGTGGATCAGATGCTAAAGCGATTGACAGGACATTTATATTACTGTTTTTTAGATGGAATGTCGGGATATCTCCAAATCCCAATCGCTCCAGAGGATAAGGAAAAGACCACTTTCACATGTCGATATGGTACTTTCGCTTATAGGTGCATGCCCTTCGGATTATGTAATGCACCGTCTACGTTTCTGTGGTGTATGATGGCCATTTTTGAGGACTTAGTGGAAGGGATCATGGAGGTCTTTATGGACGATTTCTCCGTCTTTGGTGATTCTTTTAATGCTTGTCTAAGCAATTTGAAGAGGGTTTTGATTCGATGTGAGGAGACGAATCTTGTGTTGAACTGGGAGAAATGCCATTTCATGGTAAAGGAGGGCATAGTTCTGGGGCACAAAATTTCTCATAGAGGAATCGAAGTGGATAATGCAAAGGTGGACACAATTGCAAAACTTCCACCACCTTCTTTGGTAAGAGCCATTCGGAGCTTTCTCGGGCATGCCGGATTTTATAGGAGGTTCATTAAGGATTTCTCTAAAATAGCCCATCCATTGACACGGCTATTAGAGAAAGACATGCCCTATGATTTTACCAGTGAATGTCTTGAGGCGTTCAACACGCTTAAGGAAAGGTTGACCCAAGCACCTATCATGGTGGCTCCTGATTGGGGTCTTCCTTTCGAGTTGATGTGTGACGCAAGTGATTTTGCTGTGGGAGCAGTCTTAGGACAAAGGAGGGACAAGCACTTCCAACCGATCTATTATGCTAGTAAGACCCTCATAGGTGCTCAGGAGAACTACACCACGATCGAGAAGGAACTTCTAGCTGTGATTTTTGCGTTTGATAAGTTTCGGTCATATTTGATTTTGTCCAAGGCCATTGTTTACACTGACCATTCAGCTCTCAGGTACCCTTTGTCCAAGACAGATGCGAAACCGTGCCTCATCCGGTGGATATTGCTTCTACAAGAGTTCGATATGGAGATTAGGGACAAGAGGGGAGCTGAAAACTTAGCTGCTGATCATCTCTCTCGCTTGGAGAACCCTTACTTGGAGGAATTGAAAGAAGAAGAGATTGATGATGCTTTTCCGGAGGAAGGATTGTATCAGATTAACAAGGTAAGTATTAATTCTAAGCCTTGGTTTGCTGATTTTGCAAATTACCTTGTTTGCAGAATACTCCCAAGTGACAAAACTTATCAGCAAAAGAAGCGGTTCTTTGCTGAGTTGAAGCACTATTTGTGGGAGGAACCCTTCTTATTTCGTTTGTGTGCTGATCAGGTAATCAGGAGATGTGTATTTGAGCAAGAGGGGTAAGAAATTCTGAGATACTGTCACACCGGACCAACAGGGGGTCACTATAGTGTGAATCGAACAGCTCACAAAGTGTTGGAATTGGGATTCTATTGGCCAACCTTATTCAAGGATTCCTTCAACTTTGTAAAAACATGTGATAGGTGCCAGCGAGTTAGAAGTATGTCAAAGCGCGATGAGATGCCCCAAAATTTCATCCTGGAGTGTGAGGTGTTCGATGTATGGGGGATTGATTTCATGGGACCATTTCCCAATTCCTTCGGGAATAAGTACATATTGGTGGCGGTGGATTATGTGTCTAAATGGGTAGAAGCCCAATCTTTGCCCACCAATGATGCCAGAGTAGTGGTAAAATTTTTGAAGAAACTTTTCTATAGGTTCGGAACACCACGGGCTTTAGTTAGTGATAGGGGAACACATTTCTGTAATGTGCAATTGGAGAAGGTGCTGAAGCGATATGGGGTCACCCATAGATTAGCAACCCCCTATCACCCACAGACAAGTGGTTAAGTAGAAGTTTCTAACCGTGAGCTAAAAAGAATTTTAGAGAAGACAATGGAGCATCACCGAAGGGATTGGTCAGAAAAATTGGACGATGCGTTGTGGGCCTATAGGACAGCTTTCAAAACTCCTCTAGGTACCACCCCATACCGACTAGTGTTTGGGAAAGCTTGCCATTTGCTAGTGGAGTTAGAACATAGAGCTTTTTGGGCTTTGCGTACTCTTAACATGGACTTAGAGGCTGCTGGTAAGAAGAGGAAGTTTCAGCTGAATGAACTCGATGAATGACGTGCAATGGCTTATGATAACATGCGAGTTTATAAGGAGAGGATGAAGAGGTATCATGACATGCGGATTCATCATCCGAAACAATTCCGTGAGGGAGATCATGTTCTCTTATTCAATTCGTGACTGAAGCTTTTCCCAGGTAAGTTGAGATCGAAGTGGTCCGGGCCGTTTAAGGTGATAAAAGTCTTTCCTCATGGAGCGGTGGAATTGGAACACCCGAGTGGACACACCTTCAAAGTAAATGGGCAACGATTGAAACTATATTTTGGGACTCAAGGGGAAAAAGAGGGCCAAGAGGAGTTTAGACTCCACCCTCTTGTGAATTAATCAGATGCAATCTCATTTCGTCGAGCAAACGACGTTAACCAAAAGCGCTTGATGGGAGGCAACCCATGTAGTTTTTAGGTAAATTTTTCTTTCATCACAACCATCTATTCTATTTTTTTTTTTTTTTTTGTTGTTGTTGAATGACTTGACAGGGCAATACTTATGTTATGGATCTTGAAGATGACATGAGAAATATGTTCAACAAGTTTGGAAGGGCTAGAACACTCAACGGAGGTGAATATTGTGCTTTAAAGGAGATACACGACCATATATTCTTATTTTACATGGCCGTGTAAATTCAGATTTCATTGCACAGAAGGTTACACGGCCTACATACACGGCCATGTACCATTGGGCGTGTATACTGGAAATTTTTGCGCGGGTGTTTTACGCGCCCGTGTATGTGACCGTGTATGGAGTTTAAAAAAATTTTCAGAGGGATACACACCTGGGAGGCACGGCTTAAGGCACGGGCATGTAACGTGGCCGTGTGTGCGGCTGTGTTAAAATTAAACCACACGGTCGTTAGGGTTTAATTGGTGTGAGCAGCTGGATCTATTCATCTCTCTTCATATTTTTTTTTTCACTCCTTCTTGTTCATAATCATCTCTCTTCACTCCCACTAATTCTTCTTGTGATTTTTTTACACCCATTCCTCCGGATTTATTAAGGTATGGATCTCTACTTTCTCTTCTCAACTCTCTTTTATTTTCCATGCAATGTTGAACTAAAGAACACTTTCTATGTGTTCTAATCAAGGGGCTTTCATGTGATTTATTCATTGTTGATGATTTATCTTCCTTACTTCGAAATCTATCATACTTTTGTGTGGAATTCATGATGATTTTTTTTGTTTTTGTTTTTGGACACAAACCTAGGGTTTCTACCTTTTGAGTAATTTGTGTCGATTTTTAGATGTCATTCACATGAAAAATTGTGTAAGGAATGGATTTCTGTGCTGAGATTGTTACATGATTGATTTTACACGGCCGTTGTTACAAGGTGTGTATTTTTGAATTGAGGTGAGAATGTGTGATCCGAATACACGAGCGTGTATGCTGGGCATGTATGTTGGGCGTGTGTGCTGGGCGTGTATTTCCAATTAAGTTTAATTTGTGATTTTCTCCTTGGATTGTAACTCTATCTTTCATATTATTTGTCATTCAAGGGAGAGTGTTTTGTGTACAAATTGTTGGCTATGATCTTACTTATCACCTCAAGAAGGTATAATCTGGTTTTTTTTTTTTTCCTTGTATCTCCAGATGCCTCGGATAAAGACTGTTGCTCAAAAGAGGCGCTGTGATGACGAGGCCAGTAGTAGTAGGGGGGCAATCCACTATCCTGTAAACATAAGGGTCGAGCATCGGCCGATCTACCATAACCACAAGAGCACAAAAATCGTTAGGCCAAATGTGGCTCTTGATTGGGATGTTATGGGGCGGTTTGGCATTCGTCATGAGGTTGAGGGTCTTTTGCATGACCCTCCTTGGGTGAGATTGTTTTCTATCGAGGAAAAAATTTATTTGGACCTGACACTCACCTTTACTGCTACCTTCACCATCAAGGAGCCCATGGGTGTTGGGATAGATAATGAAGTTAAGTTCCTTGCGATGGGTCTCCACCATCAAGGAGCCCATGAGTGCTGGGATAGATAATGAAGTTGAGTTCCTTGCGATGGGTCAATACAGGAGATATTCAATGATGGATTTTATTGAAGCTATGGATATCTATGAATCTACATTTCTCCGCTCTTCCGCCTTCCGTCAACTACCATTGGGATTTCCCCACAGGTTTCGGGTAGGAGATTATTGGCCCCAATTGGGATCGGGCATCTACACTTCTTCTTCTACAAAAGGTTCCACCTTTAGGCGGCTATTCTTCCGGGTGCTTCATTACATCTTTGCTCGTTCCACTACGGGCCGTATTGATTCGGAAGGAGTGGTCAATGCCCGGGATATGCTCCAGCTATGGAGTATGAAAACGGGAACTCCTATCAATGTCGGGGTGTTTGCTGCATTTTGTTTACTCCGACAAGCAGAAGCAGGGAATAGGGGAATCTTTGTGGGTGCCTGGATTACTCGGATTTTGAAAAATTTAGAGCTATTACCTATACGCGAACTCGACAATTGTATTGGAATGACTATTCGGCTATCAGCTGCACCCATTATTGGGTGGGGTCATAAACCTCAACACAAAGAGGAAGACTTCGATGATGAGATGGATGAAATTGACAGGTATGACCCTAACCAGGAATCTGAGGCCAGGGAAGGTGAAGAAGAAAGAGCTGCCCCAAAGGAAAGGACTCAAGAAGATGAAGTCCAGAAAAATATAGGGGAATTAAACACCCAAATTCAAGGATTGAAGGAGCAATAAGACAAAATTAAAAAAAAAAACAAAGTAGATTGAAAAGATTTATTCAAAATTGTTTTACTAAGTTGGGTGACAAGTTGGATATAGACTTTACATCTTGCAATTGTTTGAGTGATGAAGACGTCTGGGTCGATGCACATCAAGTTCCAGGTTCTTCCTCTCGACATGGAGAGGGCGGTCATCGAGATGACTTGGACAATGAGGATGAGGATTGAAGAATGATTGTTGGATGTTAACTTTTTGAATCCCTTCTGTAGGATTTTATGTTTTCTTTGTGTCAAGACTTTGCATTAAAACAGGGTTGGATGCTATTATTGTTCTTTCTTTATGCTTTTATTTTATTTTATTTTTTTTCTTCTTTTCTTTTCTTTGGTTTTTCATTTCAGAGATTCTGTTAAATTGATGAAGTACATAACTTTAGTGGCATGAAAAGATTGGGGAGGATAAATATTTGGAGTTCTTTTCAAGAACTCATGGTCCTGTGCGCATGAATGATATTGATTTGAGTTCTTCTACAAAAGTGGATGCCGAATGCACGATTCTAATACCAATCCAGGGAAGTCTCGTTTCTCCTTCTCTTGTATTTCCATTTTCTTCCCTTTTTGTGTAGTTCAATGTAGACATTGAGGACAATGTCTAAATCTAAGTGTGGGGAGGAAACTGAGATAAGAAGCATGAAATATAAGTGTTAATAAATCAAAATTATAAAGTTTCCCCACTTAAGATGTATGTAATGAATTACTAATAATCAAGAATTATTGTTGAGATTTTGCTATATTACTTACTGTGTTGAAAATTCTTGGGAATTTTGCAAATGTTTACTCTCTTATCTTGTTTTATAAATACTCTGCTAGAATTACAAGTTGAAATCCAAGTGAAGAGAATTACTTGTTGTTTAAGCAGTTATTTCGAGAATTGAGAGTGAATTAAGATCTCTAGTAGGTTTAGTATGCTCTTTCTTTTGCCATTAATGTGAGTTATGCAATTCTGAGTAAAGGAGTAGAGGATACTTGTAACTTAGTGATTCCTTTTCGCAATTGGAACTAAGAACTTTGGGAGTAATTATCTTTGAAAAAAAAAAGAGTTCAAAAGTGGGCCTCATTGACTCGAGTAATTAAGCCTGAGGGGTGCCCTCTTGAGGGAATAACATCTATTGACTTGGATAATGAACTCGAGATCAATGGCTGAAAGCTCGCTACAAGGGTCGTGAGAAAAGTCCGAGAAAACTGAACTTAATTGAGCTGTAATTGAAATTAATTAATTGAGATGGTAGAGGTTCGAAGGGGTGTCTTAAAACCTAGTAGCCTAAGATCATCCGGTTTGGGACTTACTAACCAAGGAAACCATTTTAGTTGAAAGGTTTAAGAAAATAGATAGTTGACTTGACTCGAACAAGTAAATCCGAGGGATGCCTTCTATGCTGAGGGGATAACGTCTGTTAACTTGAGTGATGAGCTCGGGATTATCGATTGAAAATTCGTTACATGAGTCGGTTAACTAAGTGAAGTACTTAATGGAAAATCTCCCAATTTTATTTAAAAGACTAAAGGAAAGAAAAATCCAGGAGATAAGTGGATACAACATTTCTTTACTCCTCATTGCATTGCTTATAGGAGTAGTTAAGAGGGAAGTATACTTTACACTACTGGCACTGATCTATGTTCGATTTCACTTTTGGGAATTTGTGTTTAAATGATGAGAGTACTAGTTTAAGTCACTTGGATTAGCCTTAAGAATTCTGGTATTTGTATCTTGTAACAACTAATGGTGGGATTGAGTAGAGATTGCGTATTATGAGGGGTAAACTATGAGAATCAATGATGCAAAAAGAAATTCTTGATTGCTGAGTTAATGAAAATCTTGTCCTTGGTTTTTCTTTGGCTTTTTTATTTTATTTTATTTTATTTTATTTGTTTGCTTGAGGACAAGCAAAAGTTTAAGTGTGGGGGAGTTTGATAAGTATAAATTAACACTTGTATTTTAGATGAATTCTATTTGTTTGTGTAATAAGTTGATGTTATCTTGAAGAATTTTGATACTTAAAAGAGAAATATTTCAGTTTTAGGGACGAGGACCAATATTCTGAGAGGAGATATTGACTTGGATTGAAATCGGAGAAGAATACACGAAGAAAATAGCTTTTTGGAAGAAACAAGGGAAGTACACCGGTGTGTATTTCCAGAGCACGGCCGTGTGTTTGGCTTGAAAAAAAAAAATCAACAGAAGCTTACACGGTTTAAGTACACGGCCGTGTGTTTGGCTTGAAAAAAAAACCAACAGAAGCTTACACGATTTAAGTACACGGCCGTGTGTTATTAGCCGTGGGTTCTTTATTATTTCAGACAATATTGCAAGGCACGACCGTATATAACCGTGGGTTGAGATCGTGTATATGGAAAAGTTTTGCTGTTTCAGGAGATTTTTTGGTTTCCATATATATATCTCTTCATTTTCCAAAAGGAGGGGGTTGAAAGGGGAAGAAACCGAATAGGAAAAGCAGGAGACACCTGAAGGAGAGAAAAGAAAACGGAGAAAAGAAAGAAGAGGAGAAGACGACAGGGGAGAAGCTTTCCTAAGGGAAAAGCAACATCAATAGATTCATCCTTATCTTGTGAAGTGTTTATGCACACAAGTTCTTCATCTTTATTGAGTTGTATCTTGAAAATCATGAGTGGCTAGTTTATTTCATACCCAAACCTTATGAATTCTAATTGTCATGTAATATGGGATTGATTGCATAGTTAATGAATAGTGGAATTCTCTGAATTTATTCATGATGTTCATGTAGTGTTGCTAATTTGATGTATGGCCAACATTGAGTTTGCATTGATTTCTTAAAAGTTGATTGGAAAATCTCTTATTTGAATAGATCATGCATGAATAAAGGAATTTGTATGTAATTTAGGGATAGAGAACGTGAATTTTCCGTATTAGATTAAATTAGATAATTCGATCTAATTGGGGGTTCAAGAGTGTTAATGCAATTCTAATCGATTTTTGATAGAAGAGAGATCTTTATCAAAGCGATTAGGGTTAGGAGCTAATGGATCTGGGAAGAACATTGGCTTAGTGTTAGATACTCTGCGGTTTAGAGATAACCATTGCTCGTTAACTAATTTATTGAAAGGGTGAAGTTACATGACAATTAGAGGAGTAGTAAGGGTAGGGTATGTTCTTAGTTATCGGATTTAGTAATCAAGTTATTGTGTTATTTTTAATTGCTATGGGTTTTGTTAAGTGTTTTTAATTTAAACTGAACCTCTCAATTTTGTGCGGTTAGATAGTCAATTTAGAGTTATTATTGGTACTTGCTGATCCTTGAGGATACGATACTCGAATATAGTTCTATATTATTACAATCGATAGGTGCACTTGCCTATTTGATCGTAACAGAGAGTCATAGAAAAGGGATTTTTAAATTTGTGTGATTACGATCATCATCACCTGGCGTTTGTCAAGCCAAAGGGCATGACTTTGTAATAGAAAGTTCCCCATGTTGTGATAAATGTCATTTTAGTTTTATCCTCTTCAACCATTTTTATTTGATTATATCCTGAGAAACTATCCATAAATGAGAAAAGATGGTTTCTTGCAGTATTGTTTACCAGGACATCGATGTGAGGTAAGGGGAAGTTATCTTTTGGCATGGCTTGGTTTAAATCTCGGAAGTCTACGCATACATGTACTTTTCCATTCTTCTTTAGAATGGGAACTATATTCGCTACCCATTCCGAATAGTCAGATACTTCAATGAACCCCACTTCTAGTAGTTTCTTGACTTCCTCTTAATTTTTAGTAAGATTTCAGGCTTGAATCTTCTCAATTTCTGTTTTTTAGGTTTGACATCATCCCTTGTGGGAAGTTTGTGAACTACTATTGATTGGTCTAATCCTGGCATGTTGCCATATGAGCAGGCGAACACATCTGCATACTCAGATAATAGCTATATTATCTCACGTTTTTGCTCGGCACTTAAATTGGTCCTGATCTTGAGGCTTTTAAGTTATTCAGTGCTTCCTAGATTTACTGTCTCCACCGACTCGTCAATTGAAATTCCACTTTGTTCATGTTTTTGCCAATTTTCATGTATTATTTCGTGGTCAAGGACATCGCCTCTAACGACTGACCCAGCAGTGTTGGAAACGATATCAGTGTTTTCATTTCTTACCTATGCGAAATGTCCTTGACGTTCGATGGTAGGGAATCTGGGTGAAGTGAAACGAGAGTACGTATATAAGAAAAAAACAAACAAATGAATTGCAATTTATTGAATCTGAAATGAAACTACAATAAAATTTTGTTTAATAATTGTTCCCTATCCTTGAGCTGACCTAGTGTTATCAATAGGATAACAGAACCAATTATTGAGAGCTGGATGCTGCTCAGACGTGCGAGGGGTCGGGCTCTCATTGCTGACGTTAGCTTCTCTTATCCTTGGCTCTTAAATGGTAGTTGCTTGCTTGAATGATTGTTGGAGGGGCGGAAAACGCATCCGAGTATCGCTTGGCTGCTCTTTCTTTCTGCTTCTGATACCTCTGACTTGTGCCTCTTCCTGGGCTATAGGAACGTACCCTAGTCCAAACATCCCTTGCTGTCCCTCTTTAAACTGATGACCCTCCTTACTGGTCACCACATTCACCTCGTTGAATATCTAGAGACCAAAATCTTCGGAACCATCTTCCCCAATGTAGGGTATGGCAGTCTCTTTATAGGTGGCGTAATCTTGCTCTCCCAGCATGGTGATGATCTGTCCATTTGCAATGAACTTGAATTTCTGATGGAGGCTTGAGGGTATGGCTCTAGTAGTATGTATCCACGGCCTTCCTAAAAGTAGATTAAAAGACCTTGGAATGTCGAGAACTTGGAAGGAGATGTGGAGTATCTGCGGGCCAATCTCCACTGGCAAGTTTATTTCCCCTACTACATCTCTCTTTGACCGGTCGAAAGCCCTGACCACTATTGAGCTTGGTTTGATGTTGCTTGGATTGACTCCCAGTAGGTCGAGGGTAACCAATGGCCACACGTTGAGAGAAGATCCATTGTCGATGAGTACTCGGGAGACGATTATGTCGTTGCATTTTACCACTATGAATAGTGGTTTTGTATGTTGGTCTCCATCTTCTCCCAACTCTTCGGGAGAGAAAGATATCTGGTCTATGGCGTAGATCGAATCTACCACATGGCTCAATTTTTCTGTTGCGATGCCCCTTGGTACCTTGATCTGTTTGAGCACTTTGAAGAGTGCTTCCTTGTAGGGCTCAGAGGTGGTGAGGAGGCCCATAAGTGATATATGGGCTGAAACCTTGTTTAGTTGTTCCATGATCTTATATTTGCTTGCCTTGACCATCTTTGTAAATGCAGAGAGCCTCTCTTCTTCTTCTTTTTCTACCTTAGTGTTGGGCTCTTCAGTTGAGACCTTGTATTTCGGGTCATAAATTCTCCTAGAACGGGTGATTCTATCTACGATAGGGGGTCTTTCTTGATCAAGAGCCCAATAGTCAAATGGCGTCGCCCTATACCTCTCTGTGGGTATTGAGACATTGAATACATACCTCTTCTTTGGAATTTGCACCTTAGTAGATTGTCCCTCGTAGCACTTTATGACTATTGACTTTTGGTCAGATTTAATCATGTCCGCGGACTTCTCCTCCTCTTTTGGTGGGCTATCTTCTTTCTTAAACTCGGGCCCCCATCTACTAGGCGGCCCATACTCAGTTGGGGTGAAGGAGTAATTTACCAGATACTCAAATCTCCCATGCGATTCGCCTAAAGTACTAATCGTTGGGTCTCCAGCTAACCATCTTTTCTTGATTTGTGATTTAGGGGTTTCCTCTAGGGTTTGCCATAGGTGACTTTCTTGCTACACTGTTGCTTTTTGCTGTTTTGGGGACTCTTTGGAATTCGGCTCTTCGGATGTGATCATATTGATAGTAGGTTTATGGTTGGGCAGCGAATTAGTGTTGACATTGGGTGCTGGTGTGTTAACAAAGTCCAGCTGCACGATCCCGGTGTCAATTAGATCTTAGATTTTGTTTCGAAGCCTCCAACATCTATCTGTAGAATGCCCCTCTTAGCCCATATGATAATCACATTTGAGGTTTGAGTCGAAATTTTTAGGCTTGTACTGGTCATTCGGGATCTCGAAGCTGATCAAATTATCCGCTCACAGCCGAGCAAAGACCTGGCTAAGCGGGATCGGGATTGGAGTGAACTATCTCAAGACTCTGGTGGCCTGGGTGTGGTTTGTCAGGGACTGCTGGATTGGGGCACTTATGGTCTGGAATGTTACGTGGGTCCCAACCTTGTCTGCTTTGCTAGAGGTAACTGTGCTGACGGTAGACTCCTTGGCTTTGTTACCTCTTAAGGGCCTTTGTGATGATGTGACCCTGGGAAGATCTATTATCTAGAGTCTACCTGATGTAATGGCATTCTTGATTTGGCACCCTGCTGCTACTACCTCTACGAAGCTGGATGACGTTTGGCCCACCAGATGTGAGAAGTAGGTCTTATCCAGAGTGTTGACAAAGATGAATGTTAACTCCTTTTCAAAAATTGGGGTCGCTACCTTGGCAGCCTGAGCTCTCCAACATTGAGCATACTCCTTGAAAGACTCAATGTGTCTCTTCCGAAGACTTCCCAGGTCGATTACCGAGGGGGAAACTTTGATGTTGAATTTGTATTGGTTGTAGAATGCCCAAGCAAGTCTTTCCCAGGTATTGACCTGGCTGAAGTCTAAGTGTGCATACCAAATGAGGGCAGGGCCTGTAAGGCTATCTTGGAAGGTCTGGATCATAAGCTGGTCATATTGGGCATACTTGCTCATCTTCCGTACATACAACCTTGTATTCATCTTGGGGCATCTAGTACCATCATACTTTTCAAATTCCGGGGACTTGAACTTCTCTGGGTATACTTCCTCCCTGAATACTGGTAAGCTAGTGATCTTTGCCTGTTCAAAACCATCAGGCTCCTCTATTGTCTTCATCTTATCAGCCAGCTGTTGAAAAAGTCTCCTTTCCATCTCCTTTTGCCTGTCCTCCATTTCTCTCTTTATGTCGTCAGAGGTCGGCCCTAGGTTGGCTCTCGGTTCATATTTGAAAGCCGGGTTGAGGTAGGAATTGATTTCTTCATATTCTGGAGGCTGACCCTCCACTACTTTTCCCTTTCTTGCCCCTGAGTGTTCTTCTTGAGTTGGTTGGGTGGTGTGAAAGAGGCCAATACTCTCAGTCAGGAGGTGGACTTATGTAGCCATTTGTTGGACCGTTTGTTTTAGGGATACGATCTTGGGATCTGAGGCGGCGTCAGCACTCGTGTTATTGCGGTTGTCGCTGTTGTTGCCACTGTTTGCCATTTTGGTCTTTGAGCGGGTGCGGATTGGGCTTCTTAAAAGGTTCGGTTGTTTAGGAGCTATCTTTGATACCTGGCACGCATTTTTCTTAGTATGATGTAGGTATGTAAATATGATGCATGTATCACGCAGATGCTAAAATAAAGGGGGTAAACAATCGATTAATGATATAATACCGAAACTTTATTTTTATTATTATTGGAAACTCGGAGTTCGATACTTGAGAAAATGAAAAAGTACATAGTAATCTATTTCCTAATTCTCTTGGTCTTTTGTTGCGTAGGCATCGGTTTTCCACTGATGATAGCCTTTAACTCTCTAACTCTAGCTTGGGTCTTTTCCATCTGAGCTTCCAAGGTCTTGCTCCTTTGATAGGACTCCTTGAATCGGCCCTTCCAGATATCCTTCTTGTAGTTTGCAGCTTTGAAGTATACTTCCATCCGAGCCCTGACTTGCTCCAAATAGGTTCTCAGCTGTGGGTCTACTTTGTCTGGCTCAGGTTGGGTGATATTTGGGACCCGATATGCCCTTTCCCCTATTTGATATAGCTGGTGGATTACGAAATCCCTGGTGGCTCAGTGCTTGCCTACTTCGCCATCTAGTTCTCCGAGGTCTACATTTGGACTCTCGATTCGGGCTTCCCATAGGGCTTTGACCTCCGCTAGCTTGGCAAACTTCTCAGCTACCAGCAAATTTAGGTCTTGATACTCGAATGTGATTGCTTCTAGCGAAGGCCAATAAACTATGTCTTGAATGGTACCAAACTGGCGAACAACCGAGTTTGGATGATAACCTATACATCCATTGATATCGATTAAAGGTACCACCTGAAGGTTTCTGCAAATTAGGATGACTTTATTGCAGCAACTCCATTTAGCCGTCCATAGGATGTCGTCAGCACTAAAACCCTTAAGCACTTCCACTCAATTGTGGTTAGTAAGGTCGTCGGGCAGCTTTATCTTTTCTATGCATGAGTCCACAAGGTCCACTTGTTGGGCTAGAGTTTTCCGGACCAGGTTTAGCCCAAAACATTTGAGGTGGCTCACAAACCAGATCAGGATGAGGTTGATGTTTGAGCGGAGGATCCCGTGGCCCTTTTTCTTGACAAAGTTCAAGTTCCGGATCTGTTCAGCCAATAGAGCTGGGATGTAAGATTTCCCTTCCAAGAATTGGGCCACTAGTTCTATAACTTTGTAATGGACATAAAAAGTTTCGGTGGGGAAGAGTATGGTGGTGAAGGCTGTCAGGATGAAAGCACTCACCCTCCTCTGTTTGTAGCTCTTGGGGTCCCCACATAATATGTCTTTCCTATCCCCATTATCTTCCCGGGCTATGAACCAGGCTTCTAACTAATCCATTCGTATGCAATATCTGTTACAATTTGCCAAGGCTTTGTTAATTGTTGTCTTGCGAATACCCAGAAGTCTGCTGAAGATACCGGCTGGCCCAGCCTCAAGATCTGGCACATACACTTCGCCGGTTAGTGATGGAGCCTGTAGAAGTTGGGTGTACTCTTCCAAAATGGGAGTGATCTCATGTGGCTTAATGAAGAAAGCTGTGGGCTCTACTTCCCACAAATGGAGGATGACCCGTATTAAAGGTAAGTTCATTTCCATCTTCATCAGTGAGAGGATGGGCCTTATCTTCTGCTGAATAAAGGCCTGCTCTTTTGGGTTGTACAGAGTAAACCAGTGGTCCAGCACCAACTTTGGGTCTAGAGGTTTACAAACTCGGATCTCTTTACGGAGGAGGCAGTCGACTGTGGAACTAGCCATCTATTACAATAGAATTTTCTAATTAAAAAAAAGAACTATATTACAATGATAGTTGTAAACACCCCATTTTTGCTCCTAATGATCAATAATAATCAACAATAATCAATTTTTTCTCTAATTTAGCAAAAATAGGAAAAATATTCAAAAAATAAAATAAATAGGAAAAATACATCAATTTTGGAAAATGATTGCAAAAATGGAAATAAAAGGGATTAAATAATTTTTACAAATTTTTGGAATTTCAAAAAAAAAAAATCACATTGCATATATGCAAATTGTGAAAATAAAAAAATCACGAAAGTGGGCTAGCCTAGTTGGTCCGAACCTTGGTCTGATGCGCGCGGGAGTAGGTCAGGTCATGGGTTCGAAACACGGGGGAGGCAGATTCCGCGTTTTGCAATTTTTCTTCATTGCTTGGGACACGTGGCAGCAGTTGATTGGCTGGAGCAGACGTACGCACCTGGCGTGTGATCATCTTCAACCTTCGTCCGAGATCGCCGGCGAGGAGGAAAAATCAAATTTCGGCCGTTTTGATTCGAGTTTTTGCACAAATCCAGCAGATCTTCAACAAAAATAAGATAAACATCATCCAATTGGAATCAAATCGTAACAAATCAAAGGATTTGTATAAATCGGAGATGGGTTTCAACCGAAATCCGATTTGCCTCAATCGGTGGAAATCCGAGCTTATCCAGCTCGATTTCTTACGCCTATAAATAGAGGATGAAGGGAGGAGGTAGAAGCACAGATCCAAAGTGAGAAAAAGAGAGAGAATTGAAGCCTCGCTGGAGTTGCCAAGCCGCGACCACCGATCAAGCATCGAGTTGCCACTAGGAGGCGTTTTTGGAGAAATCCACTACCATAGTCGAGTTCCCCACCCTTGAAAACCTAGGAACCGACACTTCAATCGCTTCGAAAGGCCGCTGGAACACCATCAACAAGCACTCCTAGCCGCCGTATCCAATCGACCCGACCCGACCCGCTTCGACCCGATCCGACCCCACTCGCGCACTGACCCGGATCCAGGTAAGTCGGATTTTCTAATTTTTATTTATTTATTTTATTTATTTTGAATTTATTTATTTACTTATTTCTTATTTATTATATAATTCAAAAGTATAAAAAATGTTAGAATTTAGATTAGTTTTTTTTAGGAATTAATTTAGGATGAATAATAATAATAAATAATAATTATAATAATAAATAACAAAAATGTGAAAATATATAAAGAAAATAATAAAAAATATTAGAAAAAATAATAATAATAAAAATTTAGATTTTAGTCTAGGGTAGATAAATAATATAGGAGAAAAAATTTCAATAAAAATTAATAAAAAATCAATAAAAATCAATAGAAATTTATAATATTAGAAATGGGTTGAAAAATAGAAAAATAAAAATTTTTATCACTTAGAAAAATCATTTTCTTAAATAAATCCATAATTAATTTTTCCTTAAAATTATTATTTTTTCAAAAAAAAAAAATCAAATGATCAAATTTAGGCTTAGATTTTTTAGGAAAAAATACTAAAATGATAAAAACATAAATCAAAAGAGATTTCATAATTAAAAGTCACCAACACATTAAAATTTTTCAAGAAAAGCGAACTACGACACGTTTGATCTTAAATAGCAGGTACGTAGGCACCCATTTGGGGCAACCCTAAAAAGGAACAAAAATCATTTTTTCAGAATAGGTTCTTCAAAAACAAAATAAAAAGACAACAAAAAAAATAATAATAAAAGACATTTCGAATAAAGTTTAGATTTTAGGAGATTAGGGTGGTAACATTAGGGTTTTAATAAGTTAGCCTCCAAACTTAGAAACTTTGGTTTTTCCTTCCCTCTCTTTATAAAAAAATGAGAAGAGGAAATTACGTTGACCAGTGGTCCAAATTAAGACTAATCTGCTCAATTAGTCCTAATTCAATCTTTCCCAACTACAGTTGGGTGGCGACTCCAAAATAAAACAAAATTCCTAACTCAAGTCGAGGGTCTACATTAGATGAGCATAGGGTCTAGTATAGATCGGATTAGGAATAGAAAATAAAAAATTAGACTTGACAGGATGGCGACTCCACTGGGGACTCTCTCTAGTAGGCTAGCCACTTAAATCTCCTCAAATCGCTCCTTTATAAGAAAAAATGTCTTTTGATTGTTATACTGTTGCTAACCTTTTAGGGATTTAACTAGACTTAGGATCAGGTGTTTACTTTTGTTGTTGAGTCTGCATGCATGTGTGAGTAGATACGGTCAAACCCGAATTGTCTTAGGACCCTAAGACGGGGGGCCATTGTGTAGGTTTCGGGCAAAGTGATATGATCACCGTTCGGGACTGATTAGGCTACCCTACCAATGCTTCGATATGGCCCGAGATCCATTTCTCCGAGAATGCGGGAGGCCATAGAGCTTGGGAACCTGTTAGGACCTACCTATTTGCATACACGACATCATGGGCTGATAACTGATTGATGATGTAATACTTTTATTCTGTTCATGGAGTTCAGATACATTTCCCCGTAATGCTACCATTGTAACATAGTTCTCGTTGTAATTAGAAATTTTTGTTGTAATAGATGGCTAGCTCCACAGTTGACTGCCTCCTTCGTAAAGAAATCCGAGTATGTAAACCTCTGGACCCGAAATTGGTACTGGACCATTGGTTTACCTTGTACAACCCGGAGGAGCAAGCCTTCATTCAGCAGAAAATAGGGCCCATCCTCTCACTGATGAAGATGGAGATAAACTTGCCCTTGGTACGGACCATGCTCCACCTATGGGAAATAGAGCCCGCGACTTTCTTCATCGGGCCACATGAGATTACTCCTACCCTGGAAGAGTACACCCAACTTCTACAAGCTCCAGCACTAACCAACGAGGTATATGTACCAGATCTTGAGGCCGGGCCAGCCGGTATCTTCAGTAGACTCCTGGGTATCTGCAAAACAGCAATCAACAAGGCCCTAGCAGACTGTAATGGATACTGCATATGGATGGATGAGTTGGAAGCCTGGTTCATCACCCGAGAAGATAATGGGGACCGGAAAGACATATTGTGTGGGGACCCCAAGAGTTATAGACAAAGAAGGGTGAATGCTTTTATCCTGATAGCCTTCGCCACCTACTCTTTGCTATCGGAACTTTCTATGTCCACTACCGAGTCGCAGAATTGGTGACCCAATTCATGGAAGGAAAATCTTACATCCCGGCTCTATTGGCTGAACAAATCTGGAACTTAAACTTCGTCAAGAAGAAAGGCCACGGGATCCTCCGCTCAAATATCAACCTTATCCTGATATGGTTTGTAAGCTACCTTAAGTGTTTTAGATTGAACATGGTTCGGAAAACCTTAGCTCAACAAGTGGATCTCGTAGACTCATGTATAGAGAAGATAAAGCTGCCTGATGACCTTACCAGCCACAGTTGGGTAGAGGTGCTCAAAAGTTTCAGTGTTGACGACATATTGTGGACAACCAGATGGAGTTGCTTCGACGAAGTTATCTTAACCTGCAGTAACTTTCAAGCCGTGCCTCTAATCGGTATCAGCGAGTGTATAGGCTATCATCCCAACTCAGTGGTCCGCCAGTTCGGAAGCATTCTAGACATAGTTTATCGGCCCTCACTGGAAGCAGTCACCTTTGAATTCCAAGATCCCAACTTATTAGTAGCTGAGAAATTTGCTAAGCTGGCAGAGGTCAAAGCACTGTGGGAAGCCCGGATCGAGAGCCCGAATGTAGACCTTGGAGAGTTGGATGGCGAAGTGGGCAAACATTGAGCCACCAGGGAGTTCGTGATCCACCAGCTGTATCAGACGGGGGAAAGAGCATATCGGGTTCCAGATGTCACTCAACCTAAGCCAGACAAGGTAAACCCAGAGTTGGAAATCTACCTAGAGCAGGTCAGGGCTCGAATGGAAGTATATTTTGAGGTTACAGATTATAAAAAGGATATCTGGAAAAGTCGATTCAAGGAATCTGATCAAAGAAATAAAGCCTTAGAAGCTCAACTGGAAAAGACCCAAGCCAAAGTCAAGGAATTAGAAGCCGTCATCAATGGGAAGCCTGAGTCTACGCAGTAGAAGGCCAAGAGAATTAGAAAATAAATCTATTATACTTTTTCATTTTTTTTAAGTATCGAACTCCAAAGTTTTCCAATATTAATAAAAATAAAGTTTTAGTATATTATCAATCAATTGTTGGCCCCTTTATTTTAGTATATGTGTGACACATGCATCACATTTTCGTGCATACATCATACTAAAGAAAAATGCGTGCCAGGTATCAAAAATAGCTTCCAAACAACCGAACCCTCCCAAAAGCCCAATCTGCACATGTTCAAGAACCACAATGGCAAACAGTGGCGACAACCGCAACAACACAAGTGCTGACGTTGCTTCTGACTCTAGGATCGTATCCCTAGAACAAACGGTTCAGCAGCTAGCTGCACAAGTCCACCTCCTGACTGAAAGCATTGGCCTCCTTCGCACCACCCAGCCGACTCAAGAAGAACATTCAGGGGCTAGAAAAGGGAAGGCAGTGGAGGGGCAGCCTCCAGAATATGAGGAAATCAATTCCCACCTCAACCCGACCTTTGAGTATGAGCCGAAAGTCAACCAGGGTCTAACCTCTGATGACTTGAAGAAGGAGATGGAGGAGAGACAAAAAGAGATGGAAAAGAGACTCTTCCAACAGCTAGCTGACAAAATGAAAACAATAGAAGGGCCTGACGGTTTCGAACAGGCCGGGATCACCAGCTTGCTAACATATGGGGAGGAGGTATATCCTGATAAATTCAAGACCCCAGAATTCGAAAAGTATGACGGTACTGGATGCCCCAAGATGCACACAAGGCTATATGCCTGGAAAATGAGCAAATATGCTCAATATGACCAACTGATGATCCAGACCTTCTAAGATAACCTTACAGGTCCTGCCTTAGTCTGGTATGCCCACCTGGATTTTAATCAGGTCAATACCTGGGAAAGGCTTGCCCAGGCGTTTTATGACCAATATAAGTTCAACATCGAAGTCGCCCCCTCAGTGATTGATCTAGGAAGCCTTTGAAAGAGACATGCTGAGTCTTTCAAAGAGTATGCTCAGCGATGGAGAGCTCAAGCTGCCAGGGTAGCAACCCCCATTTCTGAAAAAGAGTTGACATTCATATTCGTCAACACTCTCGATAAGACCTACTTCTCACACCTGGTAGGCCAGACATCATCCAGTTTTGCAGAAGTAGTGGTAGCAGGGTGCCGGATTGAAAATGCCATCACAACAGGCAGACTCCAAACAATGGATCCTCCTAGGGTCACATCATCACAAAAGCCCTTGGGAGGTAACAAAGCCAAGGAGTCTACCGTCAACACAGTCAACTCTAGTAAAGTAGACAAGGTGGGGACTCGTGTGACATTCCAAACTACGAGTGCTCCGGGCCAATACTCCCCGGCAAATCACGCCCAGGTTGCTAGAGTCTCGAGACAGTTCACTCCAATCCCGATCCCGCTCGGCCAGGTCTTTGCTTAGCTGCGGGTGGATAATTTGATCAGCTTCGAGATCTCGAATGACCGGTATAAGCCCAAGAATTTTGACTCAAGCCTCAAATGTGACTATCATATGGGTCAAGAGGGGCATTCTACAGACAAATGCTGAAGGCTTCGAAACAAAATCCAGGATCTAATTGACGCCGGGATTGTGCAGCTGGACTTTGTTAACACCCCGTCGTCCAATGTCAACACTAATCCGCTGCCTAATCATAAGCCCACCGTCAATATGATCACATCCGAGAAGTCGACTCCCAAAGAATCCTCCAAGCAAAAGGCGACAGACCAGCAGAAAAAGGCATTCCTGTCAAACTCCAGAGAAAACCCCTAAATCATGTATCAAAAAGAGATGGTTAGTCGGAGACCCAACAGTCAGCGCCTTGGGAGAATCACACGGGAGATTTGAGTACCTAGTGAACTATTCTTACACCCCAACTGTGTATAGGCCGCCTAGCGGATGGGGGCCCGAGTTTGAGAAAGAGGACAACCCACCAAAAGAAGGGGAGAAGTCCATGAACACGATCAATTCAAATCAAAAGCCAATGGTCATAAAATGCTATGAAGGACAGTCAACCGAGATATAAATTCCAAAAAAGAGATATGTGTTCAATGTTCCAGTATCCGCAGAGAGGTATAAGGCCGCACCGTTTGACTATCAGACCCTTGATCAAGAACGACCCCCTATGGTAGGAGGAATCACCCATTTTGGGAGAGTTTATGACTCGAAATATAAAAACTCAACTGAAGAGCCCAACATGGAGATAGGAAGGGAAGAGGAAGAGGGACTCGTTGCATTTACAAAAATGGTCAAGGCGAGCGAATATAAGATCATGGAACAACTGAATAAGGTTCCAGCCCAAATATCACTCATGGGCCTCCTTACAACCTCTGAGCCCCACAGGGAAGCACTCTTCAAAGTGCTTAAATAGATTCGAGTAGCAGAAGGCATCGCTACAGACAAATTAAGTCATGTGGTAAAGTGCAACGACACGATTGTCTCCCGAGTACTCATCGACAACGGGTCGTCCCTCAATGTTTGTCCATTGGCTACCCTCGACTTATTGGGGGTCGATCCAAGCAATATTAAACCTAGCTCAATGGTGGTCAAGGCTTTCGATGGGTCAAAAAGAGACATAGTAGGGGAAATAAGCTTGCCGATAGAGATTGGCCCGCAAGTGTTCTACATCTCCTTCCAAGTCCTCGACATCCCAAGATCTTTTAATCTACTTTTGGGAAAGCCGTGGATACATGCCGCTGGAGCCATACCCTCAAGCCTCCATCAGAAAGTCAAATTCATCGCAAATGGGCAGATTGTCACAGTACTGGGAGAACAAGATTATGCCATCTACAAAGAAACCGCTATACCATACATTGGGGAGGATGGTTCCGAAGACCTTGGTCTCCAGATATTCAACAACGTGAATGTGGTGACGGGCAAGGAAGGCCATCAGTTTAAGGAGGGGTAGCAAGGGCCATTTGAACTAGGGTACGTTCCTACAACCTAAGAAGAAGCACAAGCCAGAGGTGTCAGAGGCAGGAAGAAAAAGAAGCCAAGCCACACCCAGATGCACATTCCACCCCTCCAACAATCATTCAGACAAGCAACTACCATTCAAGAGCCAAGGATAAGCAAAGATGATGTCAGCAATGGGAGCCCAACCCCTCGCACGTCTAAACAGCATCCAGCTCTCAATAATTGGTTCTGTTATCCTATTGATAGCTTTAGGTCAGCTCAAGGATAGGGAACAATTGTTAAACAGTTTTTATTGAGACTTCTTTACATAATCAATAAATTACAATTTGTCTTACTTATATATATCTGCTTTCATCTTACTTCGCCCAGATCTCCTATCATTAAACATCAGGGACATTTCGCGCAGGTAGAAAATAAAAACGCTGATATCGTTTCCAACGTTGTTGGGTCAGTTGTTGGAGGCAATATCCTTGACCACGAAATAATACAAGAAAATTGGAAAAAACATGAACAAAGCGGAATTTCAATTGACAAGCCAGTAGAGATAGTAAATCTGGGAAGTGTTGAGAAACCTAAGAACCTCAAGATCGGGACCAGTTTAAGTGCCGAGCAAAAACATGAGATAACCGAGCTGTTAACGGAGTATGCAGATGTGTTCGCCTGGTCATATTGCGACATGCCAGGACTAGATCAATCAATAGTAGTTCACAGGCTTCCCACAAGGGAAGATGTCAAACCTAAAAAACAGAAATTGAGAAGATTTAGGCCTAACATCTGGCTAAAGATTAAAGAGAAAGTCAGGAAACTACTAGAAGTAGGGTTCACCGAAATATCTGACTACCTAGAATGGGTAGCTAATATAGTCCCCGTTCTGAAAAAGAATGGAAAAGTACGCGTATGCGTAGACTTCCGAAGACTTAAACCAAGCTACGCCAAAAGATAACTTCCCCCTACCTCATATTGATGTTCTAGTGGACAACACTGCAGGAAACCATCTTTTCTCATTTATGGACGGTTTCTCAGGATATAACCAGATAAAAATGGCCGAAGAGGATAAAACCAAGACGACTTTCATCATAACATGGGGGACTTTCTGTTACAAAGTCATGCCCTTCGACTTGAAAAACGCCGGGGCAACGTATCAAAGAGCTATGGTCGCGATACTTCATGACATGATGCATCGAGAAGTCGAAGTATACGTCGACGACATTATAGCCAAGTCTAAAAAAGAAGAGAGCCATACAGATATCCTGAGGAAATTGTTCAAGCGATTGAGAAAATTCCAGCTCAAGTTAAATCCGGAGAAGTGCACTTTCGGGTCACAACGGGCAAGTTGTTAGGGTTTGTCATAAGCCGGGAAGGCATCAAAATCAACCTGACAAAGTAAAATCTATATTAAGCTACCCTCCCCACACACTGTCAAAGAAGTAAGAGGTTTGCTAGGAAGGTTGAATTACATAGATCGTTTTATCTCACAGCTCACAGATAAATGCCGCCCACTATTCTGTCTATTAAAAAAGAATGCTGCAATAGAATGGGACGACAAATGTGAAGAAGCATTTAGGACAATCAAAGACTATCTCATAAAGCCTCTAGTCTAGATAGTCCCGAAGCAAGGGAAACCCTTATTCTTATACCTCACGATACTCCTTGAATCTATGGAATGCATGTTAGGGCAAAAAGATGAAGAGGGAAGAGAGCGTTCCATATATTACCTAAGCAAGAAATTCACAGACGGGGAATAGAAGTATTCAGAAGTAGAGAGGACTTGCTGTGCTCTGATTTGGGTCATGCATCGATTGAGGCAATATACCCTTTACTATCATATTGAGCTGCTGACAAGACATGATCTTCTGAAGTACTTGGCAGAGGAACTTGTTTTGATAGGGAGAATCTCCAAATGGCAAATGCTCTTATCAGAGTTTGATATCACATACATAAATCAAAGCTTGATGAAAGGGCAATCTTTAGCCGACCAATTAGCAGAACACCCTGTCGAGGGAGATTCCCAAGAGCCACAAGCCCAATTCCTAGATGAAAATATATTAACAGTGGAAGGTACACCAGTAGAAGACGGTGAAATAGAGCAGAACCCTAAGTGGAATATGAGGCGTGCATCCTTGGCCTCAAAATGGCTTGCCACATGGAAATCCGAGAATTAGAAGTGTATGGAGATTCATCACTTATCATATTATAGACAAAGGGGAATATAAGACTAAAGACCCCAAATTGGTACCATACCATCAACATTTGATAGAGCTAATCGAAGAATTCGAGGCAATCACTTTCACATACGTCTCGAGAACTCAGAATCAGTTTGCAGATGCACTCGCCACACTAGCATCTATGATTCAGATAACAGGGGGAGCCGAAGTCCAATTGTTGAAAATAGACATCGAAAATTGGCTCGCCTACTGTTTAGCAATTGAAAAAGCATAAGATGACAAGCCTTGATATCACGACATCAAAACTTTTCTCCAAGAAAGCAAATACCCTGAAATGGCTAGCAAGAATGACCAGAGAACATTCAGGAGGTTAGCAAGTCATTTCTTATTAAGTGGGTCTATACTTTACAAAAGATCATTTGATACCACCTTGCTAAGATGTGTGGATAGAAATGAAGCATGTGAACTGATGAAAGAAGTACATGAAGGGGTATGTGGACCTCATATGAACGGCTACATGTTGGCCCGAAAAATCATGAGGTTGGGATACTATTGGTTAACCATGGAATCAAATTGCATAAAATACGTCAAGCACTGTCAATTGTGTCAAGTGTACGCAAACCGGATAAATGCTCCGTCCAATGAGTTGCACTCATTGTCAGCACCATAGCCTTTCTCCATGTGGGGAATTGACATAATCGGCCCAATCACTCCGATAGCATCCAATGGCCACAGGTTCATATTGGTAGCAATTGATTGCTTCACTAAGTGGGTGGAAGCTTCATCATATGCCAATGTCACCAAAGGGGTAATATTTTGATTCTTGAAGAGGGACATAATAGCTCGATACGGAGTTCCTGAGTCAATCATCACTGACAACGGTACCAATCTTAACAACAAATCGATGATAGGTTTATGTCAATAATTCCACATAAACCATAGAAATTTAACTCCCTACCGACCTCAGATGAACGAGGCAGTAGAAGCAGCCAACAAGAATATAAAAAAGATCATCGAAAAAATGACAATTACTTACAAAGACTAGCACAAAATGTTGCCGTTTGCTCTCATGGCTTATAGGACCTCAATTAAAACATCTACTGGAGCTACCCCATATTCATTGGTATATGGTACTGAGGCAGTCTTGCCAGTCGAGGTCGAAATACCATCATTCAGAATTCTGTCAGAAACGCAGTTAACTGAATCAGACTGGGTGAAGAAGAGGCTTGATTAGCTGAATTTGATTGATGAAAAAAGACTCGCTGCATTATGTCATGGCCAGTGTTACCAACAGAGGATGACCTGAGCATTTAACAAGAAAATGAGGCCTCGATGCTTCAAAGAAGGGGATCTGGTGCTAAAGAAAGTTCTCTCGAACGCCCAAGATTCCAGAGGGAAATTTACCCCAAACTATGAGGGTCCGTATGTGGTAAAGAAGGTATTGTCTGGAGGTGCTTTGATATTAACTCAAATGGATGGTCCAGAATTGAGAGACCCCATTAATGCAGATGCTGTTAAGATGTACTATCCTTAGGCAAGGGAATTGAAATTTTGCCATTGTTTATGAAAGCCAATATTCAATACAAATTTCGTTGAGTCTAGTTTTCATTTTCTACAAGCAAAGTTAATGTCTTTGAATAGTCGATAAATCCAACCAATTCTCATTAAAGCAAACATTCCTAAACACATTACCCATCACTTCACCAATGAATGATAAACATAAAAATGATAATGAATCTCAATAAATTTTGTAATATAATTCCACCTACTTTTGAGCATTAAACCTGGTGCATTAGTAGGATAACATTACCATCAAAAGAGCCATGCGCACAAGAAAGGAAGCGCGTCAAGATCTTAAACCTTGTTTTGAAGCAAGAGTAAGCGAAGGAGAAGCAAACCAGCACGAAAGTTCGGTTGTTTGGTTGCTATTCGTGATAAATTGGTAAGCATCTTAGAATAAATAACTATCATCCACATATCATGAAAAAATCAAATCATTTAACTCAATCAGTAGAAGCATTTTCAAAAGCATAGGTTAGTCAACCCACATTGGGGCACTTCCCTAAACATCCTCTCATAGGGTCAGCACATTGAGGCACCTTTCAAGACATGTATTCCTACCATAGGTTAGTCAGCCCACATTGGGGCACTTCCCTAAACATTCTCTCTTAGGGTTAGCCCATAAGGGCACTTTTTGAGACACTTCTCCCTGCATAGGTTAGTCAGCCCACAATGGGGTGCTTCCCTAAATATCTCTTCCTAAGGTCAGCCTGTAGGGGTACCTTTCGAAACATTTCTCCCCTAGGGTCGCGAGTCTAAGAAGACTCTTCCCACCATGGTTTAGTCAGCCCACAATGAGGCACTTTTCCAAACATCCCTTCAAAAATGTCAACCCATAGGGGGTACCTTTTGAGGCATATCCTCTCACTATAGGTTAGTTAGCCCGCGAAGAGGCACTTTCCTAAACACCCTTTCTTGAAGTAAGCTCACAGGAACACTTTTTGAAGCTATCGATTAGTTAGCTCATAGGAGTACTTTTCGAATCTATCAGCCAGCTCAAGAGAGTAATTTCAAATCTATCGATTAGTTAGCTTAGAGGAGCACTCTTCGAATCTATCAATTAGTCAGCTCATAGGAGCACTTTTTCAAATTGCTGATAGCCGATTGGTCAGCTCATAAGGGCACTCTTCGGCGGTATTTCTCTCCAAACAGTCGCTAGTCTAGTCAGACGCTTTTGTTAACAGGTAGCTAGCTCATAAGAGCGCTTCCTAAGACAATCTTCTCTTCAAGGTTGCTAGTCCGATAAGACACTTCCTATTATCAGCTATTCCACTTACAATTCTACACTCCTAAACAATCCTTGAGATGTTTCCTATCGCCAAATAGTCAGCCCATAGAGCACTTTTTGGAACGATACATTACTCTAGATTGTTAGGTTGTTTAAGACCATTTCCTAAGCAATACCAACCATCACAAAATACTTGTGGGATTATTAGCTCGTGGAGTATTTTCCTACTAGAGACCACATTCCAGATAACCAGCCAAACCAAGGCGTTATCCATTCAGTCAAGAGGCCAAAAATGGTGTCTTTCTTGTCTTTGTAGTTAAGTTTTTCAAACTTTACTACAAAGAGGGGCAACTGTAAACACCCCATTTTTGCCCCTAATGATCAATAATAATCAACAATAATCAATTTTCAATTTTTTCCATTTTTTCTCTAATTTAGAAAAAATAGGAAAAATATTCAAAAAATAAAATAAATAGGAAAAATACATCAATTTTGGAAAATGATTGCAGAAATGGAAATAAAAGGGATTAAATAATTTTTACAAATTTTTGGAATTTCAAAAAATACAAAAAAAATAAAAAATCGCATTGCATATATGCAAATTGCGAAAATAAAAAAAATCGCGAAAGTGGGCTAGCTCAGCTAGTCCGAACCTTGGTCTGGTGTGTGTGGGAGTGGGTCAGGTCATGGGTTTGAAACGCAGGGGAGGCAGATTTAGGGTTTTGCAATTTTTCTTCATCGCTTGGGACACGTGGCAACAGCTGATTGGCTGGAGCGGACGCACGCGCCGGGCGTGTGATCATCTTCAACCTTCGTCCGAGATCGCCGGGTGCATGATCATCTTTAATTTTATAATTTTTTTACTTTTATTATTATTATTTTATTATTTTACTATTATTTTCTATTATTTACTCTAAACTAAATCTTAAAAAACTAATCTAAATTATAATATTTTTCTATTTTTTTAATTATAAATAACAAATAAATAAATAATCGAAAAATCCGACTTACCTAGATCTGGGTCGGTGCATGGGTCAGGTCGGTCGGGTCGAACAATCGCAGCGGCTGGGGGTGCTCGTTGACGGTGTTTCGGTGGCCTTTCGAGGAGGTTGAGGAGTCGTTTCCTAGGTTTTCGGGGGTGGGGAACTCAACCATGGCAGTGGGTTTCTCCAAAAACGCCTCCTGGTGGCAGTTCGAGGCTTGGTCGGCGGTCGCGGCTCGAGGAACTCCGGCGAAGCTTCGATTTCTCTCTTTTTCTCACTTCTAATCTGTGCTTTGGCTTCCTCCCCTCGATTCCTATTTATAGACGCAAGAAATTGAGCCAGATAAGCTTAGATTTCCTCCGATTGAGGCAAATCGGATTTCGGTTGAAAAACCCATCTTTGATTTGTGTAAATCTATCGATTTGTTGTGATTTGATTCCAATTGGATGATGTTTATCCTATTTTAGTTGAAGATCTGTTGGATTTGTGCAAAAAATCGAATCAAAACGGCCAAAATTCGATTTTTCCCCTACCGACGATGATCTCGGATGAAGGAAGAAGAAGATCACGTGCCCGGTGTGTGCGTTCGTGTCGACTAATCATTTGCTGACCTGTGTCCTGAGTGAAGAAAAAAAATTGTAAAACGTGGAATCTGCCTCTCTTGCGTTTCGAACCTATGACCTGACCCCTTCCCTACACGCACAAGGCCATGGCTCGGACTAGCTAAGCTAGCCTACTTACTCTTTTTTTTTTTTTTAGCAATTTGCATATATGCAATGCGATTTTTATTATTTTTGTATTTTTTTTGAAATTCCAAAAATTTGTAAAAATTATTTTATCCCTTTTATTACTATTTCTACAATTATTTTCCAAAATTGATGTATTTTTTCTATTTATTTTATTTTTTGAATATTTTCCTATTTTTGCTAAATTAGAAGGAAAATTGTGAAAAATGGAAAAAATTGAAAATTAATTATTTTTTATTATTAGGGTGAAAAATGGGTGTTTACACCTTTTGAATTATAGAGCAAAAGTATACTAGTAGTAGTAACAGTAGAGTCGAGTGAGATAGTGAGGTTAAAACAAGTACACATAGTGAAGAAATTCCTGAATGCCTTTCCAGATGAATTGCTTAGATTACCCCCAGCTTGGGAAATAAAGTTTAGCATTGATTTGGTATCGAGTACAGCGCTAATTTCCAAGACACCATATAGAATGGTGCCTATAAAACTTGTAGAGCTAAGGACACAACTACAAGAGTCGCAAGACAAAGGTTTCATTAGGCCTAGTGTGTTTCCATGGGGTGCACCGGTTTAGATGGTGGTATACGACTCTATATAGACTATAGGGAGTTGAACAAAGTTACCATAAAAAACAAATACCCCCTTTCCCAAAATTGATGACTTGTTTGATCAATTACAGGGAGCTCAAGCATTCTCAAAAATTGATATGAGATTGGGATACCACCAATTAAGGATTAAGGCAAAGGATATCTAAAAGATAGCCTTTAAAACTTGATATGGGAATTTTAAGTTTTTGGTGATGCCCTTTGGTTTAACTAATGTACCTGCAACTTTTATGGATTTGATAAACATGGTGTTCAAGGACTTCTTGGATAAGTTTGTGGTTATCTTCATTAATGACATATTAATATACTCTAAGAGTAAGGAGGATCATGAAGAACATTTGAGGCTAGTGTTGGGTAGATTACAGGGTGAGAAGTTGTATGCCAAGTTTAAGAAGCGAGAGTTTTGGCTTGAGCAGGTAACTTTCGAGTCATGTATGGGATTTCTATAAACTTAGAAAAAGTAAAAGTTGTAGTAGACTGGTCCAGGCTAAATACTATAATAGAAGTCATAAGCTTCTTATGTTTAGTTGGTTATTACAGAAGATTTGTTGAAGGGTTTCTAGTATAGCAACTCCTTTAACCTAATTAACATAAAAGCCGTAAAGTTTGTCTAGGATGACAGATGTGAAGATAGTTTCCAAGAATTAAAGGAAAAGTTAGTGTCAGCTCTAATATTGGCTTTACCAAAAAGTGGAAAAAAGTTCACTATTTTCAATGATGCATTAGTCCAGGGTTTGGGATATGTGTTAATGTAGAATGGTAGGGTAATAACTTACTCATCACAACAGTTAAATCCATATAAGAGGAATTACCTAATCTATGACCTGGAATTAGTAGTAGTGGTGTTAGTGCTCAAGTTGTAAAGATACAATCTATATGGAGAGAAATGTAGAATCGTCACTAATCACAAAAGTTTAAAATACATTTTCACTCAAAAGGAGCTAAACATGCACTAAAGGAGATGGTTGGAGCTAATTAAAGATTATGATATGGAAATCTAATACCATCTAAGAAAAGCAAATGTGATAGTAGATGCTCTTAGCAGAAAGAAATAAGGCAATATTGTTACCTTGATTACATCTTAACAGAACCTATTAGAGGACAGGCGTAAGTTGGATTTGGAGATAATGACACAGGATTTGGGAGTAAGATTAGCGAGTTTGCGTATCCAACCCACTTTAGTAGAGAAAATTAAAGCTATCCGGGCTGAGGATATAGATGTACATAATACCAAGGTTAAAGTGGAATAGTGTATGACGACAAAATATAAGGTTGATGAAGAAGGTATTATGAGATATGGAACGCGATTGTATGTGCTAAGAAATATAGAGTTGAAGAAAGTGATCACGAAAGAAACGCATTACTTTGGATATACCATCTATCATGGAAATACCAAGACGTATAAGGACCTAAAATGTTACTACTAGTGGAGAAACATGAAGTGAGAAATAGCCGAGTATGTCTCCTAATGCCTAACATGTCAGTAGATAAAAATAGAATATCATAGACCAATAGGTGAGTTACAACCCCTATCTTTACTAAAATGGAAGTGGGAGCACATCACTATGGATTTTGTAATAGCTCTCCTTAGAACTGAAGAAAAGCATGATGTTGTATGGGTGATAGTAGATGATTAACCAAATTTGCTTACTTCTTGCCCATTAATATTAGTTATAAGTTGAGTAAGCTGGCATTGATATATATAAAGGAGATTGTGAGATTGCATGGAATTTTGCTAAGTATCGTGTTGGATAGGGATACACGGTTTGTTGGAAAGTTTTGGAGGAGTTTACATAAGGAATTAGGGACTAAACTAAATTTTAGTACCGCCTTTCATCCCTAAATAGATAGGCATCCAGAAAGAGCTATACAAATCCTTGAAGACATATTAAGGGCTTGTGTCTTGGATCTTGGTGGGAATTAGGATTAGCACCTACCAATAGTAGAATTCGCTTACAATAACAGCTATCAAGCGACTATGTAGATGGCCCTTTATGAAGCCTTGTATGGGAGAAAGTACAGATCCCCACTACATTGGATGAAGAGGGAGAAAGACAGGTACTAGGACCTGAATTGGTATAGGAGGTTGTGGATAAGGTTAAATTAATTAAACAAGGAATGTAGGCAGCTTAGAGTCGACAAAAGAACTATGCTAATAAAAGGTGATGTCCTTTAGAATTTCAAGTAGGAGAACATGTATTATTGAAGATAGCACCTACAAAAGGGGTAGTCGAGTTTAGATTGAGGGGAAAGTTGAATCCTAAATATGTCAGACCCTTCGAGATCATTGAGAAGATTGGCGGTATAGTATATCAATTGGCCTTAGTACCTAGCTTGGCTGGAATACATGATGTCTTCCATGTGTCCATGCTAAGGAAGTTTGTTCACAATTCGGATGAAGTAATGACTTTGGAGCCATTGGAAGTGCATCTAAATCTCACCACAGTAGAACAGCCTATCAGAATTGTGGACATTGAGCAGCAAGTTCTAAAAAAACAAATCATTCCTTATGTGAAAGTACAATAAACCAACCAGATTGAAAGAGATGCTACCTGGGAGATGGAAGAAGAAATGTAAGCTAAATATCTAGACCTTGTTCTAGACTCATGTGGCTAGTTTTTGTAAGGGGGGGGAGAGTGTAAAACCTCGAGAAAAAAAAAATAAAAAGGTCAGGAAAAATGGAAGTAAAAAGAGTTTAGTATTAGAGGCAATATATTCATTTGATGAGGAACGTATAAATAGGCCACTACATTTATTCTGACTATTTTCTCACATTTTGCACTACAATATCCCTAGAGGAAGGAAAAACCTTAGGAAAAGTAGGCGGCTACTACACCTTGCAATCCGACGAAATACACATAGTAAGTAAACCGATCAATAATTCTTAATCGCCATTCACATGCATGTGATGTAAATTAGGGTTGATTTCATTGGATTTCACTATAGAATGATTGGTGCGAGAAAAGTTTCAGGGTAAGACTTTGATCGCTGGAACGATCCGAGCTGGTAAGTTATTAAATTAAATTAAATTAGTGTTTTGATGTGATAAACAATGCAAAATTAGACTTAATAGTGATGAATTTCATACAAGGTTTAAAGGAATTGGAATCTAGCAAATTAGGAAGAGGATTCTCAATGGAATAATGGAGTACACAGCCAGGTACATGCCCATATTGTGTAGAAAATAAAAAGAATGAATTGAGAAGTTTATGACCAAGTATACACTCGTGTACTGGCCTGTGTAACTGCATATGACCCAAGTAAATGCCAGTGTACTTGAGCATGTCGAATTATGAAAGCGTATAGAAAGGTATACGGCCATAGTGTATGGTTGTGTACCCTACTGTGTTCATGTACATGGCTTAATGCATGGCTGTGTACCTTAAGAAACCTCTTTATTTGATTTATTTTCTTGTTATTTGAATTTCATTAACCTTAAGCACCTAGTAGAATCCTAGAAATTCTACCAAAGGAAGAGTAGCGATTCAATAACAACTAAGTAATAGAATTGAGTAACTTAGACAATACTTTAGAATAGGATTAAGATTGATTGCTTTATGCTTTGATAGATTTCGGTGTAACTGCTAAACAAGGATAAGTCATGTTAAGACAACTATTTCAAGTATGAGTAATCTTTGTTACTTGTGTACGTTAGCATAGTTAAGAAATTGGAATAACTGGTATATCGGATTGGGTTAAGTTATTTGTTGGTTATACTTGGCTTAGCCTAGGGGCCTATAGTGGCAGCTCCCTAGGGGGCACCCATTGATCGGTATGTGACAGTGTCCCTTGTAGAGTTGCATATTGAGATGATTTGGTGGATTTACAAACTCATGGGTGTTGAGGCCTGTAGTGGTAGCTCCTAACACTATACTATGTATTTAACCTTATATATGGTTTATAGGATCATGAGCACCCTTCTATTGTTGTGCACTAAATAAGATAATAACATACTATTTGACTGTTTTATTGTTGCATTGGTGTATGTGATTTAAGTTATGCTTGATCATACGCATGTGTTTGTAGGTTATACGTACTAAACATTAGCTCATCCTTCAAGGATCATTTTATTTTAGTTGCAGGCATAGATGACTACGCTTCCTATGATGAAGACCTAGGGTTATATGTGTAGGATGGGGCAATGTAAAATACTATTGCTACTACGACGACTAGGCGAGGAAGAAAATTCGAGGTCATTAACATAGCCGATATGGTGATTATTATTGAAGTAGGATAGGAGAGTTAATTGTTAGAATATTTACTGTTTCTAGATTTTATCATGATGATGTACCAAGATTATTGTGGAAACAGTTTGTGGATTGTAATGAGATTTACTTGAATTATCATAAGAGATATCAATCGATTTATTTTAATTATGATTAACAATTATTACAGATTATAGAATGTTAATTAAGTTAAGAGCCTTAACATTTTTTTATCCTATAAAACATGTGATGGATTATGGCATCCTGGATTTCGAAGCATTATAAGTATTTTATTTTTCATCCTTAATGCTTTCAACTTAAGTTAAAGCTTTTATCTTTCTTTCTCCCACTCAAGCAATTTTACACTTACCCTATGCTCCCTTTTAGGAGCTACTGTTAAAAGTCTTTATTAGTCTTAGTCTTTACTTCTCCTACTAAGTCTCTTTCTTTGCAAAGGCATTTTTTTTTTCTTTTAGTTCTTCCTCGTTCTATCATCATAAAGTGCTTTATAACAAGCACTCTTAGCTCTCACTCCAATTTGCACCTTTTTTTTTTCTTCCATCAAGATTATTTACTGAAGCATGACCTCTCGACTCTCTAAGTATGCTCTCATCGACTAACTTCACACTTGAGGACATACTTTACTAAACAACATTAAGCTCATAACTTCTTAAGTCGTCAGGGTTTTGCTCTACGTTACTTTCTTAAAAAGAACTTCTTATATCATCTTTGTAGAAAGTTCAATTATAATTTTTATGAGACTAGTCAATTAGACTAAGCTCATATGATGTATTTATTTGTTTGAGTGTTTTCCAAACATTTTGTGCAAAGGATTTTGTTACAGCTCATACAAGGAACACAAGAAAAAGTCACAAATTGCTAGCTAGATTTCAACATTATGTCATGTAACTGTGTAACTAGAAATTAGTTTACATAACAAGATCTGGATGTAACAAACAATGAGCATATAAATGAATGGCACAAAAGGGAAAAAGGGTTTTTTTACCCCCTTATGGAAATTGAATATCAATTGTAGAGCTCAGGATTGCTCAAAAGTCCCACTTGCATATCCAACACATTCACGAGTTAAAGATTACCATAATAAGAATAACACGAGAGACAAATTAAAGAGGAGATTAGAAAGCATAGAGTGTATCTGAAACCCTAACGCAAGGAAGAGAGTACGAGGCAGAGAGAAGCTATTGGAATAAATCAACGCGCCGGAGTAAAAATATACACGGGCTTGAGCACGGATTAAGGCAGTGTAGTGGGCTGGGCTTGAAGAGTTTAAACAACCCAACAGATTTCGTTGTAAAGTATGACTTAGTATGAAACCCTTTGGTGAGTGCTTCGGACTAAGCCTTGTTGAGAGAAAAATCAATTTCAAGGCACCAAGTGCTCGATTATCCGGAAGACTCGGTGAAAGACTAACTGTTGTAAGTCTACAGAAGTGCAGAAATGAAAGAGAAAATGGGGGACAACAGTTTTATTTTCCTTGGAGTATATGAATGGATCATTTTAAATAAACAAGAATCACAGAGGAAAAACATTATTTATATAATTCATTTTAGCTTCAATCTCTCTATTGTCTGTAAATTTGCTATATTTCGAGAGAGAGAGAGATAGTATAGCGCTTGTGAGTTTACCTGAGATAGTTCCTGTAAATCGTGTAATCTAGACACCCCAAACCACACATATGAGGTAAGCTTGCAACAGAGGAGTTTGTGTTCTTTGGTTTTGTATTCTCCACAGAAAGGGCACAATGGGTTCGAGTGATCGCTCTCCTTTGGTGTAAGTTGGCCATGGTTTGATCGAGTTGGAAAGTGCTTGCCATAATCAATCTATCTTCCTCTACTAACATACAGATTAGCCTAGAGGTGCTCAACTACTTGTAAGTACTGGTGGAGATATCCATAATGGTTCCGATCTTGGAGCAAGAAAGAAGGCACTGAGCAATTCACTACCAATGATGGTTCTGATTATAGTGGAGGAGGTAAAATCTTCAAGGTGTTGGGATTATTTAGCATGGTTGGGCTGGTACGAATTCATTGTTTTCTTAAGGACAATCAAACCGGTTTGAAGTGGTTGCTGTCCATTAACATTAGCCAACAAGGAGTCCATCCCATTGTCATAGGAAGCCACATTGCCACTATTTATCACCATGGTTTTGCCAACCGCATGTTGAGTAGATACATAGATGCAATCCGCGATTTTAAAAACATTCTCTTATACATTTACTAGACAAGCAATATATCAACAATCTCTAAATTTTGAGCAAATCCTAAACAAAAATGAGCAGATGTGTGCTTTATTGGAAATTTGCCATTGGCGTTGCCTTTAGATAAAGCTTGTTCTTGAGACTGTCAAATCTCGGTTGGGGGAGAAATATGGTGAAAAACTGATTAGGATGCAATGATATCATGATAAGGCTTTTACTATTCATGATGAGCTCCTCTAATATGCATACCCTTCATTACACATTCAGCTCCAAGCTTTGAGGAGCCACTTTTAAATTATAACCAGGATGCATATAGACCTTAGCTAAAGTTGTTCATTTATGAAGTAGAGTAGCGGCATTATAGGTGTGAGGACTTTCTTGAGACTTTTAACTCCCTCGAGAAAAGCTTGCTAATTACATGGAATTGGATGAGCCTACACTTAGGATGATTCTAATAAGTTACAAGCATTAGACGCATGCTATTGATATTGATGGGAAGATCATCTCAAATGCTGATGTTGACTTCAACATCGATGATGGCATGGTTTATGTTGTTGAATCCAAGATAACAAAGTGTTATGGGAGCGTCCCTTTTGTGCAATACTAGTCTAGGTCCTTTACGAGATTGATGCGTCCATTCTGGAGAAAGTAAACTATGAAGTGGAAACATTTCTTTATTTTCCATCATAAGAGAATAGAAAATACGAGATAAAGCATGGTCGATTTGAAGGCTATAGGCACATGATAAAAGTGGGGGGAAAGCTTGATTTGGGACTATCCATCCTAAATCTAGGGGCAAACCCTAAGCTTTTACTTGAGTTCAAATCTTCTTTGAGAGACACCTTACAGGATTGTTGCAATGTTACTCTTGAAAAATTTCTCCATTTGTTCGGATTTAAATGTCAATGACATGAAAGATATATTTGACAATGGTTATCACACAATAAGGATGGATTTTTACTCACCTTGCTCATAACCTGAGCTGTTGGTACTCAGACTTATGCCACACTTGGACACCACAACAACCACAATCCTCTACCTAGAGAATGTTGTAGACAGGTTTAAAATAAAGATAGATGGTGTTTTGAAGCTCTTCATATCCTTCTAGGCGTTATTCAAGTTAATTTGGGAAGACATTTGAGCTTTTGACAAATGGTGTTTATAAAAACATTGAGCCTAGGGTGAGTGTCAACTCTATGAAAGAATCTCCATTACTATGTTGTTTAGCCCAAAGAGAGAGGTAGATGTTAGGTCTTTGCTTTCATTGAAAAAACCTCAAACCCACCATTGTTGAAAACTACAAAGATGGCAAATTAGATTGATGGATGCTTCTCTCATAAGTTATATGAGCAATCCTATTTGGAAGAAATGGAGATTAAGAAATGATTGAAGAAAATGGAAGAAGTAGCCTCATTGGAGCTTGCTTGGATAAAATAATTTAGGAAAAATATAAAAACATGATCCATGTTTTGGGACTTTTGTAAACAAGTGATTTGTACTTTTTTCCTTAATAAACACATGACACATGTTTTATCGTTATTAGTTAATTTTAAGAAGAAACACGTGTCAACTTTTGATTGGCTCACAATAATTAATTTAATAAATAGGTCCTTTATCCATCTTCAGTGAATGTAATGAATTTAGGAACAAATCTCATACCATACCCCTTCAAATAATTTTGAAACAGGTTCTTGTCTCTAAAAACTTCTTTTTTCATATGGAGAGCTATCTACTCTTTCACATATGACATCTAATGCAAATGGGTTAAGGTTTTAGCTTCCCAATGTCTATACTGTTTATAAGACTATGAGACTGCTATTTTTGTATTTCTATCATATAATTATGCAAAGGACGTTTACAATTTGGTTGCTTCACAATTTGACATGCAACCAATTCAAAACACTACTTCCATAGACATCATGTTGAAGTTATGGAGATGCAACTCAGCTAATACCATAGATTATATTCATGTTTTTGTTCCTCTTTTGACTTTATGGCATGGGCTAAAAGAAATAATAGGAAACATCGAAACTTTAGCAAGGTCCTCAAGATTCCAACTAAGCAAATTATGGATGATCTCATGACTCTTGGTAAGGCTACTCCATGCTATAAAGCCATTAACATGCAATGAGGAGTTGTTTTCTTCATTTACAAAACCCTTAAGAAAGAAAGTACTCCACTTTCTTTGTTAGAAGTTTCCAAGCACATGAATGCTAAAATTGAACATTGATGGTAGTTTAACTCACAGTGAAGGAGATGGGGGTGGCATCCTTAGAGATGAAATGGAATTATGATTTGGTGTTTTTGTTTTGCCTCTTCTCACTAATCTATTGAATTATTGAGCTGATTGTTCTAGTCAAAGGTTTGAATTTTGTAGGCCAATTTATTGAATTTATTGAGCTAATTACTTGGGTTAAATGTTTGAAATTTACAAGTTTTTTAATTTTAGATAGGTTTGTTATAACCAAATTCACTTGTCACAACCAATGACTCTCTACCTTCAACTATTGAGTGGGATATTTGGAATGATATATCTTGAATAAGAACTTTGATCTAAGACATATAAGGCAAGTTAAGTGATGTGTAGAGAGAACACAATGTCATTGTTGATAGGGTTGCTAAAAAAGCCAGGATGTGCAAACAAATTTTTTCCATTCATAGGCTTTCTTCTTGGAAAATGAGTTTAGAGAATTCTTTGGTAGGAAAAAATTGATCTAGTAAGCTTTCGTGTCCTATTCACTTCACTAGTTTTGTTGGTGTTTGTTGTAGGTGTAGTTGATCAAGTTTTCATTTTCTTGCTTTGTTTCTAGTGTATAGGGAGTGGTACTCCCTTCATATTCAAGTTCTTTGTAATAGCAAGAGGTTAGGTTTATGCTTTTTTTTTTGGTCACGTACTTCTAATTTTTATCAATGAAATTTGAGGTTGGCATCCAGCCTCTTGGTGTATGGTGTTAACCAATAGAAAAAAAAAAAAAGGCTTAAGATCCAATCTTATATGCTCATTCAAGGACAATGATTATGTCTAAGTCGAAATTGTTTGAAACTTGATTTATTTTTTGTTGTCTTATTTTTTCATCGAAAGTTTTGTATTAATAAAAATATTGCTATTCATTTGATGGTGCTATTTATTTAAGCAATTGAACTAAGACCTTGTGATATATTACAATTTTGTAACATCATTCCAAGATAATTGTTTAAAGTAAAATTAGCAGGCTCATAATTTATACCTTTGAGGAAAAGTATGCCATTAAAAATACATGATTAAATTGTTGAAAATTATCATATTGATGAGCATACTAGTTACAAGTACATAATTAAGCTAAAAAAATTTACACTAGCTATAAGCGTCTTGTATTTCGTAGGTTATACAAGATACAAGTTTTAAGATGGTCATATATCTCATCCTTTGATTTTTTTTTTATTGACATTTTAGGTTATTTTTTCAAACCGTTCTCTATTTATATCTTCTATCTGAACCGGCTGAAGATAAATTAAATTTGCAATTACAATGTAAACTTATTTGACATTGCAAGTTTTTGCAAGTAACATTATAGAGATTTCTTGGTCATCCGACCCAAAATTGATTGGGCAAAAATTTTAAAAGAAAATATCCAAGTGTACTATAGAGATATTTCAAATTTAAACCTTTAAAATTTGTTCTAAAAAAAAAAACCATAAAACCATATTCTCCATTTATAATTAACATGATTGTAATAAGTTGCTATTTCAGCTAGTAAGCAATTAATGATCCAGAGGCCAAAGGTGGTGTTGTTATCACCTAATCATAATATAGGGTAATACAGTAGTGAATCCTGGGTTTTTACAACGGCATAATGGGTCCTAACACCATTTTGGAAAGAAGGAAGGAATTAGAGAGAAAAGAAAGAGAGGAAATAATTAGAAGAAAAAGAAAAAGAAAAAAGATTAGTCTATTATCTGTTTGAAAAATAAAGGAAAGTAAAGACAATGAATTGTGAGAAAAGTTGATTTTTTTTTTAAATTTAAACATTCACAATTTCTAAATAGTCCTTTATAAGTAATAATTTATTCAAAAGATGGAATTTATGAAGGATATTTTAAGAATTTTAAAATCGTGGAGCCTAGATTTAATTCCCCCCACATTTTTTTCCCTCTAATTTCTTCCTCCCAAACAATGGAAAACTAAAAGACCCGTGCATGAGCATGGGAAGGAAATTGGCGTGCCTGTTTAATCCTTCACGAAAAGAAGAAAGATAATTTTGTGTGTATACGGCAAGACATCACAAAACAACAATTAAAACCATGTTTCACCACGCAGCCCGTTTGACATTGTTTTTCTCCGAGATGTAGTAACAAGACTTCACCCAAAGAAAGTTGCCTAGTGTATAATGCTTTTAGAAGACTTAAAAGGTCTCGAAAAATACTTAATCCAGATACAAAAGGTGGTGATTCAAAAGTGCTCGAACACTATTAAAAGAAATGAATAGCACAATAGTCAGAAGCACTACAATTTCCAAAATCTTGGTGCAAAAATCGTACTATCTATGCACTCTCCTTCTTAAGCTTTGCAAGCTCTTGCCGGATCAGACCACCCCTCTGCAAAAGATATATTTTTGATATCACAAAATGCACAGACCATAAAATTAAACAGACAAAGAAAACAGTAAGATGTAATTAAATGGAATTATAACAGACCTTGATTTTTGCCAACATAAGTTTGAATCTGTCAAAGTCATTAAGGGCTGCCCTCCTCTTTTGAACAATAAGTTTCCTTCCCCAAGAGCTCTTCTCCCACTTACCTTGCACATCTGCCACAACCAAGAAATATCATTCATTACGGGCTAAAAAGTGCAGCGAGAAAACAGATGTGATTGTAGTGAAGTAGGAAGTGTGCTTACCAGCATCCTGCATAGCTTGAATAAGTGCCTTCTTTTTTGGGACCCTTTTGATGTCGATCTTGATGTCGGTCAGCTGAAGCCTCTTGAAGTTCATCTGAGTCCTAACCATGTCAGGGGCATCAACCAGAGCCTGGCAAAGCAAACAACATAAGATGAGATTAACAATTCACAATGGCCAACATCACTCCATGCATTACACTTTTTCAGTGAATAACAACAACTCATAAGGTATTAGAGTATCATCATCACCCAAACATCGATGGCAAAAAACACTAACAAAGGTTCAATGAGTAAACAAACTTGGAGTTATATTCATAGAGCAATTTACATGAGTCAGCAAAAGGCTAAAACAATTAGAATATGTGCTTCTTAAGAGTCTTCATTTATGGATTGGCAAATGCAGATGCAGGCACTAGCAAAACCAGGTTTGGCATCTGAAATTATAAACTATTGAAATTATACATTTCTAAGCCAAAAATGGAAAACCTTCATACCAAAACAAGAAAACCTCAATAGAGTTACAATGAGTACCTACTCTGCCTAGAGACTATAGGGCTTAAGAATTGAACTGCTGACTTTGCTGCAATTCTAAATATCAGAAACCAACACAAGACCACACTGGAGTTACCATATACACTACAAAAACCAAATTTTATTTCAAAACAAACCCAACCCTTTCTTGGATAGTCAGCATTGAACCCACCATTAAAACAAAATCCAAAAAAGAAAAAAAAATCACAGAACCGTGCTACTAAAACAGGTACAATTACATAATATAAAGACGCATGACAACCCTGTGTCATAATGCCTTCAATCTGAAAAATCAAACACTGCAATGCGCAAAACCAATAAAAATATATTGCATAAAAAAGAATCAAACCGAAATTTGAATGTTCAAGCAACAACCGCAATTCCATCTTACATCTCACACCTTACATTAGGCTGCTAAAAAATTACAACCTAATCTCATTTCATTAAAGAATGACAAACTGAAACACTGTCATATGCACCAAGGAGGGGAGGAAAAAAAGAAAAGAACTACTAAAACCAAACTAAAAGTAAAATCTTTCAAATCATGGTGGTTAAGAAAATAACTCCTTTACTAGTCAACTCATAAATTAGTAAAATCACAAAGCTTCAATTCAACTTCACCCACATTTCATCAGCCAACCGAAATATGACATTCCAGAAAAAAAATTCATATAAAATTTGCGAAATTTCACAACAATCTTAATGAGAACAGATGATAAACCATATAACAAAGAACCCCAAATACCAATTCTGTAGCCAGACATACCCAACCACTAAAAAATTAGATTCGGATAAAATTAAGAGCAATAAATGAACCAAAAATAAAATAGAGAGAAGACATACCCTGTTCTGATCGATGACATCGACGATTACAACAAGCCTTCCATACTCCTTACCGTAGTTAACCAGAGCCACACGCCCGATCTCTACGTATCTCTTGAAAGGCTACACATATCAAACCATACTTCAATCAGTATAAAAAGCATCTTTAAAAGAAGAAGAAGAAGAACAAGACAGCAGCAGCGACGAAGGAAATACTCACCATTTTTGGGCGTCAAAGCGTGTTCGTGTGTGAGTGACGGCACGAAGCGTAGAGTTTAGGCTCCTTATTGAAGGAGATGGAGAATTAGGGTTTTGTTTCAAGTGATTTCGGACCGTGGGCTGGACTTCAAAGGCGACAACGCTTGTGTGTCTAAACTTGGGCTGGACTTGGACCGAATTCTTTGCCAACGGAGCTCAATCAGAGGACAAGGCATTTTGATACGGTACATGGAATTACCAAATTAATTCCTCCCTCCTAAAATAAGCAGTGATAATTGCAATACACCTCTTCAACTAGGAGTTTTCTATGGTCTCCTAAGTATTTTTGGCAGGATTATTTCAATTTCCAATTTTACTATTAATTTACATATTAATAATATAGATTTAACGGTGATCAACGATAAAAATTTAATATATATAATTGAAAGATAAGATTAAAGATTTGATTGATCCTATTAAAATAATGGATAGAACCATAAAAAGTCTTTTTCAACTATCGTTTTGCTATGGACAAATCCTTTAAGCTTTCATAGGATAACATTATTTCCCCCATAAATTTCAAAAACATGCAAATAACCCTTAAACCATTAATAAAATTTTAATCATCACTAAAAGGAGTATAAATAGCAATGATTTTGAGGTTTTAGTGATGATTTAAGTTGTCTTTATACATTTTTTTTAAGTTTTGGGGAGATGAAATCTTACTTTGAGAGTTTGTATGATATATCTTCACCCAATTAATAGTTTAAAGAGTAATTACAATTTCTTCAAGAAAATAATTTCATGATGGGGAAGTTATTTACTTGACATTAGAACCAGTTAGACCTTAAAACATGTAGTACTAAGGCTTGAAAAAAAAAAAACCAATTGGAGCTTTTACCTATAAAGTAAGGTTTTTACCCTCCTTACCTTATACTTGCTTAAGTCTTATGTTAAGAATCAATTATAATTTAAATTTAAAAAATTTTCATATAATTTTATAATTTAAATTTTAAAAAGAAAAAAGCTTTTTAAAGGTAATGGGATGGTATATTTTTAACCTTCTTCTATATGATGATTTTCTATTTTTAAGGCACCTATACCTCGCATATGTCACTTGTAGCGTTGGTATACAATAATGCTTTTAAGTTAAGCATATTGTTTTAGTTTTTAATGAATGAGATTGAGGATTGAAATTAGATGTCATATAGTATATTTCAATTTTAAATTTTTAGCATTTGCTCCTATAAATTATAATATATGTATTGCATTTTATCTACCTTCAAATGAAGAACTTAAGAGGGTTTGATAACATTATGATAATTACCTTTTGATTAGTTTCAGTTAATAACATTATGGGATCCATATCCTTTTGAAGGTTTTTAAAATTTTATCAATCAAATCTATTTATAATTATATCGTGTTATAATAGAAATTGATAAATCGTTCTCCTCGCTATCCTCGATTATTAGGCTAATAAAATTTTTCAGTTACTCACGTATGAAGCACTAAATTTGCCATAGTCAATGGCTTTTCACATAAACTTTTTCCCATGTATGAATAGGTAGTTGGGCAAATTGAGATGCATATTCCACAATTTTACTAGCAGATGAGATGTCGAACACCAGAAACTTAGCTCCATACTAGACATGATAACTTCTTAGATTCTTAAAACAAACTTATCTTTTTTCTTTGTCAAGTCCATTCCACTAAAAACCTGCATTCATCTCATTATGTTATATGTGCCTTGGCGAACAATCTTATCTTATCATATTTAAAGCACTAAAGCACTCTCACTATCAAGGTTATTCTCATGCATCTTCTCCATTTGTGATAGCAATGATTCCCATTCCTCCTCCTCTCTCTCTCTCTCCCACCATTTGTGCATGTGGAATTCTAATTATCTTCATTTGCTTTATTGGAAACAATGATTAGTTTTGGTTGAGGACTTCTATTTAATTTCATTTATTAATATGAACTTGGTTGGTTGATCCTATGCTCTTTTTTGTTTTAAATGTTATATTAAATTATTCTCATTTAGTGACTCCTTTAGACTAACATATTAAAATGCGCTTACAGATAGAAACTAGGGTAAGAAGTTGCTTTGGGGTAGGACTTTGATGCCCCATGAGTACATCAGTCTAGGCATTTTTAAATGAAAGTTGAAAGAGAAAGTATGTATATAACCATAGTTGTTAAAATTGCAACTAAAATGTACGATTATATGGATTTATAATCTTATGAGGTTTTTCTTAATTAAAATAGATGCAAAACTGTTTAAGTACAGACTGTTAGTAGAATTATGAATTTAGGTATATGTATTTATAAGTTTCCAAATTTACTGATTATATACAATTTTATACGATTTTACTAATTCTATAAATTCTAATTATAGATAGAATAGTGAGTTTGACAACCATGTAAATAACCAATCTAATGAGCTCTTAGCTGAAGTTCAAGCGGAAACGTGAAGTGATACATATGGGTTGACATGCCCTTATTTAGGCAAAATTTATCATACATGGAGTATGATCTATAGACCATGATATTATGAGACTTTAAATACGAGATCCACGTAAAAAAAAAATTGATGGTCATATAGATTTAATAGGCCTAAGCAATTCCTGTCTATGTGGATTATATTTAAATAAAAATGTTTTCATTATTTTGATTAAGCGGATACGTCATGTTGAGCAAACTATAAAAGAAGATTTGCTTTTTGAAAAGTGATGGGGAAAAAAATTAGATTATCACCCCTACAAATTGATTTGATGTTTAAGCAACATTTAAATTCTAATTGAGTTTTAGTGGGAATCTAATAAGGATGGTGATATCATTGATTCTATCAAGCTGTGAAACAATAGATCAAGATTTAGAAAATTTAAGAAACTTAATTAGTTTCCTATCACCAAAGCCCACTCTAGTGATATGAATAGACCGTATTTAATTCCTCTTTTTCTCCAATATTTCTAATATATATTGTAGTTGGCCAAAAAATTATTTCCTACCATCAATTCCATCCTCATGTTAATTCTAAAAATAAGTTAATATAGAAGTTACTCCTTACTCCTCTATATCATATATAGGAAGGAAAAGAAAGAATGAAGCTCTAGAATAGTATTAGAATCGATGAATGTGGTACTATATTCCTTATTAAAAAAGGCATAAACAAGTTCGTGTGGGTGAGCAGAATAACATGCTAATGAAGAGATGTTAAGATATTCCTTTCTTCATTAATTTTGTTTGATGGTATAGAAATCTCACAATAGGGCATGCATATTCAATTCTTACTATGCAGCATGGTTTCCCAAAAGGGGGAATAAAATGATAATAAAAGTAGAAGAGTACATGTAGAAGGTATTTGATTCTGCGATCCTTCTTGTGTAAGAGTTGTCACCTTTTTTTCTCTTACTATTATAATATTACAACTTTTAGAAAGAGGGGAGTTAAACTTAATCCATCCTAATCCCATTGAGATATTACTTTATTATAGTGATATTTGTGTAAGATTTATCACTTGCTCACTGCATGTTAGGACCATATGTGATTTAACGTGTATGAACTATTTCACTTATGCTATTACCCCTAACTTATCAAACTTTGCAAATTTTCTCTATGCCCAAAAATGCATCCATAAGTATTTACACCCAAATCACATCTACTTTGAAGAGTTTGTGGGTTATTAAGAAAAATTATTAATTTATGAAAAAATATAAAAAGTTTTTAACCACATATTTCATTAGTTTTGATGTCATGTGGTATTGACATGATATCATCCAAAATACAATTATACGATTGCATTAAAAATTACTTAAATTTCAAACTAAAATTACATTATAATTAGAAAAGTTCTCATATCAATGAGAATATAAGTTTAGAAGGTATCCTCGTACTTGTTCTCGAAATTCTCAAGGTCTTTTGGTAGATTAGACCTAAGACCATTGTGTATATATATATAGTAGAGGGCTTATTTAGTAATAGATTTAACCTAAATTAATGCCATGAGCTGATCTTTTCAACCAATGGCTGGCCATGTAGCCACCAATCGATCGGTTAATCGCTACCTTTAGTAGATTGTAGATGGTGCATAAAGTCAATTTGAGGATTATGAAAACCATTTTTTGAAAAATTTTCTTAGCTTTTTATTATGTCATTTTAGTTAGAGTTTTGTAGTCTTATAAATACTCATTTTTATATAATTTAAGGACAATTTATCATATAGTATACTGAAGATCTTTTTTATAGCATTTGATTGGGACTATTTACACGTTAGCATGTAGTTTTGACCACAAACTCATGTATTTGCATTATAAGCTAAGCTAGGTGATATTAGAGGAAAGTTCATCTTTGTGCTATAGTGGTTCTAAGGCCTACAAACAGAGGATTGGAGCTCCTCAAATTGAGATTTAGTCCAAACTCTAAGATAGGATATGAATCGACAATTTTAAGCAAGTATTTACTTACTTGGTTAGATTGGAAAAGCATTTCATGGCAACTGGAGAACGATATAGAGCCGATTTATGGAAGGTTATGCAAGTGTATCAGTTTATCCTCATGCTTAGTAGATTGACATGTCGAGAGTAGGTGTTTCATATAAATCGGATATGGAAGGAGGTGCAATAGGTGGTTAGGAGCATGAAGATGGTGTCGTTGGCCAACATGGACGCAAAGGTGGTAGGCATATCCCCACGGAGAATACATATCATTCGCATGGTCATTTCAATGAAATCTACCATGAAAGTGAGGTAAGTGATTATCTTTTGAAAGTTGATAACCTTAGTTTCAATGATGGTTTAATCATTGAGTTTTTCAATTGGCTTGTTGCTAATGTATATAAGTTCTTTAAACATAGTGATAATGTCAAAATCATTATTCGACTTTTGCTTGTTTTTTAATTTTACATTTGAAGTTTAAAATTCTTAAGTGTTATACCTGACTAAGTTTTACTTGTCAAATTAAACCTTATAAAATGACATGGCAAGCACCCATTGGTTAAAGAGTATAAGCTAGGTAACACAGTAAATTTGATAAATAAAAACTCAATTAACTATGATAATTAGTAACTTCAAACTTCAAGTTTGAAATAAAAAAGAAAATTAAAGTTCAAATAATGATTTTGACATTATCCCTTAACCATATGAAGAGATTTAAGGAGAAAAAGGTTAGATTAGTTGCTTGTAGGTTAAGGATTGTCGCAACTTTAAGGTAAAAGAGATTTATAGAGTTGCATAGACTTGTGAGGGGCAAGTTTGTGTTAAAATTTGATAGTATATGAAACATTATTTAAGTGGTGAACTTTTTACTTGTTAGATTGTAAGCATATTTTGTTTCATCAATACTAGAGGTGTTGATAAGTTAAATAATCAATGCATAAGTATACTATAAAATTTGTGAGGATGATGTAGCATAATGAATTATGTGAAAGTGAGAGTTAATAAGTGGCTAGGTACATTGATGGGTTAAGGTCGATTATTCATGAAAAAATTGGGTTCTAATTGTGAAAGACTCTAATCTAGGTGGAAGAATATGGCTCTTGAAGTCTCATTGATGTTATAGTAGCACAAGGGAAGGTATTATGACTTTAGGCATAATTTTTAGGTTGAGCTTGTTATTAATAGTGGTAGCTATGCAATGTTATGAAGTAAACATGTTAGTGTGAAGGTTGGGCTTGTCTATTGAAGAACATCTTAAACCTTATTGGGTTGGTTGAATCATTACAAAGGGGACAAATCATGCAACCAAGCAATGTAAACTTTCATACTCCATTTGGAACAATGTAGACGTGACTTGGTATAAGGTTATGGAAACAAACTTGTATTAGCTGTTGTTGGGTATACCATGGTAGTATAACATTGATGTGTAGTATTTGGTATAGTCAATTCACACAAGGTCAAAAAGGATGGGCAAAAGTATAGATCACTAGCATAAAATAGCAAAATGTATAGTCTATGATTTTTATATCAAAGAGCATTATGGTTTAACAATTATTTAGATGATCTAGTTGAGGTTATTATATGTTGAAATAAACTTAAGGACAAGTTCATTTTAAGAAGGGGAAATGGCATAAAACTAAGGACTTATGGCTAGTGATCGAACATCTGATATTCAATTGACTGATCAATCATTACCTTAGGCAAGCAATTGTGACTACTTCAAAGTTAACTCGAGGTTTCAAAAAGAAAATTATTTTTGTATTTTAATTTTTATCAATTTCTTATAATATCCTTTTATCTAGGGCTTCTTAAAAGTCTTACTAATACTCCTTTTATGTATTCTAGAAAATTGATCATTTATGATATAGAAAATCTCTTTGGGAATATTTCTTTTGTTCCTTAGATTGGGAATTGTGTGCATGACAATCCATACTACAAACCCGTATATTTGTGTTATATATTGTGCCATGAGATGTTGACTAATATAGCAAGAACACTTTTGTGGAATATTATTCATGACCATAACTCATGAATATTTGTTTGTAAGAGTTGAAAACGAATTTTGTTAAATCTAGATGGAAGGTTAAATAGATTATAATGATTTTATAATCTTTGCGCTCTTTATCAATTTATTGCAAAGTGTTAAAAGAAAGTGCAAGATAACAAATAGTAATAATAATTGTCCTTGTCTACTCTCATTTCTTCCAGTTTTATACCTAATTAGGTGTTTTCCACCACTAAAAAAAAAAAAAAAAGCAGTTATCCCTTTAGATGCCATATAGAAGTTATACAAACTCTTCTTTTGATACTTTATGAGAAGATATCTTCTTTTGATACCACACATAGAAGTAATCCCTTAGGTACCTCAGCAAGCTATTTAAGAATATAAAGTAACTTAATGAATATTACAAGGAATGATCTCTTAATGATTTGTATAGCACTATAAGAGAACAAAGCAACTAAGGTGAATAATTGTTACAATTGTCAATTTATAGTAGTAGTTTTATTATCTAGTGCGACAATTGTTTTCTTTAGCATAACTTATACATAAGGGATACTATTCAAAACTTGCAATATAAAAACCACCAGAAAATATATTTTGCTACTACAAGATACCCATCACTTTTAAACCTCTAGTAAATAGTAGCATTTTAGAAGTGCTAGATATACGGTGGTAGCAAAGTACATTTTGTAACAACTTTTTTTTTTTGTTGAAAATTTTGAAAAATGTCCTTGATGTATAAGTTATAACCATCATAAAAAAAAAAAAAAATTGCCACAAGCCACTATAAATTAACTACAATAAGTGCTCATAAATCATTGCTAATTTACGGTTCCTATTACTCTTTTTTTTTTTTTTTGTAGTGAAGTAACTCACTAAGTATATCTTTGATGAAATGCAGCTTCTTCATGCTAAAGGCGTTGTACTTCTTGACAAGTAAAATTTAGCTTTTGAATAAGATTTAAATAACTTTTCTTGTGAGTTTTAAAAATATTCTTTGATGCCTAAAACTTAATCTGTATCTCAATCTTGATCTTGAATTCATTGTTGTGAAAAGGTATTGAGGGTCTCCTTAGATAAGCATCTTTCAAGGCTTGGAGATGACGATAAGAAGTGATCTAGTTGTAAAATTTGTATGAAATTGGTTGTTTATTTTCCTTTATAAAAAGATGTCCTTACAAAATTATCCATTCCCTTTTTAAAAGCCATATGTTTTCATTTTGAAAATTTGCTTAACTCAATTAAACACAATGAAAGTGAAATAAAATCTTTTACATAGGGAAAGAATCCTTTGAAGAATCACTTATTGTGCGCATGCGATATTTGATTTTTTTTTTTCCAAAAAATTCATTTCAATATGCATTGGATCTTTTATTTTTGGTGTTGAAAAGTTAAAATAAACAAATTTCACAAACTCAAATTTCTTACTATTGCTTTCGGTAAATAATCATAGAACTTGTGTGTAGTTAGAGCAATTAAACTTATTGTAGAATTTGTCTAAATATTGTGACCAACTTGGTTTTTACAAGATTGAGGTACGAAATAGTTTTTATGATCATTGCTTACTTGTCATATGAGTTGTGATCGCTTGTAAAGATTAGTAGAAACACTAATAGAACTTAATTAGTAATAAAAGATAGAAACTGAAAACAAGTTAATCATTAATATTATTGCTCAAATGGAATCGAATGTGGCTACATTTATGGAAATGATGTTGAAAACACAACTTCTTAGTTATAATTAAGTTTCTTTGAGTCCATTTTGCCTCACCTTCGTTATCATTCATAGTTAATAAATGAAAGCACGTTAACCTGATAAGAAATCTGTTTATTTACTTTGAGATTTTCTATTTTTAGATACAGTAACAGCAACTTAAGATACTTGCCTTTATTGATTAACAATGCTTACAAATATTAAAGCTTGTTTACTTTGTTGTAATAAGAATTTTATTATAGCTTTATTTTATTTAAAATATGGATTACAACGTTTATTTAATCAGATTATGAAATAGGTATTCAGCTAATTTCTAACATCTTTGATTAGCCATTCCTTTTCAAAACTGAGAAATCCCAATTCGATGAGGCTTTTTTTTTTTTTTTCTAGATTTGTCTTATATTGTAGCAATCGAATCTGTGAGGAAGGAGAATGTCCAAATCTGTCGTCGTTGTCGTCGTCCGTGAAAGTCATCGTCATTTGTGGGTCCATGAAAGTCCTCGTCGTTTGTGGTTGTCGTCGTCCTTCATGAAAGTCCTCGTCGTCCGTGAAACTCGTCATCGTCCGTGAAAGTCCAATGTCGTCGTTGTCGATCGTTTTTTGATTCATAATCAGATCTGCGGTTTTCTTTTTTATTTATTTATTTTAATATAAAAAGCATTTTCGTCTTTTCATTACCTAAACAAAATTCATTCAAATAAACATAATAATATTAATTTAATAATAATAAAATAAATATAATAAAACAAATTACACTTATATTCCATTCAATAGTAATTCTAATTCTACTATAATTCTATTTTATTCAACGAATTTAATTGAATTTTAGCATTGAATTTCCAAAAAGAATTTTAATTGAATTCTACTATAATCCTATTTTTATTAATTGAATTTTAGTTATATAGAGAGGACCTCCCTCCAATATCCATTTTATTTCCATCCTATCCTTCTAGGAAATTTCAGTATTGCAAGTCATACAAAAGAAATCTTTTTTTTTTTTTCAAGAGCAAATGTGTATTCACGTTAAGAAGTACATGTTTCTTAATTCTTAGTAAAGATGTTTTCTCAATGCATTATGGCATAATCTCAGTAAGAGGACCAGCATAAATCCAGGTGTAGAAACCCCAAGAAAAGTAAACGACTAAAAGCTTGTGCCTATATATTCTCTCTAGTTACTTTTGACTATAATCTAATGAAAGATAGAACCGACCAAATAGCCCACATGAATTAAATATATATCGGATGGCTTCGCATCTTCATTAACTTAGGAAATAGAACCTTATGCACGTTGCCATTAAATATCTTTACTCTAAAATCATTAGAAGAAAACTTTAGGACAAACCTTTAAACCTTCAAAGTACGTACTCACTTCTCATATTTTAAAAATATGTCTATATATCCTTCAAATTATCACTAACAAGTTAATTTTAAATAGTGATAATTTCAAAATTTTAATATTCTATATGTGCTTATTTTTAAAAGATATCGATTAATAGAAATAAATTATGAGAGTTAAAAACAATTTCTTCATACGTAACTAATAATTTTGAAGTATATTTGTTATTTGCCTTTAACTTTCCTTGTATATTTTATCCAAAGTTGGCGTGAAGTTAGGTTAATATGCCTTTGTGATTGAAAGATTGCAAAGCCCATGATGAAAAGAATAATGGAATCTTCCCATTTTTCTATGGTAGGCCTAACCTCACTGGAATCTTATGTATAAACCATTGGAAAGGCATTTTTTCTCCCACTTTCATCTTTTTCCATTTCGGGTTGGTTCGTATATTTGATTTCAATTTAAATAAAGCAAAAATGAAGTTTAACTATTTAGCCTACTTTTAGATTATGGCTATAAATAAGGGTTTCTCGTCTTTGCAGAGTTCCAAGCTGGAATTAAAGGGAAAATGGTAGGAGTTAGAGGAGAAGTAGGAGAGAGCTCCAAGGAGAGTATTGTTGTGGACATTAGCCTAAAGGATTTGTCAAAGAAACTAGAGGAATTTGCCAAAGCCAGAGATTGGGAAAAATACCACAGTCCTAGAAATCTACTCCTTGCTATGGTAATTTTTGTAACTTGTTTTTCATTTTGCAAAAATTAAAGCAAGTTGGTTAATATTTAGGGTTTGTTTGTTTCATATAAGACTTTTTTCGAATTTTTTCAATATTGATATATTATATGTTTATAATTATCAGCTATAATCATTATAATCTTAAGAGTATGTGATTATTAATGGTTTTTAATAGTAAATGATAGTAGAAGGTGAACAGAACGGTTAATACCTGATGGTGGTTGATAATTTTAAAAATATTCATGAAAAATAGGGTTTTTAAAAAGAGAAATCGTTTTTCCTATTTATTGTTACTTTTATTTTTCACTACTTGTTAACCACCATTATTAAAGGTTAGTTGCTATCATTATCTTCTATTATCACTTATTGTTGAAAACTAGTATTATTTTTGTCTTGAGATTATAGCACAGTAATTGATGACTGTATAGAGTTTTGATTCTAAGAATATAGAAAGAAAGGGCACGAAAGATGTGTTTCGCAAATAACTGTGAATTTAGTTATTCAAATTTTTATAGTAACTAAGTATTTTACGAATTAGAAAACTTTTAAAATGGCTGCTTCCCTCTGATACGTGGTGCATAGCATTAACATGGTCGAATATACGGGTCTAGCCTCCTAGATGAATCATGAAAAATCACCCATGTTTTTAGTCCTCATGCCCATCTTCACTTTTTAACTTTCTTCAGCTAAGAAAGACACTTTGTAGCTACTATTTTAATTCCACCACAAATTGCAGCTTTAAACAATATTAAATATTAAGTATTTCTAAACTGTTATATATCCAAGTTGCACATATACTTGGAAATGTGCGATGTAAAACACCTCTTGTTTTCCTTCAAATGTGGAGCTACTGGATTGGATTCGTTTGGTTTTTTCTTCAACCAAACCAAATCACAAAAATATGGTTTGATTTTCCATCGCTTTAAATTGTACCATATGGTTTAATTTCATATTTTTTTCCAAATCATAAAATTACAATTTAGTTCAGCTTGGTTTACGAATTAAATCATATTTTGTTTTTTAAGAAAGTGTATTTACTTAATATGTAATTTCATATGAGTAGTATTAAATTTATTTAATAATAATATATATTGATATTATATAAGAGATTAAAAAAGTCAATATTCAAATAACTAAAAAATTTTAAATATTTAATATAATTAATTTAATTCTTAGACTAGCATATATGATAAAATTTAAGTTAAACTATATACATATATATTTTTTAATAAAAGTAAACTAAATTTTTTAAAAATATTATATTACAATAAAAGAATTTTTTTAGTTATAAGTAAATTATCATTATATGTTTTTCAAAACGGTTTGGTTTGGTTCTGATTAACCCTTCAAACCAATCATAAATTTTTTATTTGGTTTGCATTGAAATTTTTTTTTTAAAAAATTGCAAATATATATATATATATATATTTTTCGATTTGGTTTAATTTTGTTTGTAAATTAGTTTGGTTTGGTCGGTTTTTTTGCCTACCCCTATATGATCCCATTGATAATTAATATTATGTATTTCTTCTTATCATTAACCTATGGAGAATATTTATATAGATCAGGTTTATTTGAACCATATTAGAGTATGCTAGCCATATTATGTACGTAATACGGGTATTATCCTCTAATTCAATCCATATAGAACAAGTTAATTAATGTTAAACTTCTAAGAGGGCATTGACGAGAGTTATGCATATTGAAAGTTGACATATTTATTGTTTGTTCATTGTACTCCCTCCTTACTTTGCCTTTTCCAGTAACAATTGTATGGACGCACGCCATACATGTTTATACATGATCCAACTTGTTGAATTGAGACATTCGACATTTGGGTCATCAAAAACTCAACTTCTTGAGTTTTGATGGAAGCCAATATATAGTTTACAAATTTCATAAAATTGGTAAACCGCATACTATAAAATGGAAAATTTTCAGACTCCTTGTTACACTATATCCTTGAAACATCTCTTATCATTAATAAGTGCCTCCGAGCTACCTGTAACAGGACACTAGTAAAATTCCTTAATCATGGTTGTGATTGTTATGCAGGTTGGTGAGGTAGGGGAGCTATCAGAAATATTCCAGTGGAGAGGAGAGGTAGACAAGGGCCTTCCAAACTGGGAAGAATCAGATAAAGAGCATCTGGGAGAAGAACTATCCGATGTATTGCTTTATCTTATCAGATTGGCTGACATATGTGGCATTGACCTTGGTGATGCTGCTACCAAGAAGATTGTTAAGAATGCCATCAAATACCCACCCAAGGTCTTCTAAATAAGCATTTGTAGAGCCAATCAATTTTGTTTCTTAACCTGAGAAATATCATATTGTTGAGCTAAAAATATATTTGCCCATCGTGGGGATTGATATATAACGCATTGGAGTATCCTTTTTCTTGGAGGTGACAACTTCCGTCAATAATTTCAATCTTTTTGCCAGCATAGATAAACTGGTTGTATTGGAAATTGCCTCATTACGAGTACGGAGCATATACATAAAAAACATAACTGACATCATAGGTCTGGTCTGGTCTTTGCAGAAATTTTTACGGATCTCATGGCCATCCAATAATGGAAAAGAACTAGTAGTATAGATTTGGTCTTTACAGGCCAAGTGTAGACAAAGTACAAGTATTTTGCATATGTGGCATATGTACTTTGTCGTCTGCTGACCTACTAATACTAGGTTTACAGAAGAATTAGATTTAACTAAAACAAAAGTTTCAAACTTTTGAACTAATGTGGGAGTATATGACAATGAGTCGAGGTTAGGACCTACCATCGTAAATTTAAAGAGCGGTCTTGCCATGCCGTCCTTCAAGTTTTTTTTTTCCTCCTTTTATGTCACTTTTTATTATAAGTTTTATAAATAATATAAATAAATCATTAAAAATCTTTTTAAAATCTTAAGAATAAAATATAAGGAATCTTAAATAAAAGAGATACTTAAAATGTTAATATGTAATTTAAGAATCCCATTAGGGTTCTTAGCATAAAACACAATTTTATGTACTTTTCTGCTTTCTCAAGGATAATTGAGTTTCTTTGAGTCCATTTTTGCCTTAACATCATTCTCATTCACAGTTTAATAAATAAAAGCACGTTAACCTGATAAGAAATTTATTTACTTAATATAAAAGTTAAAAAATTGATGCCAAAATACCCTATAGTGGCTTCTTAAGATTTTCTATTTTCATATATAATAGCGGCATGTAAAATTCATATGTAGAGTAAAAGTTTTGTAAATTTAACAAATATATATACCCATGATTGAACTTAGTTGTAAAGTTCCTTATTGCACATGCCACATAGCATACACATGCGCAACACCACCTTGACGCCTACACGAGTAGTTCGTAGTTGAAATATTAGAGTTCATGATTTTGATTATGAATAAACGGTTCAATTTTTATTAAATGTATTGAAATAACCAATTATATATATATATATATATATATATATATATTAAAAAAATAATAATAATAGCCTAATAAATAAATAAGGGCAATCCTATAGTTACTCTTAAAAAAGAGAATAGTGAATTGATTTTTATAGAAGTTTTAAATCCCCACTATCCCCTCCTAGATTAGTATGTTCAGTTCCACTTTCCTTTCTCTCTCCTTCCTTTCTTTTATTATTGGAGTTACATTTGACATTTGTAATAGTTCCACCCAACTTAATCATGGAATTAGAAGAAGTGCTTAGAAAAACAAGTTTTCAACCCAAAGAAGATCGACATAGACCAAGAAAGGTAAGTTTACATTGTCAATAGAGTTGAGAAACTCTAGTTAATATAAGGAATTAATGTGCCAAAATGCTTGTAGGTTGTGGTTTGCTATAGAAATTCCTTGACTTGTGTAAGTTTGTGGTAGTTCCACAAGTTCCGGTAAATATTACAAACCCCAATGTAGTTCTTTGAATTTCCTATATGTGCCTAATTGAATTGTGATCAAAGTTGAGCATGATTGTTGTAGGATTTAGGCATGAATTATGATCAATAAGAGGCATAGATAGAAGGATGGATCAAGAATGAATTTTGAGAGTAGAAGAAGAGGAAAGATCGAGCAAAGGAAAACAAGTTCATGTACATGCTCATATATCTGGCTGTGCTCATGCAAAGAGTTACACAGTAAAGTACAGTCATGTACTTTACTGTGTACTTATACTTGCCCTTAAGCACGGCCATATTTGATTGTTGCTTGAACATAGGGGGATACAAGGCCAAAGAACACGTTCGTGTTCTTAAGCATAGGGTGATACATGGCCAAAGAACACATCAATGTTCTTGACCGTATACCCTAGGATAGGTCTTTTTCCTACTTTCTTTAGACTTTCTTGTTTCAAAAAAGATTAGTATAGTTTCTAGAACTTAATGTGCATGTATTTACATCTCATTTAGGTGTTAGTCATGGTTCAAAATAAGAATTTCTAGAATTTGCTCATTCAACTACATGATACCTTAGTTGTTGCGTGTGTATGATAAGCTAGTGATATGAATGAATCTAATACATATTTAGCTAACAATAAATGTGTGTGAATAGAGTCTTGAGTACTCCCTTGTTACTTGTGTAATAAAGATAATAAATTTGTTTGTTGATTTTTTGCCAACATTTAATGCATATAAATTTGCTACCATGTTGCATGCGCCTTTGTATATGGTATTATGTATTGGGCTTAGGCTCACAACTTTTCCTTTCTTTTCAGTTGCAGTAAGATATGATGAATTTGGTACTTACGATGAATTTGCTACTTACGATAAATATGGAGATATGTATTATTACTATTAGAATGAGAAGTGTAGCTATTACTTTTATTACTATAAAGATAATAAGTAGGATAGTTATGTTAGGTAGTGATGACTGTAAATAGGGTAACTATGCTTTGTGTTGGAGATGAGACTTCAAGTACTAGTATGTTAAGTATTTGTTGTTGCTTCTAGTGTGGTAAGATTAGACTTTAGTTCCTTTCTTTATACATTTGTGATTGAAATGACTCCCTTGTGAGTCATTTGGTATTGTCTATGGAGTGTATTAATGCTATTTGATTCTCATGAGAGATAAATTTTGGTCTTGGTGGAATTAGTAGACTTATTTATTAGAACCTTAAAGTATTATTAGTTAATCGGGATATAAGGCAGATTGTAACATTTTAAGTCTATGGCGTTACATATATAATTCTCAACAACTTTTTTTCACTCTATCATTTTTTTAGATGATTTCAGTCTAGCCTAACATTAGCTTTGTAATGAAGCAAACATCATAACCATATGCTTGTCACATCCATCTTCAATATATGACTCCTTTAGGCCATCTGGCCCATTCATTTTGAATTAAACAAATCCACTTAATTAATACTTAATTTTTATCTTGTTCTCCTAATTTATAATCTTAAAAATCATCCCTAGTAAATTGATTAACTTATTTATGTAACTTTTGAAGAATTCTTACTATAACATGATCAAAATGAATATTATTTTAGATAAAATGCTTAAATACAATATCTTTTAGATTCTTTTGTATAGAGAACAGTACTATATAATTAGATAGAAATTAAGATAATCATCTAATAACAATTATAAACCTCCTAATACATTAGAAATTGGTTATCTAAGAGGAAACAACTTGTGACACGATTACTTTACATAACTCAATCACTCCCTTTGCCGACATTTCAAATTAATTCAAGCATGGAAACATCATCTCTAAGTTAATCATTTCTCCTTGGAATACTTGGAACGAAAATACTCAATATCAACACTTTTATAGTCACATTACAATAGCTTCATATATACATATGCACGATATCCACACCATCTAAGAGTTCTCATTAATGAACATCTTGTCATTATTCCTGATATTTTTGTGATTAGGACTTGGTTAGTAATTTAAAGCTATCCAACAGAAAAATACAAATAGAAATGATAAGATACTTGCCTTTATTGATTAATAATGTTTACAAATACAAAATGAAATTACATCAAATGCTTTAGAACAAAGTGCACACCGCATCAACAACTACTTTCATTTTTGAGATGAGTATATTGTATGTCTTTTACACTTATATTATTAACTTTTTGCGTTTTTGTGTTGTCTCCTCAATTAAGTCTCATGATTTATGATGGGTATGAACCTAGAAGATATATTTGGTGCAATGGCACGGATAACATGGATAACTAAAATTATTTATTTAAGAAACAGAATACTTGATTTAATATCATTCACTTAAAATATGCTGAATTTAATTGGATTTTAGTTATATATAGAGGACCTCCAATATCCATTTTATTTCCATCCTTATCCTTTTTGGAAATTTCAGTTTTGTAGGTCATACGAAAGAAAACTGTTCTTAATTTTCAATAGCAAATGTGTATTCACATTAAGAAGTAAATGTTGTTTCTTAGTAAAGATGTTTTCTCAATGCATTATGGCATAATCTCAGTAAGACCAGCAGAAGACCAGGTGTAGAAACCCCAAGAAAAGTTAACGACTAAAAGCTTATGCCTATATATTCTCTCTAGTTACTTTTGACTATAATCTAATAAAAGACAAAACCGACCAAGTAACCCTAATGAATTAAATATCTGTCGGATAACTTAGCATCTTCATTGAGTTAGGAAATAGAATCTTACACATGTATTCATTTGTTTCGATTCGAACCATTAAATATCTTTACCCTAAAAACGTCGGAAGAAAATTTTAGGAAAAACAATGATAGATCAGATAAAACATGCTTTCTATTTTAAATGAAAATTATAAAATTTTTGAGATAATTATGAATGGATACATCCTAAAGTTATTAATCAAGTACAAATAAATCTTTTAAACTTTTAAAGTATATATTTATCATTTCCTATTTCAAATGTATGTCCATATATTCTCCAAACCGCTACTAAAAGGATCATTATAAATAGCGGTTTTGGAATTTTAGTATTGGTTTAAAATATATTTATTTATTTTCAAAAGTTATCAATAGATAAAGGCATACTATATGAGTTAAAAATAGTCTATTTATAAATAACTAATAGTTTTAAAGATGTATTTGTTATTTGCCTTCAACTTTCCTTGTATCTTTTTATCCAAAGTTGGCGTGAAGTTAGCTTAATATGCCTTTGTGAGTGAAACATTACACAAGCCATGATGAAAAGAATAATGGAATCTTCCCATTTTTCTATGGTAGGCCTTACTACTGGAATCTCTTGTATAAACCAAGGGAAAGGCATTTTTTCTCCCTCTTTCATCTCTTTCCTTTACAAGTTAATTCGTATATTTAATTTCAACTTACATAAAGCAAAAATTAAGTTTAACGATTTGGCCTACCTTTTGTTATGGCTATAAATAAGGGTTTCTAGTCGTTGTAGAATTTTAAGCTGGAGTAAAAGGGAAAATGGTAGAAGTTAAAGGAGATGTAGAAGAGAGCTCCAATGAGAGTGTTGTTGTGGACATTAATTAATATTTAGGGTTAGTTTGTTTCATTAAAGAAATTTCTTAAACGTTTTTCAATGTTTCATATATTACGCAACTAGTTTACTATTATCTGCTATAATCGTCATAATTTCAGAGTTTGCGATTACTAATGGTTTTTAGTGGTAAATAATGGTAAAAGGTGAATGTAATGATCAATACTTGGAGGTATTGATTGACAATCTTAGAAAATATCCATAAAAAATGTGGGAAATGATGTTTTTAAAAAGAGAAAATTATTTTCTCCATTCTTCAGTAATTGAACTTTTCAAAAATTATTAACATAATTTTTACTAGTTATTAAACATCACTGTTGAAGGTTAGGTGCTGCCATTATCTTTCACCATCACTTATTACTAAAACCTTGCAGTATTTTTGTATTGAGATTATTATACAATATTTGACAATTATATAGGCTTTTGATTATAAAAATATAGAAAGAAAAAGCTCAAAAAACATGTTTTGCAAATAACTATGAATTTAGTTTTTCAAATTTGTATAGTAACTAAGTATTTATGAATAAAAAAAAAATTAAAATAGCTCCCGGCCTTTGATATGTGCTATATAGTAGTATTCACAAGAGGTCAAACATCCGGGTGTCTATCTTCCTAGATGAATCTTGAAAAATTACCCATGTTTTTTAGTCCTCATGCCATCTTCACTTTTTTACTTTCTTTAGTTAAGAATAACTCTTCGCAGCTATTATTTTAATTTCTGCATAAATTGTAGCTTTAAATAATATCAAATATTAAGTATTCCTAAACTGTAATATATCCAAGTTATGCAGATACTTGCATATGTGCGATGTAAAGCGACACGTATTTTTCTTCAAATGTGGAGCTGCACATATGATCCATCCAATTGTTAATGCATATTATGTATTTCTTCTTATCATTAACCTACGAAGAATTTTTACATCGACCAAGTTTATTTGCACTAGATTAGAGTATAGTAGTCGTATTATACATGTAATAGGGGTATTACCCCCTAACACAATCCATGTAAAAAGAGTTAATATTAAACTTTTGAGTGGGAATTAAGAAGAGTTATTGATATTGAAAGTTAACATATTTATTCTTTGATCCCATATCCTACAAGGCTACAATATTTCTTTTACTCCCTCTTTACTATTGTGCCTTTTCTAGTAACAATTGTATGAATGCATGCACACTGTACATGTTTATGCATGACCAAACTTGTCGAATCGAGACATTTAACATTTGGATTGTAATAAAAAACTCAATTTGTTGAGTTTTCATGGATGCCAATACTTGGTAAATCGCGTATTGTAAAATAGAAATTGTTTATTGGCTCTTTGTTACACTATATGCTTGCTTTATAAGGTATAATCAATATTAGAAAACGTGAAACATCTCTTATCATTAACAAGTGTCTTCGAGCTACCATTCAATTGGCAACTACAGATTACATTAATAGTTTACTGCACATTTTAATTGTATGTTTTTATTTTATTTTGGACATGTTTGCACTCATCATGTAATTAGACGATTACAAACCCTTAAACCATAGTGGAGAATCTTCTCTCATTCTTCCTCTTACCAATTCCAATGATTGTGGCAAACATCAAATTACTTAAATTGTGAATCATATCAATTTGAGTGATCCTAGACTAGTTTTATTCCCATTGAGTAATATCCGTGAGCGAGATTAGGCATATGCTCTTTTAATCTATACAAGAACCTCAAAAAGATAGTAACACCTAATTGATCTATGATTGTGACTAAGCTTGGAATCTGTTTACTCACACCAAAATGCAAGAATACATATAATGCAAGTTGGATTTCATTTCAGAACTTGAGTTGTTCATTAGTTTAGCGCATTGTGACAATCAATACATCACAGCCGCTCCATATGCAGCATATCAATATCTAAGCCAAACGATCGCTTTTCAATCCAAACCATGTAGTCACATTTCAATCAAGATTTACTCAATTTGCAAAATGAATAATTATCGATAACAACGTCAAATCCATAACATGGGTATTCAAGGAAGTGAAACATGTTTTAGTAGATCCATTATTTATTTCAAGAGTGTGGAAGTTTGGAGTATAAAATATTAATTGTATTTTTTTTTTAAGGATAGCGAATGCCAACCAGTAGTTGGTAATTTCTATGTTAATGCTAATAATGCTTCTATGATTTTCATACTTTTAAGCCTTCTGTTCGTGTGTCTACGTTTATGGAGTTCTACTGTTGTTTACAAGTATCATAGGGAGTTTATGAACCTTTTAATATAAGGAAAAGCAATAAAAATAGAGTTGAATTTAATTGGAATCATCTCCCTAAAGAAGACAAGTCTGAAGCTGAAGATGGTTGTCTTAAGAAGTTTGTTGTGCTAGGACCACTGCACTACAAGAAATTTGATATTTAGTGATATTTAATAAATATCATCAAAATTTAAATAAATATCACAAAAACTCTTTTGTAACATTTATTAAATGATACTAATAGATATTATAAAAAATGCATCAAAAAAGTAATATAAACGTTACAAAAGATATAAACGTCACAAAATGATAACATATTTATAACATTTAGATGTTATAGATTATAAATTATTTATGAAGTTTAAACATAATCAAATAACATCCGTAAATTTGATGAAATCACATAAAACGTTACAAAAGGAATTAGATTTTGTAACATTCAAACATTACAAAAAAAAAAAAAACTAGTATTTGATAACATTTAAACATTACCAATAAAATTTTTGCAATGTTTAAATTTTACTAAATTATAATGATATATTTTTTTTAAACCACCTAAAAATATAAAATTTAGTAACGTTTAAGCATTACCAAAATAACTATTTTATTATATTATAGGATTCTTAAAACTTATAGCTTATAATTATAACCTATAATAATGTATACACACAATTCCAAAATACTGAGTAAAAAATTGTATTTACAAATGAAAATATGATTTGACCTATGTATAAACACATATAACCATAATAACTTTAAACTTGATATAATAAACATATTTATAACATTTAATTGAACATTTTTTAAAATGCAAAAAAATTAGTGAAAATACTTCATCAATTGGCTATACGTGTGATCTACAGCATGAGCCTTCCTCAAAGGCCATCCGCACTTCTTAAGCTCCTCCTATTAGGGATGCAACAAAAATAGGTTGTAATAGGGTATCCACTCTAACAGACTCAATAAAAATCCTATAAGGTTTAAGGTCGGATTTGAGAGATAAAATAAAACCTAATAAGGTTTAAGGTCGAGTTATAGGATTTAGAAAAAATTCAATGGGAAAACTCGACCTAATAATTTAAAATAATAATAATAATAATAAATTAATATTATAATTTATAATCAATATATTTTATTTTATTATTATATTTTTAATTAATATATTTTTATATTATATTTATTATTTTTTTATCACAAGTAAATTAGTAATAAATTAAAAAAATAATATAAAAATAAATTGAAGTATGAAAAAAAATAAAACTAATCATCATTTAAGTCAGGTTTGAATTGCTTCATTTATTAATTAGGTTGAAGAAGGAAAAAAAACCTATCAATTTGGATGGATTTTGGATATATAATTCTTTGCTAGGTCGGATTCTGATTTCGATGAATCCATTCCAAACTTGCCGTTTACATCCCTACTCTTGTAGCTTCATCAACTTTTGCTACAATTGATATTATACGATAAATTAAGTAGATGTCGTATTCAAAATTAGGAGGACCACCCTGACAGCTTCGAAACTTCCTGCAACAATCATTATTCATTACCCAAAAGCAGAAATATATTAAAAAAAAAAAATCCAGCTTTGTCTCATCTTTTGGCACTTATCCTCTCCTCCTAAAGAAATTTCTCGACACAATATCATACATTTCCTCATTGCTGCTGGAAAACGGAAAGTAAGAAGAGGTATGTTGTTGTTAAATATATATCTATCTATACATATCATAAACCATCGGATCGGATATTTATTACTTGCAGGCCTGCCTTGTCCTCGACGCCCGATGACTGCTACCTTCGACGGGGCTTCAATACCGGCGATCGGTCGATCAGACCGAGTGAAATAGTAGGGAATACCTTAGACAGATGAGTGGCTTATTAAGGAATAATGGCACTCAAGTCCAACTTTCAGGGATGAGTTTTTCTTAGGGAATTAATCAGAGGGGAAGGACTCAATCAAAAAAGCTAAACTTCTAAAGCTAATGGTTTGTTTTAGCCGAATTAGAGGAAAATGAAAATAAAAATAAGGAACATATCCAAAGGATAAAGCCTTACAAAATACAACAGAAAATAAGAAATGCCCATATATCAAAAACCTATCTTGAGAACCAAAGACTCAAGTTTTAGATTGGACACTTCAAGGTATATACAGAGAGAAAGACAGAGGAAGACATGGATTTTTTATATTTAATTTTTCTCTTATTTTCGATTAATAATAAATTAAAATATGAAAAAAAAAATTAACCACCATTTGAATCAAGTTTAAATTATGTCATTTGTTAATCAAATCGGATCACATTAAAATAAAAAAAAAAGAAGTGAATTTTGAAAATATAAAATTTTTATTAAGTCAGGTTTGGATTTCAATAAACCTATTCCAAACTTGATCCGTTTACATCCCTATAAGAAGCTCAGTCCTGAGGAGAGGAAGGAAGAAGAAATCTTGTGCTTTTGAGTTGTGAGCGTAGTTTGCTTCGTAGAGGAGAAGTTGTACATGATAAGGAAGTTTGGCGGCGGTAAAGGTGAAGAGATTACATTTGATTTTCCTTAACCAGGAATTTCCAGTACTATTTACATGTGCGTGGTTAATATATCTTGTACTTACATTGTTTTTTTTTTTTTTTATGAAATTTTATAAGTAGCCTAAATATTAATTTATTGAATACTAATAAATATTGGAAAAAAATGATTTTATGATTAAGCATATATTTTTAATATCTAGTGCTCATTTATATGTAAAGTCCTTATAAAGGGCTAAATTTGATTTTGAGCTTTTAATTTTAATAATTAAATAGACTTGATTTTTCTACTTAAAGTGAAATAACTTAAAAGGTTAAACTTGTGAAATTTGAGTTGATTAAGGGAGATTTGGTATAATGAAATTGGAGTAGAATCAATAAAAAGACTATAAAGAAGTTCATATGTAAAAGAGATTTATATTAGCCATCAATTATCAATGTGATTCGATTGATAACATCGATGACTAATCTCTATAAATGTCTCAATCCTCTCCTCATTTGGACAATCAAGAATCTTGGACAGATGTCATTGTGTTGCTAAACTCTTGCTTAAAAGATTAAACAAGTGATTTTAGTAAAGAACACAAGACCTATTGTCTCAAATAATGGAGTTTGATGCTTTTGTGCTCCTCTATCTATCATAATTGTGTTTAAACACATTGAGATGGCCTACTTTTCCTTCCCATCACTTCCCCTTCTAATCATCTCATTATGTACCATTTTACGTTACTTTTCTTTGGCTAGATGTAGCACAGTTCTATAACTTTGAAACTCCAAATTTTGAATTTTGTAATAGTGGTTATATTATTCTACAAGTGTTACTTAATAATTTTTAGATGACTATTTCATTTTATACTTCCTTCTAGACGTTATAGACTTCTAATTGTATTTATATAAACCTATTAGGCTTATATATATACATGATACACGATGGGGTGCACCCGTAATGCGAATGCCTATATATATATGTATATATATATATCTATAAACTATATACAATAAAAAGTAGAGTCCTTATAATATTCATTCAAATTGGTAATTTTTTAAGAAATAGCATCAATTTGATCTCTAATAAAACCAATGAAAAGTATTATAATAGGATTGTTTGTATGTATTATTATAAAATGCTAGCTTCTAGTGGTTAATGATTTGAAATATTGATGGAGACACACGAGGCATTGGGCAGACACACGGCTTGTGTCACGCCTGTGTAGTGTTTGGAAGGAACACTAAGAAGTATACACGGCCGTGTATTTTACCAGGATTTCCATAGAGACATACACGGTTCCCATACACGGCCGTGTATTCGATCAGGGTATCCCACAGAGGCTGACACGGTTCCGGGCATGGCTTAAGACACGGCTTGAAGGACTGTCACAGACTCTGACACGGTTCTGGGCACCGCTTGGGACACGGCCGTGTCCTGCGCTCGTTACATACCCAGAGACATACACGGCTAGAGGCACGGCCGTGTATGCGATAGATTCTAGACGCGTATATTATTATTTATTTCCACGTGTACGCTTAGATTTTCCCCTTTTAGGTATTTTACGGGGAAGTATAAATACTATTTTGTTAGACATATTAGGGTTACGTTTTGTTTTATTATCAAATACATTTCGTGAGAGAATTTTCTCCCTTTTCCCGATTGTGCGCAACCAGATTTGCATCAAAGAGTGTTTCTTTGTTGTGTGAAACCAATCCATATTAGGATTAGTTTCGTTTCGCTTTCCGCGCTGCATCAGTTGGTATCAGAGCAAGGTAATTTCCTGCGGGGATGTCGGCTAACGATGGTGATGACTACGGTCGTATTCTTGACGGTGTTCGGGGTACGAAAGTCCTACGTTACGGGCAACCAATACGAAGGGCGGTAGAGGAGACCATGGGTCAGAAAATCCGACGAGAGAAACAGCGTCGTGAGGCCCTAATCTATCGATCCAATACCAACAGTAGCAGGCAAGTTTATTGGAGACGACCGGAAGGCGATCCAAGGAACAAATCTGTTACTTATGATACGGATGATGAAGACGAGATTTTTAGTAATCTGCCTAGGAGAAGAGGCCATGGTAGCATAAGACGATACAACAGATGTGATTACAAGTATAAAGATGAAATCTTTTCTCAATTTAAATATGTTGTATCGGAGTTTGATGGTACCGAGAGTCTGAATGAGTTTTGGGTGTGGGTAGAGGACATAGAAAGATTCTTTGACCATATGAGGGTTCCAGAGGGAATGAAGATAGAGTTAGTGGAGAGTCGTTTGTGGGGTAATGCATTGTATTGGTGGGAACGACTTCGAGGAGTAAGACGCCTTGAGGGTAAAGAACCGGTGAGGACTTGGTTTATGATGCAATACTTGTTAGAACAAAAGTTCTTTCCCCTTGATTACGAGCGAATCCTTCCTCAGAAAATTCCACAAACACCTAAGCCGATAAACTTAATTCCGGAAGTGCTTAGGGAGGAGATGGTCAAACAAGAGGAAAACTCAACCTTTGACGATCATAGTACATTGATTGATGATGGTGGAGGCAGTGGAAAAGCAGTTGAAGCCTATGAAAATTGTGTTGGTGAAGAAGCTATTGAGGACTCACCATTGTTGAATGACAAACAGGTGATGATGGTTACTGAAGAGTCGAAGATTGAGGATACTCTGAGCCGATTCATTGCACCAACGGAGGAGATTAAGGATGTAGAGTTTATTGCTTTGCCCAAAAACTTATATTCCAACCCAGAGGAAGCACTAGAGGTAATAAGTACAACTGTTCTATTACTCCCTATTGACATAGAAGATGATTCTCTCATTAACATTCAAATCCATCCGGATTGGACGCGAAGGAATTTAATAAAAGGTTTGGTGACAAGTGTTACTCTGAGTGTGGTGGATGATGTAGTGCGACTCACGATCAAGCGACGGGATAAATGGGATAAATCAAGACGATTCAAAGAGAGGGAACGACATGGAAAGCATATTCACAAGAAGAGAACTCGGGTCGAGTTCTTTGCAGGTGGGAGAGAATGATGGAGACACACGAGGCATTGGGCAGACACACGGCTTGTGTCACGGCCGTGTAGTGTTTGGAAGGAACACTAAGAAGTATACACGGCCTCTACACACGGGCAGAAGCACGACCGTGTATTTTACCAGGATTTCCACAAAGACATACATGGTTCCCATACACGGCCGTGTATTCGATCAAGGTATCCCACAGAGGCTGACACGGTTCCAGGCACGGCTTGAAGGACTGTCACAGACTCTGACACGGTTCTGGGCACCGCTTGAGACACGGCCGTGTCCTGCGCTCATTACATGCCTAGAGACATACACGGCTAGAGGCACGGCCGTGTATGCGATGGATTCCAGACGCGTATATTATTATTTATTTCCACGTGTACAGTTAGATTTTCCCCTTTTAGGTATTTTACGAGGAAGTATAAATACTCTTTTGTCAGACATATTAGGGTACATTTTGTTTTATTATCAAATACATTTCATGAGAGAATTTTCTCCCTTTTCCCGGTTGTGCGCAACCAGATTTGTATCAAAGAGTATTTCTTTGTTATGTGAAACCAGTCCATATTCGGATTCGTTTCGTTTCGCTTTCCGCGCTGCATCAAATATGATAGCTATTAGGGGTATTTGTGGTTCAGTTTAGTATGCTTTAGGAGTCGAATTGAACCAAAATATATTTAAAATGGTTTGGTTCAAACTCTTAATGAGTTGAACTACCTCTAATGGTTCAAGGTTTGGAATTGAACTTCTTCAAATGCAATTCGATTTGATTTGATTAGTTGATAATATTAACAATCATCGAAGTTTTCAACCAAACATTAAAATGTTTAAATTCGAGAACATACACAAAATTTAAAACTATATAACATCACATCATTGTGATATTGCATCTTAAAATGATCAAGGCATGCAAGTCTGCTTAAGAGATGAGACACGACGGTGAAGTAAAGAAGTGGCTGCAAAAGCTAAGAGTGAAATGAGAGAACCAAAAAGAAAAAAGGTAAATAAAGTTAGATTAAAATGTTGCTAGGTTTAAAACTAAAAAATATCGCTTATTTTTTTATTTTTTGATGAGAAGTGTTTGGTTTAACCCCATTGACTGAACTATGAACCGTTTAAATCCTTTTTAAGTCGAGTCATTAATCGAACCAAAATATAAAAGAACCGTATTTTATAGTTTAGTTCGGTTTTCGATATGGGTCAGTTCAATTAGATGAAAAACCTTAGTATATAGCGGTTTTTAATGGTTAAAGATTTGAAAATCTTCCCTTGAAATTATGAATATATGAGCAAAAGACTAAGTGGTAATGAGCATAGTGTAAGTGAGAGAGAGAAAGAGAGAACTTAAGTAAAGTTTTCCATTTTTTCCTTAAACATATTTAGTTAGATTATTATGGTACAAACTTTAATTGTTTTGTTGAATATTTTTAAGGTTAAAATTTTATTGGAAGAATGTGGAGACCAAAAGAAGCAGTATTGGCTTAATATTATATATATATATATATATATATATATATATATATATATATATATATATATATATATATGTTGAATAAAACACTTATGTTATATATTCCCTTGCTTCATTTATTTTACTTCTGTTGTATGAATATTCAAACTTTTACATTAACTTTGTGTTAGTTGATTGTCTTATTAATTATACTGTAGCCCATAATTTGAAGCTTTCATGAGTGCTAATATTATTATAGTACTGATAATGTTCTTGTTTTACCATTAAACTTTTAGATTTTGAGGTAAAATCGTCTTTGTTTGAAATTTTACGTGTTAACTTTAGATTTAAAGTACTTATAATTCTAGAAGAATTATGTTTTGATTTTAAATTACAATATCGAAATCATGATATTTTTGGGGAACTCTACGAAGTCTTGGCGATTCCACAGATCTTGAAGTGAATCTTGATGGCCTTATCCACGTTTGAAGTCTATCTGATACGAGTTTGAAATTTCTTTAATTTTCGAATTGATGGAACTTGATTCTTCCACGAAATTTACTAACAAACATATCTGATATTTGTCTTTTGAATTGAAAAATCCATGAAAATCTTCATAAAAAATTGAAACAAATATACAAACTTCGAAATTAAAAACCTTCTGAAACTTATTTTAAACAAATCCCACAATGATGGAAACTTTAAAACATCAATCGAATTCACGTTTTTCCTTAACACTCATTCTATTGCTACGATATCCATATTATATTTGGAATTTTTATATTTTTTATGAAAATTTTCTAGTGTTTGAGCTGAGGTTTACAAGTTTTCTCGTCAGTGAATCCTTAGTTAATGATATCCTTACACTTCCTCCCAATGAAAAAAAAAAAAAACAAATATTGAAATTTAAGACCTAATAATATTTAAATTTTTAGAGATATCACTACTTAGAACTTATAATGCTAATAGATAAAAAGTTCCAAAAAAAATATTTAGTTTAATAAACAACAGAAATCCCATAACTTGAATAAAATAATAACACATAAATGTTTACCAGTCATCTATAAATGCGTTTTATATACCAAATGATGTGGGCAAAGGTTGCACTCCCTCTAAACCTCTCTATAAGTGGGAGAGGTTGAGCATATTGTGTAATCAGTTAAAGACAAAGTAAGTAGATAAATATGATGAATTTATCTTAAAATCAACTTTATATAATAATATTTATATTAATGTAGAATGTTACATTGATGACTCGTGGATATACAAGTTCCTTTATAGTGCAAGTAACCACTAAAAGAAATACATACATATATATATATATCAGGATCATTGTTTCTATGGTTTCCATAACCTAGACCATTGATTGTATATCACCTTCATAATACACCTAAACCATTTATTCGTTATCACTTTCGTAATATATATATATCAACTTTGGCAAAGATTTGAATTTTGAAAAAGAAAAAGAAACCTTAAAAAAAATGTAATTGAAGGCCAGCAAATTTAGAATATGTAATATTGATGGATTTCTTGCAATAAGAGCTTCAATTTTAATCACATAGAAAAATTGAAATACTATAGGTTGTTTATGGAAAATTATATGGATTTGAAGTTTCTTTTTCATCCGTATACTACATATAGAAAAATTTTGAAAAATAAAAAGATTGCTATTTGCAAATATTAATTTATGAATGTAATGATTTCACCAGAGGCAATATGATTGTTTAAAGTTAATATTACTTTGATAAGAAATCTGTAATTTCACTATAAACAAATTAATGAATGGAAGGATAGAATATGAAAAGGAAAAAACTTTTAAAACTAAATATTATTCAATAGATTTGTATTAGGCTTTTTGACCGTTGTAAAGTATATATATGAATGTATTTATGCATGTATATATATGTGTGTACGCGCACAAATATTATACTAACATTAAAACAAAATTTGGTGAAAATTATAATATGTAATATAATGGATGAAGTGGTTAGGAAGTAATGGGGAATTCTATAATGCAATCATAGTCATATAGTCACACTTTTTTCTATTAACGATACTTAATTTACTGTGATCAGACTCATTGACAGGCTCATAAAGATTGTCATTAATATTCTTTTACTGTACTAAACATAACTTTTATTGTAGTTTAGAAGATTTTATTATAATAGAAAAGGTGATTATATAGTATAATTACCATAGAATTTTTCGAAATAGTGAGTAGGTATTGGAAGTAGGGTTTGTATAAGTTCTCTTAATTTAATTAAAGTTATAATTATATATGCACCGATAAGTATATCATGTAGAGGAAGAGAGTCGTAGAAATCCTAAAAAATCAGTTAAAGAAACTAGTGCTCCATAATTGCGAGTGAATATTTACTGTAATGATTTGTTTGGTTTTGCCTGTAGATCTTTACTCCATGGGCTTTCCACATGATTCTATGAGTTAAGCTTTTTTTTTTTTCCTTATAGTGGATTAAAATGAGTAATCAGCAGTTACTAAGCGAAAATAGCAAGTCTGCAATGTAATCTAGATAATAAATTCTAAGCAAAACTCTATTACAAACATAAACTCAATTCATTGTAAATTTCTTGGCAGGAAAAAATAGAAGAAGTTGCTTCAAAATTGAAAGGGGACAAGAACTAAAAACTCAAGAACACAACAATAAAAAGCAAACTCTATACTAGAAAATGAAAAGCAAATCTGTAAAAAAAAAAAAAAGAGAAGGAAAACTGTGGCTGAATATGATTTACTCCTCTCCAGCTTCCTCTTTGACATCTTCATTCTCACCTGACATTTCCTCAAGAGACTTGCCCTTGGATTCAGGTACTAACAGTGTGAAAGCCATTCCCAACAAGTTAACACAACCCAAAACGATGAGGGAATTCTTGACCCCAATACCTGCTGGATATCCTGGATCTGCTTTTGCCTTATCCTTGTTCTGTGCCAAATACAAAAATCCGAATGCACCAACAATAGCTCCGAGTTTCCCTGATGCTGCTGATATTCCATGGCAAGTAGACCTCAATCTAGCGGGGAATATCTCAGCAGGCACCACAAAGGTGGTAGCATTGGGACCAAAGTTGGAAAAGAAGAAGGTAAGAGAGTACATAACCACGAAACCGATTTGATTTCCCTTGTGAGTCCAGTGGTCATAAGGGATAGCAAGCCCGAACATGAACACGGTCATGAAGAAGAATCCCATTAGCTGGATGGCATATCTTCCCATACTGTCAATAAAAGCCACGGTGAACCAGTATCCAGGGACAGTACTGCATAGGGCGATGAGTGTTTGTGCCACTGCAATTTTGTACACCTCTTCGATTGCGTTCATGGTCTGTGCACCAGGAATCCATCCAATAGCACTGAATATGTCTTTCTGGAAGAGATTCTGGCTGTAGTATGCAATGTCCAGCAGAAACCAGGTGGTGCTTGTTCCAAGCAAGTGAAGCCCATGTCGGTGAACGAATTCCTTAGAAAATAAGCCGAAGGAAGCTGACTTATCCTGAGCAAATTGCTCAACCTTCTGCATCTCCACCTCAACATCAACCTGCAAGACTTTTGACATATCTGATGCAGCTTGCTTTGCATCCTTAGCAACAAGAGCAGTGTAACGAGCAGTTTCTGGCATCTTCATCCTCCAGTAATAAGTTAGTGCGGCAGGAAGTGCTCCAATCATGAGCACAATACGCCAAACGAAATCGGCTTGTGGGACGGTCGAGGCAATTGGATCCACCTTATAGGCCGGAGCTGCAAATCTAGCCTTGAATATGGAAGAAACAATGATGGAAACCGTACCTGCTGCAAGAATACCAAAACCCTGCATGGCAAACACAGCAGCAATAAAAGCACCCCGAGTCTTCTTGTTAGCATACTCAGACATAATGGTGGCGGAAAGTGGATAGTCACCACCGATGCCAAACCCAAGCCAAAACCGGAAGAAGCAAAGGGTTGCCATGATAATCTTTGGTGTGGGACCAAAGGATAGGCCAGAAGCAACCGAGGATAGGACCATGAGCATGAGGGTCATGCCATAAACCTTCTTACGTCCCATTTTGTCACCCAGCCAGCCAAAGAAAAGCTGACCAGCCAGGGTACCACAGAAAGCAACACCATTGACAGCTGCTGAGACATTAGGAGGCAATGTCCCAGGTTTTGCTGCACCATCAACATGGTAATAAATGCGACCGAGCAATTTCGTCACAAGGGATATGCAAAAAAGATCATAAGAATCGGTGAAGAATCCCATCCCAGCAATTACGATGGCTGTAAAATGGTACCATTGTGTTTTGGCTACATCTAGAGCATTCAGAACCTTTAATTGTTCCTTCGCCATGGGGTTACAATCTCTTTCTGCTACCATAAAGAGAGAATAATAAGAGACGAATCTGTTACTATGAGTGAATAATATAGGAGTGACTGTGACTCAGAGACAGATTCACTTCAATCATATACTGAGTGAGGATTTTGTAACATAAAAGTATTAGAGAAAATCTTGGCTTCCTTGATTTGTTACAGATTAGAGATGATTTGGACGATAAAAAGTCGAAGAAAATCCATCCTTCTTAACCATCTGCGGTTCATTATTGAAAATCAGTTTCCCAGCATTTATCCATAATCGACATATATATATATATATATTGCCAAAATATTCGATATATATATATATATATATTTTGCCAAAATATTCTATATCAATTTGATCTTAACCATCTCCGGCTTCATTATTTTTATATTTTGGTATATATATATATATTTTTTGATGCAAATGTTAGTTTAAAGCATATAGAAACAGGAATAATAATTAATGATACTAATCATGATATTGAAATAAATCAAAATATAGTTACAACTAATGTACACAGATTTATGTCTTTTGTTCTATGAATATCATATTTATATTCAAACTAAAGCATTTATATTCTTTATTTTATAAAACAAACTTTATAAGAAAATTTTAACCGATTTTTATGATCCCCTTATAAAGTTTGAATTGAAACAAACAACATCGTCCAAAGTGTTAAATTAAAGTAACTTAAGGATTAGAGTATCACATCTATTGATTGAAATAAATTATAAAAAAAAAAGGGATAATAAAATCATCATTAATTGGAAGAATTTAAAAGGCGGCTAATCTAATAAATTAAAATGAAGCAATTCTAAAAGAGATATAAATATTTATGGGGATTGAAATCTATTTTTGAAAACAATCTTAATGAACACATAAGATATTAAGATGCAATATATGAAATAAAAATTCCTTTACATGACTACAATAAAGACTTTTTTTTTTTTTTGTATTTTGATGTTTACACTTTAGGTTTGGTTGCATTTTGGTATCTAATTTTGATACATTTTGGAAAAAACAAAAGTGTTTGTATTTTTAGATTTAGCTCATTTAGTGCTTAAAGTTTTATTTTTTTAATAATTTAGTACCTAAAGTTTTGGATTTTGGGCAATTAAGTGTTTCTGTTACACACTAATTTGTAAAAGAATGAAACGTAAGTACCATTTGGTTACTGGTACTGGACAAAACAAGGAGTGCTGGACTGGACTAAAAAAGAAAGACTGGACAAAAAAAATTTTTGTACCACGTTTGGTTTGTTCAGTACTGAACAAGGATTTTTGTGCTGTCCAGTGTTTGGATTGCAAAGTACTGGACTGAACATAGGTAATTTGACTGTTTTACCCTAGAGAAAGCTTTTGTGTTGTCCAGTGTTTGAAATTGCAAAGTACTGGACTGGACGGAGTAAAATTGATAATTTTGCCCCTTTTAATTATATCATAGTTATTTATATATATTTGATATTATTATAAGAAAAAATGATTTGAAGGTTTAATATATAATATTAAATATTATAGGAAATATGTTATATTTAATGAAATAATACATTATTTATGATTTTGAATATGTCACTGAAAACATGAAACACTTTTACACTGAACCATCCACATATCCATCAACCACTTTAAACAAGTCATTGAAGGACCTGAAAATTAGAAAACCAATCCACAAATTAGATCGATTATATTAGAACATCAATCACTTTTATATTTCATAAGGATAAAGCATAAATGACATGATAAGATAATAATCATACGTTTCAATAGTCAAAGTAGTTTCTATGATTATGACCTGTCAACTACATCTGATAGAAAACCTGCCAACTCTGTTGCAGGAGATACATGAGGTTACAACTTCTACAGAATCCAAAAACCGGTTTAACCATACAAGGTACTAAACCAGGGTAGAGAGGTTTGATAATACAAAGCCAATGAAAGAAGTCTCAATTACATAAATACTACAAACATGTTTTATATCAACCAATAATTCGCCTAACAAATGCTAGGTGTTGTTCTCCTTCGAGCCTCCAAAAAAAACTTCTCATACTGTGGATTTGTCGCCATTTGCATAAGAACATCCAACTCTTCATTTTCCGACAATCCTAATGTTTTCAACTCTGCAACAATATCGTCCCTAGGGGGATTAACAATTTTTCCTGCAAGTAAAGCAAAATCACTCCTAACATCTCTAATGCTCTGTAGAAACGTAGATATAAATTCTGCAACATATTCTGCCATCGGACGCTTGCGAGTCGATCGCACAGATGGATCACGTGAGGCATAGCTGGAGGCTTCAGTAGACTGTGGCACTTGTTTTGACTCCATTTCTTCATCAAAAGTATCCTGACCCTCAGTTTGCAAGTCCTGTATCACATCTGCTAGTGTTTCGGCTCTTTTGGCAGTTACTCTATCCTTTCCAAAAATTCCTTGAAGTTTTTCAAACTCTTTAAATTCCTTGTTAGCATGATTAGCAACCTTCGGATGTTTCTACAAAACAATAGAAATAGTTATTATAACAACAAAGAATTAACGTATAAAAAATGAGCTTATTTCAAAATAAACATAATGTTGATTTTACCTCTATGTATTCAGTAAGAACTGTATCATTATCAACAATAACACATTTTTTGGCATCATCCCACCCAAATCCACTAGTATTTATCATGTCAACAACCTCTGCCAGTTTCATTGACCACCTCTTCATTTTGTTAACAATTTGCCTGACATTGAGATTGATTTCTGGAATGTGGCTTTTCATTCTTTTTAAAGCTTCTTCATGCGCCCCATTCTTAAAGCTACCATTTTCTCCTTTGTATCCTTCAACGACTAACTCCTCCAACACCATCAATAACGTATCTTCCTCAACTTGGTTCCAAGAACGTTTAGTTTTTTTATCTCTACTATCCATGATTGTAAACGAATCCATAGTGTAAGGTAAAAACCAAATAAATAAAATGTAATTCATGCATAGAAACAGTGGATAGAATATTTCAAGTTACATTACAACATAAAATTGAAAATTGGACAACCAAATGATTTCAATAATATAAAAATAACGAAAAATCAGTACTGACAATGATCCAAGATACATAATCAAAGAAAGTACAACAATCAGTGACATTCTAGTTCCTATGGCGGGCTCTCCATTCATCGTACATCTCTTGTGCTAAGGTATTCTCATCTCAGTCCATGCCTCAGTAGGTTCTATTGTTTCAATTGCATCAATTCCATTTTCTCCAATTGGAACTTCATCTCCTTCGATTACTACGTGCTTGAATGGGTCCAGTGGCATGTACATTCGAATGAAGTTGTGTAATAGACAACAAGCTAGAATCATTCGACATTGTATTTTGATGGGATAAAATGATGGACTCCTTAGAATACCCCATCGTTTCTTCAAAATTCCAAAACATCTCTCAACAACATTCTTGCCCTTAGATGTCTATAGTTAAATAATTCCTCACGATTTTGAGGCCTATGTTGACTTGTAGCCCACTCTTGAATGTGATAACGTCTCCCTCTAAAAGGGGAAAGGAATCCTGGTGCATTGGAATATCCACCATCGACTAGATAATATGAACCTACAACGAAATGTGACCACATAAATTTACATGAAAAATTTCAACTGGATAGATAAAATGAAAACATTTTTCTTTTTTAAAATGCTTACCAGGTGCAACTCTCAATCCATTAGATCGAATGACTGCATCACGTAATACTCTAGAATCTGATGCAGATCCTTCCCAGTCAGCCAATATGTAGATAAATTTCATGTCACGATCACATACACCCATGACATTCGTTGCAAGATGCCCTTTCCTTGTTCGATACCTAGGTCTATCTGCAACTGGTGTCGTAACTGCAATGTATGTACCATCTAATGCTCCAAGGCAACGCTAATATGTTCCTAAAGAAACAGAAATAAATTTGTATTGTAATATAAGTAATCATGACCATCGTTGATTAACTGAAGGTACCGAAAAGATTAATTGTATTACCTTAAACCATTTCCACCGTTCGTCAATGCAATCTTTTGGTACTGGGTTGGGTTTTGCAAGTAGGATATCTTGTAACCTTAACACAGCAACTAACACTTGATGGCAATTTCTACTAACAGTCTCACCTGATCTACGAAATCTGACTTGAATACTCCTATTTTTTGTATGATGTGCAAGGATGTTTAGAAAAATCGCAACTTGTCCTTCAACCGTTGCTCTTCCATTACAACGCATTCCCCCTCGTACCCTAATGAGTTCACAAAGATGTGCAAAACTATTCCTACACATCCTTAACTCCCATAAACAATTTGTATCACTCCCATTAATGAGTGAATCAATCACCTCTCGACGTGTTTCATATCTAGCTATTGCTCGCTCATTCAATACACCCCTCTCTACTCTCCTATTTAAAACAAAGTTTACATAATAGAAACTAGCTGCCGCCATTGTAAGCATATTGATATAGACTCTCCATCCAAGAAGACAAATCAGAAATCCATGCTGATCCATGATCTATATAAAATATCAAAGGAAAGACCCATAAGTGTAACGTTGAGGATCCAAAGATCATTTTCATAATACAAAACATAATGGACAACATCATATGTTACATAATATCAATAAAGTTAGGATGGCCGAGTGGTCCATTGAGTGTATATATGTTAATTGGGATGAGTTAATGCTCTTAAAGTAGGCTTTGTATCTTCTAAGCGCATCTTCTCAAGTCTACCCAAATGTCGTGGAGAAGGGTAAGAAAGACGAGGTTGGAAGTTTCAGTTCCAGGAAGATCCTAGGGAGCAAGGGACAAAAAGGCTTGGTGTTGGCATAGAAGATGAAGGAGCTGGAGTTAATGGATTCAAGTAATGTGGAGCATGTCATGGCTGTAGAGGACGCACTGCATTACTACTCGCAACTTACAAGCCCTGTTTATCTCCACATTGTGGACTGTTTCTTCATAGACATATTGTGGACTGTTTGGTTGCCATCCTTGTGCCATATTGGATTAATCGATCCAAGACATGTTACTATGAGGTTCTCATCACAAGAAAATCTCACGCCCCTCACACACTTGTTAAAGCCCTTAAAAAGGACTTTTATCATTTTCCAAGATTGATGAGCCATGTTATGAAAAAAATAAGTGCATGAAAACGTGAGAAGTTTCTTTATTAGACCTCTGAACTGGTATCCTAGAGAATACTTTGAAAGCATATGAGAAGGGTAAAACAGCTGCTCAGCCTGGAGAAGATCCAATTACTACTTAACTACATATAGGCCCTACTATACTAGAGTACAATTTTAAGACTTCAGCATCATCCTTGTAATAATACCCTATTAAATATATAGTTGAATATCCAACATCAACAACAAGAGATATTGTAAAACGTAGGCTCCTCTTCGAGAACAGACATAGTTGCTGGAGTGTAATCCAGTTGGCGAGCTCCATGGTTTGAGACAATAATCCCAGCAGCGCCTACTTCCACAGCCTCAATTGCTGCAATTGTTGTACAAAATGAATTGACCATGCACACACAAAAGAGCAATTGAGACCCATAAAATTTGAAGTGACAATGTGAAGAAAATACAACCATTCAATGGAAATATATGGATTATGTTGGATTAAGCAATACCGAGCTAAAATTTTATGCCTCTTGCAGTATTTGCTACAAAAAGGAAATAGATTTAACTAAAACCTCCAAGATGGTCGAGCTCAACTTGATTGAGATTGAGAAAAGGATTTTTTTTTTTTTCTTTCTAGCTAGGATAATATTTATGCATAAACTGACTGTGGCACTCGATTTACACTCAAATATGGCCCAAACTCAATTAGAAACTTTTGAAGAGCTAATATGAACTTATTTTATCACCCCAAGACAGCAGGTCATGGAAAATGTTGATTTTTAAAGCTAAAGGGATCAACAAATGTACTTGAGGTGCTTCTTATCCAAAAAAATGAACTTAAGGTGCTATTAGACCATATGGACCATGCAAATTGATTGCAATCAGCTTGATCCATTTTGTCCAGCCAGTTTTACACCTAATCAGTTCATTCTATATTTAAAAAATTGAATCCGATATTACCAAGTAGGTTTCATGTTCCATGAGCATATCCACCTTGAACCATCAGGAAATGAACCTGCATGAACTGTTTTTGGATGGAATAGATTTAGGACAGCAGTATAGCATGCAATTTATTTCCATATCCATCTTGAGACAACATTCTCTCCATCTCTAGTCTCATGCCATTCTGTTTCTCTCCTTTTCTCTTAATAGAACATCCCAGATTCTTTCCAACATGCATCTAGACAACATTCTCAACATCTCTAATCTCATGCTCTTTTTACTTCTCTCCCTCTTTCTCTCTATATAAGTCTAGGAAAGGTTCATGATGAAGAAAATAAATTGATAATGTTTTCTAGGATCCTCAACAGTTTAAATATTTTCTTATGAGCAGTGTTAAGTGCTATATAGCTTGTTGATAATGTTCACTCAATAGAAGATAAGAATCTATGCACTCAAGTTATGATTTGTTTTGTACGTCTCTTTGTTTCTTGGGTAATATGATGAAAATCCTGATCAAACACAACATAACAGGTATATAATATTATCTCTTGCAACACCTAACCATCAAGGTCATAGCTTAAAACTCCAAGCCTAAATCTTGTCTCCTGTTATGGACATATTTCTTGGAGTAGTAAGCATCTTTAACAGAGATGAAGATCCAATATAAGTAGTAGAACTAGCCTCCAGTCAAACAGCTTAGCCCATGCCACTGATGATTAGTGCCTCCACTTTAGAGCACACTCTACAGTGAACTCATTTTACGCATATCTGGCATGGATCCATATTTAAGGCCGATATCACTGAGCATATATGATGTATATATATAATATATACTTAAGAAGCATATCCTGGACATCACGCCCTTTTCTTTTTCCCTTACTAATACTGTATTGCAAAACATACCGCTGGCATGAAGGTAATCTGAAAGGACCAATTATCAGTACCTTCAGTATGCTTGAGATGCGTCTCCTGGTTCATCAATGTCCTTCTTCACACATTGATTATAGATTTATAACAGCTGCGAGGAACATTAACCTAAACCCTAAAATCAAAATCCATTAACTTAAACCCTATCCCTTAAGCAACCTAAATAACTAGCTAAACCCCATCTAAGCAAGAAGCATGCGAGGAACATACAACAAGCGACAAAGAAGGACTAGCGACAACGACACGGAAAAATCGAACAACCATGCGACGAACATTGTAAAGGAATCAACGATTTGAGAAGGGATGGAAGTATACAAACCTGATGGTGGAAGGACCGACGTCGATGAGCTGTCGTTGTTCCTCCTCCGAAGCAATTGCACGATGAAGAGAAAAAATTGGAGAACAAAGAAGGAAGGGAAAGTGACGGAAATGGCAGAACAATCTAATGTAGAACAAAGAGGGAAGGAAAGTAACACGCGATCATTGAGGGGCAAATTGGGAATTTCGCAAAAATTGGGTTGTAGTCCAGTGCCGAATTTTTTGTACCGAATTATACACGGTACTAATATATCTGATTTAGTCCAGTACCGTATTTGTGTTTAGTCCAGTACTTGCTTCAAGGATGGCAACCAAACGGGGACAAAAAATTTTGTCCAGTCCAGTGCTGGATTCCAATGCCAACCAAACGCTACCTTAAGGTACTAAATTGCTTATGAAAGTATAAACATTTTATTTGCCTTTATCTCGATACATTTTAGTGTATGTTTACTAATTAATTTATCAAAAATTAATTTTTTAGATTTTTAATTGACAAATTATTTGAAAAATGAAAAGAAATTATTTATATCTAATAATTTCGATCATGCATAATTTTTTACTTGTGATTTTTGGTTTTAGCAAAATTTATATTTTTAAAACTCTTGACACTACTTTTTAAAAAACTACTTTCTAAGATACACATGTAAAATTTAATCTACTTGTAAAGTAGGTGTCATTTAGCTTTCTAATGTAAATATTCTAACTTGTCAAATAATACACCTCTATATATTATAATATTTTCTTATGTTTATGGTAGTGTCCATATATTGATTTTAATAACTTTACAATCCCATAACTTACAAATCAAATATCATATGACTACAAATATATAAGCTTGGGAAGTTCAAGTTATGAGTTACTAGAAAACTGTCACTTTGACTCAAAATCACATTGTTGAAAATATTCAATAGATTGTTGCAAGGAAATAATGCACTGTTGCATAGGAAAAAAAGAAAAGAAAAGAAAAAGTGCATAAAGGAAAAATTCATAGTTTCTATAATATTTTGTTATACTAATATTTCATTTTCATAATTCTTATATTTTTTATTATTCTTTTTTATTTTTCATAATAATCTACATAGGTAGCAAATGCCTTTTAAATTTTTTAAAATTTCCATGCATTACAATTATCCTTACTTTCATTGATTCAATTATTTTAATTTTAAATGACCTTTATATATTGTAAATATGTTCTTTATTTTATAATTTTGCTAAAAGTTCTATAGTTTTTTCATTATCTGTAAATTCTCATACCCCATAATGTGATTGTAAATTCCTTAAAATTTTGTAATGAATATAGTCTTAAAATCACATAGATTATAAAAAATAAAATAAAAGAATCAGATAAGCCTGCCTAAGAGGATGGATATTTTTTTTAACCATATAATTTAAGTTAAAATAAAAAATTTTGAATAAGTTATAACATGAACTTTCCAATTCAATAAGTTTCTAATCATACAATGTCTAGTTTATAAGTTATTGAATAACAAAGTTTGAAAAAATAATACCAAAATACTATAAGAGGCATAGCAAAATGTTAAGTATGTAAAAGTGTATTGCTCAATGAATTGAAGAATTTGTGTTTCCAAGCTAAGTGATAGCCAGTTTGCAAGTTATTACTATTTCAAATCTTACATGATTTGGGCAATTAGAGAATGTGTAGAAGATCTTTTTTAAAAGAAAGAAAGAAAGAAAATATGTCTTACAAGCTTTTTAACGGTATAAAAATTGCTAAAATGAAAGAATGCATGTAAAAGTTATGCATGGTGGAAGTTACAAGCACAAAAATTATTTTTTCCAATTTTTAAAATAATTTATTAATTAAAAATTAAACATTAATTTTTACACTTTAATATTTGGTCAAGTATTAAGATGCATCAAAACTAAAGTATAGATATCAAAATACAATTAGAACTAATGTATAAATACTAAAATGCAAAAGAAAAAAAAAATGTAATGACTATTAACTTTTCGTTAATTGAGTCATTAAATTGAAACCAAATTAAAGAAATAAGTACTAAATCATAGAAATAACAATCTATACACTAAATGGTTAAAAGTTAAAGTACATATTTTTTAGTTTCTTGATCTCAACGAGAAATGTAAAATGAATTGAGTTGATTTAAGTAATGCTTCCTTATAATACGAATCAAACTTTTACTTTTATTTTGAATAAAGGAAATTGATATTCAAATTGAGAATGTATTTGTATCAAAAGAATCCTTTTTGTTTTTTTCTCAAATTTTATATTAGAGAAGTCATTATCACAAAAATGATTTGATATAAATTTTAATAACTACATCTTTATTGGTATACTATTGTAAACACCCCGTTTTTGCCCTAGGAATCCACAATAATCAATAATAATCAATTTCCAATTTTTTCAATTTTTTTCGATTTTTTCCTAATTTAGCATAAATAATTAAAAATATTCAAAAAATAAAAATAAATAGGAAAAAAATCAATTTTGAAAAATGATTTCAGAAATGGCAATAATGAATAATAAATAATTTTTACAAATTTTTGAAATTTCAAAAAATACAAAAAAATAAAAAAATTGCATTGCATATATGCAATTTGCGAATAAAAGAAAATCAGGAAAATGGGCTAGCCCAGCTGGTCCGGACCATGGGCTAAGGCGTGCGGTGTGGGTGCGAGGTCAGGGGTTCGAAACGCGGGGGAAGCAGTTTCCGCGTTTTGCGAATTTTTCATTTACCCAGGACACATGGCAGCATCCGATTGGCTGGAGGAAATGCACGCGCCGGGCGCGTGATCGTCGTCTACCTCAGGTCCGAGATCGCCGGCGGAAGGAAAAATTCGTATTTCGGCTGTTTCGATTCGATTTTTTGCACAAATCCAATAGATTTTCAACAGAAATAAGATAAACATTATCTAATTGGAATCAAATCGCAACAAATCAAAGGATTTACACAAATCAGAGTTGGTTTTTCTAACCGAAAATCCGATTAGCTTCGATCGGAGGAAATCCGAGCTTATTCAGCTCGGTTTCAAGTGTCTATAAATAGGAATCGAAGGGAGGAAGCCAAAATACGAATCACAATTGAGAGAAAGTGAGGAAAGAGTGCAAATCGGAGAGTATCGGAGGAGACCCAAAACCGCAAAGCACCGGGCGGAGTTGAACCACCACCAGGAGGCGATCTGGGAGCAAACCACCACCACCATTAGATTCACAACCTCGAGAAGCTAGGATTCGACACCTCACCCGCTGCAAAAGGCCACCGGAACGCCGTGAACGAGCCTTCCCCGCCACGTGTCGATTGATCCGACCCAACCCGATTCGATTCGACCCGACCCTCGCACCGACCCAAACCCAGCTAAGTCGGGTTTTCCAGATTTTTTTATTTATTTTTATTTATTTATTTATTCCGAATTTATTTATTATTTATTATTTCTTTAGCCATTTACTTATTTGTTAGTTTAGGTTTTATTTTCAATAAATAGGAAAATGTAGAAATTAGGTTTTTTAGGATTTAATAATGTAAAATAATAAAAAATAAATAAATAATAAAATATAGAAAAATAGTAAAAAATATTAGGAAAATAATAATAAAATTTTAGATTTCAAAGTAGGATGGATGATAAATTTAGGATAAAATTTTCAACAGAAATTCCCAAAAATCACAAAAAAATTATAAAAATCACAAAAATCATAAAAGTCATGAAAATTAATAAAAAATTCAAAAATGATAAAAGAATCATAAAAAAATGAGTTTTAGAACTTAGAAAAATCATTTTTCTTCAAATAAATCCAAAATTGATGTTTTCCTCTAAAAAATCATTTTCAAAATAAAATCAAAGCTTAGGCTTAGAAGTTTTTTAGAAAAAAATCCCAAAAATGGTAAGAACATAAACTAAAAGAGGTTTTCAAAATTAAAATTCACAAACAAACTTAAAGTTTTCAGAAAAGCGAACTACGGCTTGTTTGATCCTGAGTAGCAGGTACGTAGGCACCAATCCGGGTTAACCCATAAAATTAATGAAAAATCCTTTTCTTAAAATAATTCAAAAACATAATAAAAAGTAACAGAAACACAATAAAACACATTTCTAAAGAGAAACAATGTCAAGAGATTAGGTGGTAACCGTAAAGGTTTTAATAGGTTAGCCTCCAGACTTAGAAACTCTGGTTTTCCCTTTTCCTCTTTTCACAAAAACGAGAAGAGGAAATCACGACGACTAGTGGTCCAAATTAAGACTAATCCGCTCCTTTAGTCTTAATTCAATTTTCCCAACAACAGTTGGGTGGCGACTCCAAAAATCAAACGAAATTCCTAATTTAAGTCGAGGATCTACATTAGATGAGCATATGGTCTAATCTAGATCGGATTAGGAATGGAATTCAAAAATTAGACTCGACAACTATTAATAAAGATAATGGATTAGGGGTTAGCGAGTAACCCTATTATACAGAGTATCCACTCATACTCTACTCGTTTAGGTAGATTGTAGGTGTTTATTAAGGATTACATGATAGATTTTGGGTTTTGATTTTTTGGAACCTATTTTCATAAGGTAAGGTATGAGTACATGCTTTCCTACCCTTTACCCACTCTAAAACTTATACTTTAAGGTATATAGAGTATAGGTTTTATGATATCTTATATTTATCTTATAAAATATTATTAAATAATATTAATGATGAATATTAAATGACAATATTATAATTTTTTAGCGATAAATGTTTTAATAAAAAGGAAAAAAAAAGGTTTAAATCCATAAGTTAATAACCCTAAACTATTAAACCTAATGTCTCCTTTCTTTCCTTTTCTTATTCTTTCCCCATTTTCCTCTTTGATTTTAGTTTATTCTTTTTTATTTACTAAGCAGTAACAACGTAAAGTTTGAAATAATTAAGTTTGAAAAATTACTCTTTTTTTTTAATTTCACATATTTTCTTATAAGTTGTATAAATTTTACATATTAAGAATCTGTAATTCATATATAAATTAATTTCTTAATATCACATAAACTTAAAATTTATAGGAAGAAAGATGAAATTTATAGGTTTTACAAGATATCTTGTACCTTGTAGGTTTTATAAGATACAGAATATAGGGTGATCCCAAAATGCTATAGGTTAGATTTTTGTTTCAAAAATTAGAAACATGTATCTTATAGGAGAAGATACGGATAAAGTCTCATACTCTTCTAATCCTATACTCACTCATCCCTAGAGTGGATGATATTTGTCAATCTAGAAGTTAGGTGATATTATAATTTTATTTATATACTTCAAAATTTAGAAGAAAATTTAAAAGAAGAATTCTTAATGGCTCTTGTTAGCCACTTGAAGATTGGGGTAGTTGGTAGGAGCCACCAACAATTTGGGGGTTAGGGTTTTGATTTTTTTCCCCCTAATTTTTATGCTTTCTTTCTTTATTTACATTTGATATATTTTTTATTTTTATTATATTATTGATTAAATACATTTAATCATATTATTGTTATTTATTGTAGACTAGTTAATACGTGTTTCTTAACTTTTAATAACAAGTTGTGTTAAATAAATGTACTCAAAATATCTACAAAGGGTACAAAAATATTTAAAGTTACATGGTATATAAAGTGAAATTTACAAATTTATAATAATGCTTAAATTCAACCTAAATTTATAAAGCTTGATTTATGCTTAAATTGGATTGATTTGATTGGATATGTTGACTGATCAAGCTACATAGATTTAAATTCAAACTCAACTTAATAAATTATTCGTATTAATTGACTCGACTAAAATCATTTTAAACTTGAGTGAACATTGATTGCAACTCTAGTATTTTGGGAACATTTTTTCTTTCTTCCCTTTTCTTTTGGGGGTTAGTGATAAACACTATGTTTGGATTGGTGGAAAGGACCAAAAATGGAGGGAAACTAATGGAAATGATGCGTTTGCCAACTTAAACAAAGAGTGGAAATGGAAAGAATATGAATGAAATAAGTGGGAATATTTCTACTTTAAATTTTTTTTTTCCAAATCTAAAAAAAAATAAAAAGATATAATTATAAAATTGCTCCTATAATAATGTTAATCAAAATAACAATAAATACAATCTAATTCTGTTTCTCTTTATTTCCATCCATTTCCTTTATAATTTACCCAAGGCAAAATAAAATTACATTCTATTCGTTTTTTTTTTTCTTTCCTACTTATTTCCGCCGATTTCTTGTTCATTAAAAAATTGCCAAACACAGTCCCTCGGTAGAGCCACGTGTGCGGAACGTGGCTTGGGGTGGAGTTGTGACGAGCACCCACTCCTTTGCACCTTCTAGACTCAACCTCACCTCCGTTCTCCGCTTCTCCTAAACTGAAGGAAACAGTGGAAAAATATCTTCGAAAACGAAACCCAAAATCTCGAACCTGATTCTCCAAAAGCGCAAAGCATCTGCCAATCGATCTTTTCAAAGGTTCTTTCTCTTCTCCTCTCGTCTGTTCTTTTCTTCTTTAATCAATCGTCATTATCATCATCACTATCGAATCCGATCCAGTTCCACGTTCAGCAATTCAACTGAATTTTCTTCGCCATCGACGATCTTTCTGAGTCTATTCCCATCGCGCAGATCGTGTACTGTACATCCATTTTCGTATCAGTATTATGTCTCATTTGGTCGTTTTCGTGTTGCGTTTATGTTATTTTGATTGTTGTTATGCAACTGTTACGCCATGCTATTGTGTTGCAACAATGTTTACATTAATATTTTTTATTCATTTTCGTTAATGCGTTCAAATTCATGTGCTTCGATTGTTTTCTGGTTGCTCGTTGATTGAAATTATGCGATTCAAGAACCAGTTTTTACGGCTTCACTTTGATTGCAGTTCGCTGCAATCGAGCTTACTTTCATAACTGAATTGTTGCTGTTACGCTACCGGCACGCGATCCTGACTGTGGAATTGAAGATCTGTTTCTTCTTTTGGTTTATATTTGTGAATGTGTTTTGATTGATGAATGATCTGTTTTACTTTCTGTTCCAAGTCTTGCTGATGGAAATTGTGTAATATGGGAACGTTTTTGTTCAGAACATCTGATGAATTGCGGTTTAGCGCAACTTTTAGGCGGAGAAATGTATGGATCAGGCTCCTTTCTGAGGATAGTTGAGTGATTAGAGTAGAATCGATCAGTAGGAGATGACTTGGGAGAGAAAAATACAGTGATTTAGGGTGCTATTGTTTCACGGAAATGTTTTTCTTTCGACTTTATTCTCGATGCGATTGTAAGCAATAGTGTTAATTAAGATCAGGCAGAGGTAGGACTAGGATGTAGTTTTGACAACCGGTGGGAGTTTATTATATACGTCTTAAAAAATTACAAGAATAGAGGAAACCGGTTTCTATTTTTTCAAAATGGAAACCTTTTCCCCTCCTAATAAAACATTTTGATTTGAATGAATATTGTTTACCTTTAATCTTTTCTTTTTCGTGATCCCAAAAGCAGTTTTGGTGAAGCAAATGCATCCCTATAGTAATTGAAATCTTGCTCCTCATTGTGTGAGGATAATTTAGCTTGTTTCATATTAGGTAAATTGGTTTAATGGCTCTACACTAAAACATGAAAATATAGGAGAAATGATAGAGAAAGTTGTTGGCCATCTTGCATCATTACTTTGTTCAATTTATTGGTTTTCATCAAAACAAGTTCATCTGTCAAAGTAGCTAATTGTTTTGTTCTCTTTGCTTGTGCTACTATTGTGTTGATGCTTTTATTTTTTCTTTATTATATGACTCTACTGCTTTTTTGGAGTTATTCCTTGAGCTGTCTTGTGGTTTTGCAGTCGTCTTGCATGTTAACAGTATTTATGGTTTACAATTTATGCAGGTAACTCTATCATGGAGGGAACAATTTTCACTCCTTCCTTGGAAGAAATGAAGCATGTCAAGTCTGCAGAAGGAAAAATGCTCACTAAGCATTTTCTTGACGTGTGCAAATTGATATTGCCTGTTCTAGGTGTGTGACTCTCTACTGAGCATAGTGTAGTTTTCTGAATGACTTAACTCTGATGTCAGACATATGTTCTGTACAGCCAACAACATTGTACATTTTGGTTCATACTTAAGTATTTTTATTTCATGATTTTTTTTTTTTAATTACTTAGTCCTTTTTGTTCCACAATTGCATGACATATGTTCTATACAGCCAACAACTTTGTACATTTTGGCTCATATTTAAGTATTTTTATTTCATGAATTTTTTTTTTATTACTTAGTCCTTTTTGTTCCACAATTGCGTCTTTTCCTGCAAATCTTATCTTGTGTCCTTGAAGTAGTTGAGAAATTAGTTTAATGGCCCTTGAGTGTTCTGCAGTCACTTTGGATCTGCCAATTTTGGGGGGCAGAGATATATGTTTTAATTACTCATCAAATATGGTTGCAGTTACTTTATCTTTTCATAAGAAGGAAAAGAAACTATGTCTAGTGGAATTGGATATTTTCATATCTTCTCCTTTAGGTTTTTTATCATCCACATAAATTAAATGGTGCTATAGTATGCTTTCATCCAGTCATTTTCAAAGATCCATGCCCAGTGACATGTCATCAGTTTTTCGTTTATCCTGCTTTCTGCTTAGGTAAAAGCTGCTGTTAGATGCAGTTGTTTTCTCTTTCATAAGCTCTCATGTTAACTGGTTACTGGAAGTCTCAACTCTCCTAGAGATGGCAGAATTATCTTCCATTGACAAACAATAAGTAATGCTAATAAGTAATAACTGCATATTTAAAGTTTTGTAATGATTCAAACAAGTAACATATGAAAATAGCTAGTAACAACTTGTTTGGCCTAGACATCATTTGTATCATAATTGTCTGATTTTCTTTGCCTAGGTTGGGCTTTGTTTGAGATACAGGAATAAGCTGTCTTCTTTCCAGTGCTTTAAAGTTGTCAATATCCCTAATCAGTTGTCCCGTTCTTGGAATTTATTTTCAGATCTTCCCGTAGAACAGTTTGATTACTGTCCTTATGTTCCCTAATAGCTGTCATATTATTTTGTTTGCTGCCAGATAAGTTTGGTGCTGCTATGACTCTGGTAAAATCTGATATTGGGGGGAACATTTCGGTAAGATATTTTTCAAGTACATTCTAGTGACTTTGATGAGAACAGATTTCTTGCCTTGCTAAATTTCGTATTGATGGATATTGGGCCTAGATGTGGTTGATGAAGCAAATCTATAATGTAAATAGATTTGTAGTACTAGAGTTTTGATGATGATTTTATTGCAAGTTTGTAGGCTGTGAATTCTGTTGTCTAATCAGAGCACCAGTCTGCTAACCAACTTTTTGAATGCTATTTCTTAGTTTTATTGGTTGTTCTTGTAGAGGCTGGAAGCTAAATATAACACAGATCCGTCGAAATATGAACACCTATACACCATGGTCCAGGAAGAGGTTGATGCTAAAACAGCCAAAGGATCATCTAGCTGTACCAATGGACTTCTTTGGTTGACTAGGTATGGACATATTGACATGGAATATTTCATACATTTGGAAGAGGTCAATGCTGGAAATTGTTTTGCTGCAGCTATTGGGAATTGTTAGATTATGAAGAGTTATGTTGGAAGAAGAAACTTGAAAGATGAACTTAATTCTTTCTTTCTCTTTTTTTATTTTTTATTTTTTATTTTTTGGTCTCAATGAAAAACTGATATAGTTTATTAAAAAAACAGTACTGGTTTTGTGGGGAAAAATGCGCTTGAAGACAACTATGCTGAATCTCAGAACAATAAACATCCTTTTTCTTTTTGTTTAAGAATGTAAATTTTGCATGAAATCATGCCTGGTGATATTTAAATGTAACGATGCTAAGTATTTAGAGAAGTTTTTATTTGGAGACAAGAGCTCATGTATGCTACAATAATCGGATTTCCCTTTTCTGGATTTGTACTAACTGTGACATTTTTTATTTTGCTCAAGTGGGATTAGAAAATACATCTAGAGAAGCTAATATTTTGGCTGGTCTCTTTTGGAGTTCTATTTATTTATAGACTGAATCTGATTTCTAGGCACCCCATAGGAAATCTTTTCACCTAGTGAGTCATCAACCTGTATGACCAAACTTTCTGCAGCCGTACACTAATCTTAGTTTGCAATGTGTTATCCCTCAGGGCAATGGATTTTCTGTTGGAACTTTTTCTCAATTTGCTTGCTCACGCAGATTGGACAATGACTCAAGCCTGCACAGATTCCTATGGCAAGACCTTGAAAAAGTGGCATGGCTGGATTGCCAGTTCAAGTTTCTCGGTAACCGAATTTCTAGTAGTATCTAAAATAATTGATAGATATCAATTGACTCACTTGATTGATTATCTAAAGTACACCGAATTTCCATACTAAGTGATTACAAAATTAAAATACTATTTAATTCCTTTCTAAAAGTTTATTTGCTTTGAGTTTCCTATTTTCTCTGAGATTCCATTACCACGCCATTGTGTGTCTTTTTGAAGAGTTGAACTAACGTCTTTGAGCTTGTTGATGATTTTGTACATTCTTTCCATGACTGATAATACATGAAGTTTTATATGTTTTTTCATTTGAAGCAGGAAATAGCTCCTTACTGGTACACAAAGTTAAAAAGGCCTTTTGATTGAACATTTTAATTGCATGGTTCCAACTTGGATATATGATGAAAGTGTGGATTTAACACTGAAATTTTAGGTTGCAATGAAGCTAGCTCCTGATAGGAAAAAGTTCATGGAAGTGATTGCGGGTTCTGGCAATGTCAATGCGGACATGGAGCTGTTCTGCAGTACCTTCTCCCCATTGCTTGAAGAGAATCACAAGTATCTGGTATGACATTGAAAACTGAAAAAACAGAGGTTTTAAAGTACATATGAAGTCAGTACAGTTGACGCTTTTGAAACTCAGTTCGATGGTCATAGTTGCAGCATGACACATCATATGATGGTTCCTTGTTTCTTTTCATTTTTCTGCTCCTTCCTAACAATAGCCTATGATTTTCTCGCTCAGTCGATGCTTTAAAACTGGTTTGAGCATTTAGGCATGGCCCAAACCGTTTAATGACACAGAAGATTTATTCTTTCCACAGGCTAGCGTTGGCTTGGATGATCTGAAAGCGTCATAAGCGCGGAACACTGCCTGGAGGGTTTGGCTTTGCGATTGACTTGCTCCTGGACGTTTAATGATAGGTTATTTATTTTATTCCAATGTAACTCGTTTGATGAATCGAGGACACAATTTAGCTTCAACTTGATCGTGGCTTAATTTTTTAAGTATAGTTGACGGAGCTGGGGAAGAAATTACTCTCCCCCAGTCATTATTATCTTCATTCCTTCCTTCATGTTGCCTTCATTCTCTAAAGTTTTCCAAATGCAACGAAGATGAAGTCAACGTATAATCACGGTAGGAAAAGAAGAATTTTTCTAACTGAACCAATCTGGGTCCAATGCATGGGAATTACTGGGGGTTAAGTCTGGTGATCTGCATTTAAGTCTCTAGATTTTACCGCAGGCAATGGATCATCAAAATCATGTAAAAGATGAAATAGAAATGTGCATGCCATATTAAACAATGTTAAAGAAAAAAATGGGTAATTATTATAAAAACTGGGGTATATTTAATCATTTTTACAAGAGTTGATTATAGGGGTGGGAATTGCGGGGCGGGTCCACGGGTTGACCCACCCCGTCCGCAAAAATATGCGGGGCGGGCAAAAAAAATTTTACTCGCAGAGGTGCGGGCCATTTTGGCCCACGCCCACTTGACCCGTTGGGCGGGGCGGGCAATCCTCGCGGGCGGAACTCGTCGAAAAACTTGATCTGCAACAGTGATCGCGACTGAGGACTAAGGATTGCTGTGTAGCACGATCGCGACCTGCGAGGACCGCGATTGAGGACTGAGGACTAGCGACCGCGACCGCGATTGAGGACTGAGGACTAGCGATCGCGACCGTGACTGTGACCGCGATGATGACTGCTGTGCAGCACGATCGCGACCGCGATCGCAACCCGCAAGGATCAAACTGAGGACCCACGACTGCTGTGCAGCACGATCGTGACCCGGGAGGACCGAGGACCCGTGACCGTGACCGCAACTGACGACTGACGACTGCTGTGCAGCACGACCGCGATCCACGAGGATCGCGACTGAGGACTGAGGACCCACGACCGCGACCGCGACCGCGACCGCGACTGACGACTGACAACTGCTGTGCAGCACCACCGCGACCGTGATCGCGACCCGCGAGGACTGCGACTGAGGACTGAGGACCCGCGACCGTGACCACGACTGCGACTGACGACGCCGACGTCGATTGAAGTGACGATGACGAGACGAGGAGTTGAGGACGACGTCGACTGAAGTGACGGCACCGCCGTCCGTCGCACCACCACCGCCGGTCGCCTGTTTTACATAATATACAAAAAAAAAAAAAAAAACTATTACGAGTCGTTGCGGGCCAGCCCGCGTGGCCTGCGGGGCGGGGCGGGGCGGCAGACTTTCTTGACCCGCCAGACTTGGGGGCCAGCCCGTGACGACCTGCGGGCTGGTGCGGGTCGGGACGTGCCTGCCCATTTGGCCTGCATTACCGGCCCTAATTAATAATATGCAAAATGGTTCATTTCATATAATGGAGCTTATTGACCACAACCAGAGTATTTTTGTTACAAGTAGCTGTTTATACACCCATCATTCCTATAGCTGTACATACATATATTATATATATATATATATATTAGATACATGATTTATGAAAGGGTGGAAATTGATGAAGCATAACTATTATAGTCTGCATAAAGGAAAGTGTGTAATGGATAGTTGGATCTAGCTTTGTTGGTATTTGACGGCATTATTGTTTTATTGAAACCATTTTAATAGGAAGATAAGAACAATAAAGTAAAATAAAGACTGAAAAGTATCATAAAATATTAAATACACTAAAACAGCGACATACTTTTAATAATATAAATAAGTGAAAAAGTGGTGATTGATTATTTACCATTGTGGAACAACATTAGATTTTGACAATTCCTATTATTAATAAAATGTTTGATAACAACAAAAATTTTAATTATTTACCCCAATGAAACAATTGTACCCAACATGAATGACCATTACCACAATGCACGACCATCGGTAATAGTAACAGTTTAGATGAGTTATGACTACGGAAAAGGGTTTACCAATTTTGGTGAATTTCTAAACTCGATTAGGAGGAGTATTTATGGTTTTGACAATTTTCCATAATAGTAAAAGATTTACTAGATAAAAATAAATATGCCACTTCCCAAAAATAAATAAATAAAATAAAAGACAAATTTACCACAATAGGGGCTAAGTCCTTTTCTTCCCAATACAAGCAACTTTTCAAAATCTACGTAAGGAAATTGCCATCAAGTCGTTTAGATATCTCATCACATATAAAAAATATCTTATTAGTTCACAATAATTAATTTAATAATATAATATTATTAAATATATTTAATTAAATAATATAAAAATAAAAATAATAAGTTAAAATATATAAAAATAAATTGAAAAATTTTAAGGGCAATGCTAATCACCCTAAGATTAGGGCACCACTTGTCCTTGAGGTAGATAGCCATAGCCATTTGAGCATGGTGGATTGAGAACCACCCACCACCCCTGAGAATTAAAAGAAAAAAAAATTAAAAATTATTAGGTTATAAATGGATTGCACCACTCAACTATATTTGTACAACCCACCACAAATTTGTGGCCTTGGTTGGTTGACCCAATGCCTCTATACTCTTTTTTTTTTTTTTTCTAATTCTTTTTGTAGATTTTACTTTTTATATTTGTACTTTATTATACTGTTTAGATTGTAATTCTAGGCATATATTCTTTTAGTTTGGTTAAGGTTTTTAACATCTTTTGCATTTGATTTTAGTAGTTGAAATTCATTTTGGATAATCTCAAAGTATTGACTAGACTTCTAGGTACATAGTTAGTGTTGTTTATTGCGTGTGCTTGTAGGATTATTAAAATAATGAACTTAACTTTATTCGGCCTAATAATTGTCATGCTACTTGTGCACACATCTATGTCGACAGAATTGAGAGTATTAGGATAATGGAAGGTAGCATCATGAATTGGTGGATGTATCGTTCGACATGGGCGATGATCATGGTGATGTGATGTTTAGATTAGGTGTTGAACTGCCATGTGCAAGTAGGAAGGTTGTTGATCAACTAGTTACAATGACATACGAAGTTACAACTACGTTGCACTAGTGATATGTGATACTTTTGTGGATAGCTGCAGTTGACCAGTTATATCGATAGCTGACATTAGTAATGAATCAAAAAAGAGACAACTAGTGAATTTGTTATTGGTGGTAGGATCTACAAATCCCTACATGTGGTTAAGTTATGTATTTGTATATGTATATATATGTTTCCTAGGGAATCTAAGCTACTTCAAGTCTTGCCATACCTAAATAAGATGATGAAATTGTTTGTTGTATTGATGTCTTGGCACAACATGCTTGTGTGATTTTGTAGTGGTTATCTTGCTAGGCATTATTGCTCAACCATTTGGGATTATAATATTTTAAATGACGCTTATAGCTTAAACCTTTGGATTGGGACGAGAAGGACATTAGTGCAATAGTGGGATAATGGATGGAGGTAATTAGATTTAGCTTGATAAGTTTTTCCCTTTAAGTATTTGGAGTTTATAAAAGATGTAATAAATAAAGTTAATTAAGCATGAGAATTTTGAAAGATTTAAATGTTATGGTAGATTTTTGTTTTTTCTAACTACCATACATAACAATTGTTGGAGAAAAGGGTGATTAAACCTAATCTATCATATTAGGAGGCCAATTATATATCACTACGACTATAAGGGTCTTAGGTAAATGTTATTATAGATAACTTGCAGATTTTAAACCTTGTGCTCATGCTGAGGTTTGTAAATGTGGTTGTCTATTCCCATCCCTTAATTTCATGGTGTAACATATATCAGGTGACTATATGTATCATTTTAAAAAGTTAAATGTTATATTTTTGTAGCTTTTTAAAACTAAGGCATTGTTTAATTGTAAAAAATTTATAGCACTAGATTAAACAAAACATTTTGCCTTTTATTTGTTTTACATATTGTCTTGGTTACTAGAAAAAAAATGGTCTTAAAGTACTAAGCAAAATTTTTATATTTTGTGCTATCTAAAATATAGTACAAAAATCAAATCATTATTTAGTACTTTGCATATTATGTTTAGTACAATATTTTATATATTCAAACAGTAAATATCATAAAAATCCTTGTTCAATACCGTACATTTCAAACATGATACAAAAGAGTTTTATTAAATTGTTTTTCTTATTTTGTACTGTTTAGTTCTCTTTATACTATTTAGTATTGCAATTCAAATATTACCTATTGTATATTATATATTATTATATAATATGATGCTCTATAATACATGTAGCTATGTCAATTGTCATACATGTATATGACTAGATTTATGTAATGAAATTAGATGGTATATCGTTTTGAATTTATATAAATTTATTTTTAATATATGTACGATCCTTGTATCTATATTATAAGTATATTTGTATAATGTATAAACAAACCAAAACCAAATCAAATATGCTGATTTTGAAAAATTTTCAAACCGAAACTAAAACAAGAAAAAGGGTACGTTTGAGTTGGATTTTAAGGTTTATGGTACCTATCCTTGCTTCATGCTTTCAGTGGCAACTTAAGAACAAATAGGTGGGCGATTAAAATGGGCTCTTTAGTTGCAGTTTTGACCTAAAGCTGAGCATATCAATTAAACTTACTGGCAGTGGGTATAGGACCTGCAAAGGGTACCTTTGAGTTCCAAAATTTTGGACTCAATTCTCATGATGTTTAGGGTATAAGATATAACCCCTCATCTCGATTGTCGAAACTAAGAACCTCACATTCCATAATACTTGTGATTTTGCACAATTTTGAAAAAATACCGATAAATGAATATAATTAAATTTGATAAATGTATTAAAAACCAACAAAAATTGCCTAATCTAATCCATAACAAAAATTTGAAGAAAAATCTTTTTATGAAGCAGGAGAAGCAAGTGCATCTTAATTTATTTTATGTTTCCTAGGCTAGATCTGATTTTATTCTAATTGTTAGATTTAATTTCTTTTCTCAAAAATTTTGTTAGATTGGTATCTTGTTTTAATATAGCAAATATTTTATTTTCTAATTTGCCTAAAAAATAGTTTTCTAGAATATCTTTTTCCACGTTATTGTTTCTTTCCATTAAAAAAATAGTTTATTTATTTCATGGTAACTTCTTAACATATTCAATATAATTATTATTTAAATCAATTTTTTTAATTGATTTCCATATTTTTCCACAATTTTCATTTCTTTAAAAATATTTTTTTTTCACTCCATATAACTATGATGTTTAAATATTAGATGTACTTAATAATAATTTTTTTACTAAATAAAGTTAAATTTTTTTTCCAAAGTTCCCCTAACCTTTAGATTTTAAAAGACATGTTTCAAAATTCCTTTGGCAAGAAGCTTTAAGAGCATCACCAACTCTAGTGCTTAGCTTCAATTTTGAAGAGGAAAGGACCCATTTCGGGGTGCTTGTGCAATAGTGGAGGTAAGAGTGAGTAGGTAACCCTATTATATAGAGTATCTATCCGCACTCTACTAAATCGAGTAGATTCCAATTGGATATTAAGGGTTATACGGTAAATTTTAAATATAGAATTTTTGAAACCCACTTTTACAAGATAAGATATAGATATGAGGTCTTCCTATCCTATATCTATCCTGAAATCTATATTCTAAAATATATAGAGTATAAATTTCAGGGTACTATGTATTTATCTTATAAGATGTTATTAAATAATATTAATAAATAAATAGTAAATAACAATAATATTTTATATATATATATATATGTCGAGTCTAATTTTTGAATTCCCATTCCTAATCCGATCTAGACTAGACCCTATGCTCATCTAATGTAGATCCTCGACTTGAATTAGGAATTTCGTTTGATTTTTGGAGTCGCCACCCAACTGTTGTTGGGAAATATTGAATTAAGACTAAAGGAGCGGATTAGTACTTAATTTGAACTACTAGTCGTTGTTATTTCCTCTTCTCGTTTTTGTGAAAAGAGGAAAAGGGAAAACCAAGTTTCTAAGTCTGGAGGCTAACCTATTAAAACCTTTACGGTTACTACCTAATATCCTGAAATTGATCTTATTTAGAAATGTGCTTCATTGTGTTTCTGTTACCTTTTATTATGTTTTTGAATTATTTGAAAAAATTGATTTTTCATTCATTTTAGGGGTTGACCCGAATGGGTGCCTACGTACCTGCTACTCAGGATCAAATAAGCCGTAGTTCGCTTTTCTGAAAACTTTAAGTTTTTTTTTTGTGAATTTTAATTTTGAAATCTCTTTTGATTTATGTTTTTATCATTTTTGGGATTTTTTCTAAAAAATTATAAGCCTAAATTTTAATTTGATTTTTGAAAATGATTTTTAGGGAAAACATCAATTTTGGATTTATTTTAAGAAAAATGATTTTTCTAAGTTCTAAAACTCATTTTATGATTTTTTGTGATTTTTATGATTTTTATATGATTTTTATGATTTTATCCTAAGTTATTATCTATCCTATTTTGAAACCTAAAATTTTATTATTATTTTCATAATATTTTTATTACTTTTCTACATTTTTCTTTTCTTTATTTTTATTTTTTTATATTTTATATATATATTTTTATTTTTTTTCTTATTTATTATTTTTCTACATTAATAAATTCTAGAAAAATCTAATTTCTACATTTTCCTATTTATTGAAAATAAAACAAAAACAAATAAATAAATAAATAACAAATAATAAATAATAATAATAAATAATAAATCAATTCGGAATAAATAAATAAACAAAATAAGTAAATTAAATAAAAAATAAAAAAATCCGAAAAATCCAACTTACCTAGATCCGGGTCGGTGCGCGAGTCGGGTCGGATCGGTCGGACACGGCGGCGGAGGAGGCTTGTTCACGGCGTTCCGGCGGTCTTTTGGCATGGGTGAGGTGTCGAATCCTAGCTTCACGAGGGTGCTGAATCCAATGGTGGGGGTGGTTCACTCCCAGCTAGCCTCCTGGTGATAGTTCAACGCCGGTTGGTGGTCGCGGTTTTGGGTTCTTCTCCGATGCTCTCCGATTCACTCCTTTCTCTCACTTTCTCTCGATTGTGATCTTTGTCTTGGCTTCCTCCACTCCTCCTCTATTTATAGGCACTTGAAATCGAGCTGGATAAGCTTGGATTTCCTCTGATCGAAGCTAATCCGATTTTCGGTTAAAACACCAACTCTAATTTGTGTCTATCCATCGATTTGTTGCGATTTGATTCCAATTAGATAATGTTTATCTTATTTCTGTTGAAGATCTATTGGATTTGTGCAAAAAATCGAATCGAAACGGTCGAAATACGAATTTTTCCTTCCGCCGGTGATCTCGGGCTCGAGGTAGGAGACGATCACGCGCCCGACGCGTGCGCTTCCTCCAGCCAATCAGATGTTGCCACGTGTCCTAGGTAAATGAAAAATTCGCAAAACGCGGAAACTGCTTCCCCCGCGTTTCGAACCCCTGACCGAGCCCCCCTGCGCGCACCTTAGCCCATGGTCCGGACCAGCTGAGCTAGCCCACTTTCCTGATTTTTCTAATTTCGCAAATTGTATATATGCAATGCGATTTTTCTATTTTTTTGTATTTTTTGAAATTTAAAAAATTTGTAAAAATTGTTTATTATTTATTATTGCTATTTCTGAAATCATTTTTCAAAATTGATGTGTTTTCCTATTTATTTTTATTTTTTGAATATTTTTATTATTTATGGTAAATTAGAGAAAAATTAGAAAAAAATTGGAAATTATTGAAAATTGATTATTTTTTATTATTATTGATTCCTAGGGCAAAAATGGGGTGTTTATAGCTGCCCCTCTTTATAGTAAAGTTTGCAAAACTTGACTACAAAGACAAAAAAGAAGACGCCATTTTTGGCCTCTTGGATAGGTTTTTGGTCGGAAAATGCTCCATGAGCTAATAATCCCACGATTTAAGATGGTCCTAACAATTTAGAATAATGTTCCTTCCTAAAAAGTGCTTTATGGGCTGACTAATTGGCGATAGGACACATCTTAAGCATTGTGTAGGAATGTATGAGAAATGATAATAGGAAGCGTCTTTATCAGACTTGCAACCTTTTGAAAGAAAATTTACTCAGGAAGCGCCCTTATGAGCTGGCTACCTGTCAACAGAAGCGTCTTGTTAGACTAGCAACTGTTTTGGAAGAATATTTCCGAAAAGTGCCCCACGAGCTGACTAATCGGGAGAGTTTAGGAAAGTACCCCTCATGGGCTAACTAACCTTGAATTGAATGCCTCAAAAAGTGCCCCTTATGGGCTAACCATGAGGTAAATTTTTAGGAAAGTGCCCCCTATGGGCTGACTAACCTATGATGGAAATGTCTCAAAAAGTGCCTTCTATGGGCTAACCATGAGAACAAGGTTTTAGAAAAGTGTCCCCTATGGGTTGACTAACTTGGAATTGAATTGTCTCAAAAAGTACCCCCTATAGGCTAACCATGAGAACAAAGTTTTAGGAAAGTGCCCCTTATGGGCTGACTAACATGGAATTGAATTTGTCTCAAAAGTGCCCCCTTTGGGCTAACCATGAGAACAAAGTTTTAGGAAAGTGCCCCCTATGGGCTGACTAACCTGGAATTGAATTTGTCTCAAAAAGTGCGCCCTATAGGCTGACCATGAAAACAAGGTTTTAGGAAAGTGCCCCCTATGGGCTGACTAACCTGGAATTGAATTTGTCTCAAAAAGTGCCCCCTATGGGCTAACCATGAGAACAAAGTTTTAGGAAAGTGCCCCCTATGGGCTGACCATGAGAACAAGGTTTTAGGAAAGTGCCCCTATGGGCTGACTAACCTGGAATTGAATTTGTCTCAAAAAATGCCCCCTATGGGCTGACCATGAGAACAAGGTTTTAGGAAAGTGCCCCCTATGGGCTGACTAACCTGGAATTGAATTGTCTCAAAAAGTGCCCCCTATGAGCTAACCATGAGAACAAAGTTTTAGGAAAGTGCCCCCTACGGGCTAACTATCCTAAGATAAAAATGATATCTCAAAAAGGTGCCCCCTATGGGCTAACCTTAAGAGAGGATGTTTAGGAAAGCGCCCCTCTTGGGCTGACTAACCTAATGTAAAAATGATATCTAGAAAGGTGTCTTTATAAACTGACCTTGGAAGAGATCTAGGGAAGTGCCCCATTTTGGGCTGACTACCCTATTAAGGAGATTGTTTAGACAAATGCCCCACTATGGGCTGACTCATTTTGTGCTTTTGAACATGCTTTCTACAGCCTGATCTAAATGATGTGATGGTATGATGATGGTTATTTATTTTAATATGCTTGCCAGTTTATCGTGGATAGCAACCAAACAAACGAACCTTTGTGCTGGTTTGAAAATTTTGACACGGGGTTGAAAATTTTGATGTGCTTCCTTTCTTATGCGCAAGGCTCTTTTGACGGTAATGTTATCCTAATAATGCGCTCAGTTTTAATGCTCAAAAGTAGATAGAATTATATCACAAACCATATTAAGATTCATTATCATTTCAGCATTTATCTTTCATTGGTGAAATGGTGGGTAATGTGTTTAGGAATATCCATGATAAGAATTGATTGTTGATCATTCAGGGATATTAACCTTGCTTGTAAAAAGTAAAAAACTCGACTTAACGAAATTTATATCAAATATTGGCTTTCATTAACATTGGCGAAATTTCAATTTCTTTGCCTAAGGATAGTACATCTTTACAGCATCTGAGTTAATGGGTCTCTCAACTCGGGACCATCCATCTGAGTTAATATCAGAGCACCTCCTGACAGAACCTTTTTTACCACATAAGGGCCTTCATAGTTTGGGGTGAATTTTCCTCTGGAGTCTTGAGCGTTCGGGAGAACCTTCCTTAGTACTAGATCCCCCTCTTTAAAGTACCAAGGTCTCATCTTCTTGTTAAATGCTCGGGCCATTCTTTATTGATAACACTGGTCATGACAAAGTGCAGTAAGTCTTCTTTCATCAATCAGATTCAGCTGATCAAGCCTCTTCTTTACCCAATCTGATTCGGCTAACTGAGTTTCTAACAAGATTCTGAATGATGGTATCTCAACTTCAACTGGTAGCACTACCTCTGTACCATATACCAATGAGTAAGGGCTAGCTCCTGTAGACATTCTTATTGAAGTCTTGTAAGCCATGAGAGCAAACGGTAACATTTCATGCCAATCTTTGTAAGTTGTTGTCATTTTCTCGATGATCTTCTTGATATTTTTGTTAGCTGCTTCTACTGCCCCGTTCATTTGAGGTCGGTAGGGAGTTGAATTTCTGTGGTTTATGTGAAATTGCTGACATAAACCTGTCATCGATTTATTGTTAAGATTGGTACCGTTATCGGTGATGATAGACTCAGGAACTTCGTATCGGGCTATTATGTCCCTTTTTAAGAAGCGGACTATTACCCCTTTGGTGACATTGGTGTATGATGAAGCTTCTACCCACTTGGTGAAGTAATCAATCGCTACCAGTATAAATCTATGGCCGTTGGATGCTGTCGGAGTGATAGGGCCAATTATGTCGATTCCCCACATGGAGAATGGCCATAGTGCTGATAACAAGTGTAGCTCGTTGGGCGGAGCATTGATCCGGTTTGCGTATACTTGACACAGATGACAGTGCTTGACATATTTTATGCAATCTGATTCCATGGTCAACCAATAATATCCTAACCTCATGATTTTTCGGGCCAACATGTAGCCATTCATATGAGGTCCACATACTCCTTCATGTACCTCTTTCATCAGTTCGCGTGCTTCATCTTTGTCCACACATCTCAATAAGGTGGTATCAGCTGATCTTTTGTAGAGAATAGACCCACTTAATAGGAAATGGCTTGCCAACCTTTTGAGTGTTCTTTGGTCATTCTTGCCAGCCATTTCGGGGTATTCACCTTCTTGGAGAAAGGTCTTGATGTCGTGATACCAGGGCTTGTCATCTTGTATCTTTTCAATTGTTAAACAGTAGGCGGGCCGACTTTCGATGTCTATTTTCATCAGTTGAACTTCGGCTCCTCCTGTTATCTGGATCATAGATGCTAGTGTGGCTAGGGCATCTGCGAACTGATTCTGAGTTCTCGGGATGTATGTGAAAGTGATTGCCTTGAATTCTTTAATCAGATCTGTCAAGTGTTGATGATATGGTACCAGTTTGGGGTCTTTAGTCTTATATTCCCCTCTTGTCTGTAGTATGATGAGTGACGAATCCCCGTATACCTCTAATTCGCGGATTCCCATTTGGCAGGCCATTTTGAGGCCAAGGATACATGCTTCATATTCTGCGATATTATTGGTATAGGGAAATGTAAGTCTCGTCGCTACAGGGAATTGAGTACCATTTGGGAATATTAATACTGCCCCAACTCCGCAACCGAATGCATTGGCGGCTCCATCGAAAAACAATTTCCATTTCGGGTCCTACTCTGTCCTAAAGTCTTCTACTGGCATATCTTCCACTGTCAATATATTCTCATCCGGAAATTGGGCCTGTAGTTCTTGGGAATCTGTCTCGATAGGGTATTCCGCCAATTGGTCGGCTAAGGCTTGCCCTTTCATCGAGTTCCGATTTACGTATGTAATGTCGAACTCAGATAGGAGCATTTGCCACTTAGAGATTCTCCCTATCAAAGCTGGCTTCTCTGCCAAGTATTTCAAAGGATCATGTCTTGTCAGCAGCTCAACATGGTAGTAAAGGGTATACTACCTTAGCCGATGCATGACCCAAATTAAAGCACAACAAGTCTTCTCCACCTCTGAGTACCTCTGTTCCCCGTCTGTGAACTTCTTGCTCAGATAATATATGGAGCGCTCTCTTCCCTCATCATCTTTCTGCCTCAGCACACATCCTATAGATTCAGGGAGTATAGTGAGGTATAAGAATAAGGGCTTTCCTTATTTTGGGACTATCAAGAATAGAGGTTTTATAAGATAGTTTTTTATCGTCCTGAATGCCTCTTCGCATTCGTCGTCCCATTCTATCGTGGCGTTCTTCTTCAACAGATGGAATAACGGCCGGCATTTTTCGGTGAGCTATGAGATAAAACGAGCTATATAATTTAATCTTCCCAGCAAGCTTCTCACTTCTTTAACCGAGCGTGGGGAAGGTAGTTCTAATATGGACTTTACCTTGTCATGATCGATTTTAATGCCCTCCTGGCTTATGACAAACCCTAACAATTTCCCCGCTGTGACCCCGAAAGTACATTTTTCTGGGTTTAACTTGAGCTGGAATTTTCTCAGTCGCTTAAACAGTTTTCTCAGGATATCTATGTGGCTTTCTCCTTCTTTGGATTTGGCTATCATGTCATCTACATATACTTCAACTTCTCGATGCATCATATCGTGAAGTATAGCGACCATGGCTCTCTGATACGTTGCCCCAGTGTTTTTTAAACCGAAGGGCATGACTTTGTAACAGAAAGTCCCCTACGTTGTGATGAAGGTCGTTTTGGTTTTATCTTCCTCAGCCATTTTTATTTGATTATATCCTGAGAAACCGTCCATGAATGAGAAGAGATGGTTTCCCGCAGTGTTGTCTACTAGAACATCAATATGAGGTAGGGGGAAGTTATCCTTTGGCGTGGCTTGTTTTAAGTCTCGAAAGTCTACGCATACGCGTACTTTTCCATTCTTTTTCATGACGGGGACTATATTTGCTACCCACTCTGGGTAGTCGGATACTTTAATGAACCCTGCTTCTAGCAGTTTCTTGACTTCTTCTTTGATTTTCAATAAGATGTCAGGCCTAAATTTTCTCAATTTTTGTTTTTTAGGTTTGACATCTTCCTTTGTGGGAAGCCTGTGAACTACTATTGACTGGTCTAGCCCTGGCATGTCACCATATGACCAGGCAAACACATCTGCATATTCCGTTAATAGCTCAGTTATCTCACATTTTTGCTCAGCACTCAAACTGATCCCGATTTTGAGGTTCTTAGGGTTTTCCATGCTTCATAGATTTACTGCCTCCACAGGCTCGTCGATCGAGATTCCGCTTTGTTCATGTTTTAGCCAATTTTCTTGTATTATTTCGTGGTCTAAGATATCGCCTTCAACAACTGACCCAGCAGCGTTGGAAACGATATCAGCGTTTTTACTTTCTACCTGCGCGAAATATCCCTGATGTTCGATGGTAGGAGATCTGAGTAAGAAAATGAAATCATATATATAAGAAGGAAAAACAAACTGCAATGGAATTCGATAAATAGTCTCGATAAAATTTGTTTAATAATTTTTCTCTACTTTTGAGCTAACCTAGCGCTACTGATAGGATAACAAAACCAATTGTTCAGAGCCGGATGCTGGTTGGACGTGCGGGGGGTTGATTTCCCTTTGTTGTCGTCACCCCCGCTTATCCGAGGCTCTTGAACGATGTTTGCCTTTCGAAAAGATTGTTGGAGAGGTGGGATGCACATCTGGGTGTCAATCAACTTCCCCCTTATTCTGCCTTTGACACCTTTTGTTTGCGCTTCTTCTGCGGCTGTAGGAACGTACTCAATGCTAGTGTTGTTGCCACTGTTTGCCATTTTGGTCTTGAACGTGTGCAAATTGGGCTTCTGGGAGGGTTCGGTTGCCTGGGAGCTATTTTGATACCTGGCGCGCATTTTTCTTTTTTTTTTAGTATGATGTATGCAAACGATATGCATGTGTCACGCGGATGCTAAAAGTAAAAAGGGTTAACAACTGATTGACAATGTAATATTGAAACTTCACTTTTATTAATATTAAAAATTCTGGAGTTCAAAATGAAATATTACAAATAAAGATCTACTTCCTAGTTCTTTTAGTCTTCTATTGTGGAGGCTCAGACTTCCCATTGATGACGGCTTCCAATTCCTTGACTTTGGCTTGGCATTTCTCCAATTGTGCTTCTAAGGCCTTGTTCCTTTGGTCGGATTCCTTGAAGCGTCCCTTCCAGATGTCTTTCTTATAATCTACAGCTTCAAAGTATACTTCCATGCGAGCCTTAACCTGTTCCAAGTAGATTTCTATCTCTAGGTTGATCTTGTCTGGTCTTGGTTGGGTGACGTCTGGAACCTGGTACGCTCTTTCCCCTGTTTGGTATAGCTGGCGGATTACAAACTCTCTGGTGGCTTGGTGTTTTCCCACTTCACCATCTAGCTCCCCGAGGTCTACATTCGGGCTTTCAATTCTGGCTTCCCAAAGTGCTTTGACCTCTGCCAGCTTCACAAACTTCTCAGCTACTAACAGGTTTGGATCTTGATACTCAAAGGTAACTGCTTGTACCAAGGGTCGATAAACTATGTCTTGGATAGTGCCGAACTGGCGGACCACTGAGTTTGGGTGATATCCGGTACATCCGCTGATTCCGATTAAAGGCACAGCTTGGAAGTTACTGCAGGTCAAGATGATTTTGTTACAGCAACTCCACTTGGTTGTCCACAGAATATCCTCTGCACTAAAACTTCTAAGTACCTCTACCCAACTGTAGTTGGTAAGGTCGTCAGGTAGCTTCACCTTTTTTATACATGAGTTTACGAGATCCACCTGCTGGGCTAAGGTTTTTCGGACCATGTTCAACCTGAAGCACTTAAGGTGGCTCACAAACCATATCAGCAGAAGGTTGAGGCTTGAGCGAAGGATCCCATGGCCTTTCTTCTTGAGGAAATTCAAGTTCCGGATCTGTTCAGCCAGTAGAGCCGGGATGTAAGATCTTCCCTCCAGAAATTGGGTTACCAACTCTGTAACCCGGTAGTGAATATAGAAGGTCCCGGTGGGGAATAGTATGGTGGCAAAGGCTGTCAAGATGAAAGCGTTCACCCTTCTCTGTCTGTAAGTTTTGGGGTCCCCACACAGTATGTCCTTCTTATCCCCATTGTCCTCTCGGGCGATAAACCAGGCTTCTAAATCATCCATTCGTATGCAATATCCATTACAGTCTGCTAGGGCTTTATTGACTGCTGTTTTACGGATGCCTAATAATCTGCTGAAGGTACCGGCTGGCCCGGCCTCAAGGTTTGGCATATAGATTTGATCAGTAAGTGCTGGAGCCTGTAGCAACTGGGTGTACTCCTCCAAGGTAGGGGTGATCTCATGCGGCCCGATAAAGAAAGCAGCGCGCTCGATTTCCTATAATTGGAGCATGGCCCGGACTAAAGGCAAATTCACCTCTATCTTTGTCAGTGAGAGGACGGGGCCGATCTTTTGCTGGATGAAGGCCTGCTCCTCTGGGTTGTACAAGGTAAACCAATGGTCCAGTACCAATTTTGGGTCCAAAGGTTTGTACACCCGAATTTCTTTACGGAGGAGACGGTCGACTGCACTGCTGGCTATCTATTTACAATAAGAAATAGCCTAGTTACAAATAGAGCTACGACAAACATTACAGGGAAATGGTCCTGAACTCTAAGGACAAAATAACAAACCATTACATTGTCATCCAATTGTCAACCCCTTATGATGTTATGTATGCAAGTAGGTTGGTTCTAACTGGTTCCTGAGCTCTATGGCCTCCCGCATTCTCGGAGAAATGGATCTCAGGCCATATCGAAGCATAGGGTGGGGTAGCCTAATCGGTCCCGAACGGTGAATCAACTCACTTCGCCCGAAACCTACACAATGGCTCCCCGTCTTAGGTTTCTAGGACGGTCCGAGTTTGACCGCATCTACTCACACAAACATATGCATGCATGCTGAACCCCCATAGCAAAGAAACTAGAATCTAACTAATTCCTGAAAAATTAGTAACAGAATAATAATTGAAGCACATTTAAGGAGAACAATTTGAAGATTCGGGTGGCTTAGCCTACTGGTATTGATATCCCCAATGGAGTCGCCATCCTATCGAGTCTAATTTTTGAATTCCCATTCCTAATCCGATCTAGACTAGACCCTATGCTCATCTAATGTAGATCCTCGACTTGAATTAGGAATTTCGTTTGATTTTTGGAGTCGCCACCCAACTGTTGTTGGGAAATATTGAATTAAGACTAAAGGAGCGGATTAGTCTTAATTTGGACCACTAGTCGTCGTTATTTCCTCTTCTCGTTTTTGTGAAAAGAGGAAAAGGGAAAACCAGAGTTTCTAAGTCCGGAGGCTAACCTATTAAAACCTTTACGGTTACCACCTAATCTCCTGAAATTGATCTTATTTAGAAATGTGCTTCATTGTGTTTCTGTTACCTTTTATTATGTTTTTGAATTATTTGAAAAAATTGATTTTTCATTCATTTTAGGGTTTGACCCGAATGGGTGCCTACGTACCTGCTACTCAGGATCAAACAAGCCGTAGTTCGCTTTTCTGAAAACTTTAAGTTTTTTGTGAATTTTAATTTTGAATCTCTTTTGATTTATGTTTTTATCATTTTTGGATTTTTTCTAAAAAATTTAAGCCTAAATTTTAATTTGATTTTTGAAAATGATTTTTAGGGAAAACATCAATTTTGATTATTTTAGAAAAATGATTTTTCTAATTCTAAACTCATTTTAGATTTTTTTGTGATTTTTATGATTTTATCCTAGTTATTATCTATCCTATTTTGAAACCTAAAATTTTATTATTATTTTCCTATATTTTTATTACTTTCTACATTTTTTCTTTATTTATTTTTTTATATATTTTTATTTATTTATTTTTCTTATTTATTATTTTTTACATTATTAAATTCTAGAAAAATCTAATTTCTATATTTTCCTATTATTGAAATAAACAAAAACAAATAAATAAATAACTAACAAATAATAAATAATAAATAATAAATCAATTCAGAATAAATAAATAAACAAAATAAGTAAATTAAATAAAAAATAAAAAAATCCGGAAAATCCGACTTACCTAAATCCGAGTCGGTGCGCGGGTCGGGTCGAAGTGGGTTGGGTCAGATCGGTCGGACACGGCGGCGGAGGAGGCTCGTTCACGGCGTTCCGGCGGTCTTTTGGCGCGGGTGAGGTGTCGAATCCTAGCTTTTCGAGGGTGCTGAATCCAATGGTGGCGGTGGTTCACTCCCAGCTAGCCTCCTGGTGATAGTTCAACGCCAGTCGGTGGTTGCGGTTTTGGGTTCTTCTCTGATGCTCTCCGATTCACTCCTTTCTCTCACTTTCTCTCGATCGTGATCTCTGTCCTGGCTTCCTCCACTCCTCCTCTATTTATAGGCACTTGAAACCGAGCTGGATAAGCTCGGATTTCCTCCGATCGAAGCTAATCCGATTTTCGGTTAAAACACCAAATCCGATTTGTGTCTATCCATCGATTTGTTGCGATTTGATTCCAATTAGATAATGTTTATCTTATTTCTGTTCAAGATATGTTGGATTTGTGCAAAAAATCAAATCGAAACGGCTGAAATACGAATTTTTCCTTCTGCCGGCGATCTCAGGCTCGAGGTAGGAGACGATCACGCGCCCGGCGCGTGCGCTTCCTCCAACCAATCAGATGCTGCCACGTATCCTGGGTAAATGAAAAATTCGCAAAACGCGGAAACTGCTTCCCCCGCATTTCGAACCCCTGACCGAGCCCCCCTACACGCGCCTTAGCCCATGGTCCGGACTAGTTGAGCTAGCCCACTTTCCTGATTTTTCTAATTTCGCAAATTGTATATATGCAATGCGATTTTTCTATTTTTTTTTATTTTTTGAAATTTCAAAAATTTGTAAAAATTGTTTATTATTTATTATTGCTATTTCTGAAATCATTTTTCAAAATTGATGTGTTTTCCTATTTATTTTTATTTTTTGAATATTTTTATTATTTATGGTAAATTAGAGAAAAATTAGAAAAAATTGGAAATTATTGAAAATTGATTATTTATTATTATTATTGATTCCTATGGCAAAAATGGGGTGTTTACAATATATATATATATATATATATATATTTGCAATAGATGTTTTAATTAAAAAAATTTAAATATATAAGTTAATAATTTTAAATGGTTAAACCTAATGTTGTTTGTTAGTTAATAAAATTCCTACCCTTTATTTACTTACTATTGTTATTATTATTCATTTTATTTTTATTTATTTGTTTTGTAAACTTAGTGTTATTTTAATTAACTTAAAAAGGGGATAAAATGAAATATCTAAAAAAAAAAATTATTATGACAAGATTTTTAAAATGCAAACGTGACACTCAAAGTAGCCAAATAGAATCCTTGTAAATGGGGATGGACTAAGACAGGCTTTCTCTTTCAAGAATGTATTCATAGGTATAGCTAGGTGACGCGAACCCTAGATATCGATCTAAGACCCAACGCTCAAGAAGGATTCAAACCCGAGAATCGAAATTGAATCGAAAACGAAACGTAACCCGACTTCAATTGAACCCGTCGATTAGAACCTAAGCTATCTGGATAGATTTCTCCAAGCGTTTAGGATGAAGAAATCAAAGGAAGTTCTATTGCAAGAACTAACGAAGAGAGGATTCTCTCAAGGAAAATTTCATTCAAATTCATAAACTGTCCTTTCAAATGACAAAACAAGGTGTTATATTCGAAAAAAAACACATAAGTTGGCGGCCTAAATGCATATATGGCCGGCTTTGAAATAACGGAAGAAAACAAAAAGACGTTATACGGATGTCTAGGCCGGCACTACGCCGGTGGTGCAGATTCCAAGGCCGGTGGCCTTAACTCGCCAGCGTTGCTTCCCTCAAGGTCGGCTCTCCTTTGCCTCTAGGTCGGCGGCCTTCCCTTTGCTGAAGGATGTCGTTCCATTGTTGATGACCTTCGCTTCGTCCGTGCTTTAATATATTATGTTTACTAGCTTGGGACTTGAATTAGACTTGTGTCGACCCACTTCTTGCTCTTGGAGTTCCATAACTAATCCTTGCAAGGCTTCTCCCACTCGCTTAGCTCTAGCTCTTGTCATTGGACCTCCAATACCATGTAGCGGGTCATTAGACTTTGGCTCGTGAACTCTTGATGCTACTTGATCCCCATCATTCCCCTCTTCCTCAAAAAGATTCGTCCTCGAATCACTTGCATCATACAGAGAAAGGTTAGAAACATTAAAAGTTGCGCTTACATTACCATAGTGACTTAGCAAGTTAATCTTGTAAGCGTTATTATTGATGCGCTCCAACACTTGAAATGGCCTATCTCCCTTAGGGTGCAACTTAGATTTCCGCTGTTCAGCAAATCTCTCCTTTATCAAATGTACCCACACCCAATCTCTTGGATGAAAAACAGTCTTCACACGACCCTTATTGGCCTATCAAGCATAATGCTCAGTTTTCTTCTCAATGTTGGCGCGAACCTGAGCATGCAATTCCCTCACAAACTCTACCTTTTTCTTTCCATCAAAATCAACAAATTCGTTAACAGGCTGTCGAGTCTAATTTTTGAATTCCCATTCCTAATCCGATCTAGACTAGACCCTATGCTCATCTAATGTAGATCCTCGACTTGAGTTAGGAATTTCGTTTGATATTTGCAGTCGCCACCCAACTGTTGTTGGGAAATATTGAATTAAGACTAAAGGAGCGGATTAGTCTTAATTTGGACCATTAGTCGTCATTGTTTCCTCTTCTCGTTTTTGTGAAAAGAGGAAAAGGGAAAACCAGAGTTTCTAAGTCTAGAGGCTAACCTATTAAAAGTGGAGTCGCCATCCTGTCGAGTCTAATTTTTGAATTCCCATTCCTAATCGATCTAGACTAGACCTTATGCTCATCTAATGTAGATCCTCGACTTGAGTTAGAAATTTCGTTTGATATTTGGAGTCACCACCCAACTGTTGTTGGGAAATATTGAATTAAGACTAAAGGAGCGGATTAGTCTTAATTTGGACCACTAGTCGTCGTTGTTTCTTCTTCTTGTTATTGTGAAAAGAGGAAAAGGAAAAACCAGAGTTTCTAAGTCCGGAAGCTAACCTATTAAAACCTTTACGGTTACCGCCTAATCTCCTGAAATTGATCTTATTTAGAAATGTGCTTCATTGTGTTTCTGTTACTTTTTATTATGTTTTTGAGTTATTTCAAGAAAATGATTTTTCATTCATTTTATGGGTTGACCCGAATGGGTGCCTACGTACCTGCTACTCAGGATCAAACAAGTCGTAGTTCGCTTTTCTGAAAAATTTTAAGTGTGTTGGTGAATTTTAATTTTTTGAAATCTATTTTGATTTATGTTTTTATCATTTTTGGGATTTTTTCTAAAAAATCTAAGCCTAAGCTTTAATCTGATTTTTGAAAATGATTTTTAGGAAAAACATCAATTTTGGATTTATTTGAAGAAAAGGATTTTTCTAAGTGCTAAAACTCATTTTTTTTATGATTCTTTTATAATTTATGATTTTTTTATGATTTTCTTGATTTTTTATGATTTTTATGATTTTATCCTAAGTTATTATCTATCATATTTTAAATCTAAAATTTTATTATTATTTTCCTAATATTTTTATTACTTTTCTACATTTTTATTTTCTTTATTTTTATTTTTTTATATATTTTTATATATTTCTTTTTTTTTCTTATTTTTTCCTTATTTATTATTTTTCTACATTATTAAATTCTAGAAAAATCTAATTTCTACATTTTCCTATTTATTGAAAATAAAACAAAAACAAATAAATAACTAAATAACAAATAATAACTAATAAATCAATTCAGAATAAATAAATAAACAAAATAAGTAAATTAAATAAAAAATCAAAAATCCGGAAAATCCGACTTACCTAGATCCGGGTCGGTGCGCGGGTCGGGTCGGTCGGGTCGAAGCGGGTCGGGTCGGATCAGTCGGACACGGCGGCGGGGGTTACTCGATCGCGGCGTTCCGGTGGCCTTTTGCAACGGGTGAGGTGTTGAATTCTAGCTTTTCGAGGGTGCTGAATCCAATGGTGGCAGTGGTTCACTCCCAGCTAGCCTCCTGGTGGTAGTTCAATGCCAGTCGGTGGTCGCGGTTTTGGGTTCTTCTCCGATGCTCTCCGATTCACTCCTTTCTCTCGATTGTAATCCGTGTTTTGGCTTCCTCACCTCCTCCTCTATTTATAGGCACTTGAAACCGAGCTGGATAAGCTCGGATTTCCTCCGATTGAAACTGATCGGATTTTCGGTTAGAAAACCAACTCCGATTTGTGTCTATCAATCGATTTATTGCGATTTGATTCCAATTAGATAATGTTTATCTTATTTCTGTTGAAGATCTGTTGGATTTGTGCAAAAAATCGAATCGAAATGGCCGAAATACGAATTTTTCCTTCCGCCGACGATCTCGGCTTGAGGTAGGAGACGATCACGCGCCCGGCGCGTGCGCTCCCTCCAGCCAATCAGACGCTGCCACGTGTCCTGGGTAAATGAAAAATTCGCAAAACGCGGAAACTGCTTCCCCCGCGTTTCAAACCCCTGACCGAACCCCCCTGCGCGCGCCTTAGCCCATGGTCCGGACCAGCTGAGCTAGCCCACTTTCCTGATTTTTCTAATTTCGCAAATTGTATATATGCAATGCGATTTTTTTTTTGTATTTTTTGAAATTTCAAAATTTTGTAAAAATTGTTTATTATTTATTATTGCTATTTCTGAAATCATTTTTCAAAATTGATGTGTTTTCCTATTTATTTTTATTTTTTGAATATTTTTATTATTTATGGTAAATTAGAGAAAAATTAGAAAAAAATTTGGAAATTATTGAAAATTGATTATTTTTTATTATTATTGATTCCTAGGGCAAAAATGGGTGTTTACACAGGCAAAGGCAAAATATCCAATGGAGTCAGAGGGCTTAAAACCATACACCACCTCAAATGGAGAATAAGATGTAGTGAAATGCACAATCTTATTATATGCAAATTCTACATGTGGTAAACATTTCTCCCATTGTTTCAAATTCTTATGAATCACAGCACGCAACAAGGTTGAAAGAGTCTTATTGACTACTTTCGTCTGACCATTAGTTTGAGGGTGTGCAACAGTAGAGAACAACAATTTAGTGCCTAGCCTATTCCACAAAGTACGCCAAAAATGACTTAAAAATTTCACATCCCTATCACTCACAACGGATTTAGGCAAGCCATGCAACCGTACAATCTCCCTAAAGAACAAATCGGCAATATGTTGTGCATCATTAGTTTTAGAACAGGCAATGAAGTGAGCCATCTTACTAAACCTATCTACAACAACAAATATGCTATCTTTGCCACTTTGAGATCGTGGTAACCCTAACATAAAAACCATAGAAATGTCAGTCCATGGTTGATTAGGCACAGGCAATGGAATGTATTCTCTATGGGGCATTACTCTGGATTTGGCCTGTCTACATGTAATGCACTTGTCACACATAGTTTGCACATCATGCTTCATTTTTTGCCAATAAAAATGTTCATGCAAAATATCCATAGTCTTTTTAACACTAAAGTGTCCCATTAAACCACCCCCATGTGTTTCCCTCACAAGCAATTCACGCACAGAGCTTTTAGGCACGCATAACTTATCTTTCTTAAATAAATACCTATCATGCCTACAGAAATCAGAATATCCAAACTCAACACAAGCAGCCCAAATTTGACCAAAGTCAGCATCAGTCTCATATAACTCCTTAATGAGTTCAAACCCAAGCAATTTAGTTTGCAAAGAAGTCAAAAGTGAATACCTTCGAGAAAGTGCATCAGCCACTACATTCTCTTTTCCTTACTTGTATTTGATCACATATGGGAAGGTCTCAATGAACGCCATCCATTTCGCATGCCTCCTGTTCAACTTACCTTGAGTTTTCAGGAACTTCAAACTCTCATGATCAGAATGAATGATGAACTCCTTAAGCCATAAGTAATGTTGCCAAGTCTGCAAGGTTCTCACCAAAGCATATAGCTCCTTGTCATAGACTGGGTAATTTAATGTAGCACCACTGAGCTTTTCGCTAAAATAAGCGATTGGCTTGGAATCCTGCATCAAAACACCACCAATACCTTTCCCGAAAGCATCGCATTCAATTTCAAAATTAGGTAAAACAAGTAAAGGTGCATTAGTCAACTTACCTTTCAAAGTCTTAAAAGCTTGCTCATGCACTTCAGTCCACTTGAACTCGGTGTTCTTCTTAACAAGATCATTTAGAGGAGCAACTATAGAACTAAAGTCTCTAGCAAATCTCCTATAAAAGCTTGCTAGCCCATAAAAGCTCCTAACCTCACTTGCATTCCTTGGTGTCGGCTACTCCCGAATCGCCTTCACCTTTTCTTCATCTATAGCAATCCCCTTCGCACCTACAACAAAGCCAAGAAAAACCACAGTTTCCATACAAAAGGTGCACTTTTTCAAGTTCGCATACAATTTGTTTCCTCTCAAAACAGTAAACACACTTTGCAAATGTTGAACATGTTCACTTAGAGTTTTGCTGTAAACTAAGATGTCATCAAAGTATACAACAACAAACTTCCCAATGAAAGCACAAAGAACATGATTCATTAACCTCATAAACGTGCTAGGCGCATTTGTTAATCCAAAAGGCATTACCATCCACTTATATAAAGCATGCTTAGTTTTAAAAGCCGTTTTCCACTCATCTCCCTCTTTCATGCGAATTTGGTAATAGTCGTTCTTTAAATCAATTTTGGAAAACAAATAGGCACCATGCAGCTCATCAAGCATATCATCAAGTCTAGGGATAGGATGTCTATACTTAACTGTGATCTTGTTGATTGCTCGACAGTCAACACACATTCGCCATGTTCCATCCTTCTTGGGAACCAAGATGATAGGAACTGAACATGGACTGAGGCTTTCTCTCACAAACCCCTTCTCTACCAGATCATCAATTTGCCTCTGGACCTCCTTGGTTTCCTCTGGATTGGCTCGATAAGCTGGTTGATTAGGAATGGAAGCACCTAGAATAAAATCAATCTGGTGTTCAATGCCTCTTAGTGGAGGCAATCCCCTTGGTACTTCTTCAGGAAATAAGTCAGCAAATTCCTGCAAAAGAGAAACAACAACTGTAGGCAAAGAAGGGTTAAAATGGTCAGTGGAAAGATAAACATTCTTGTACATCAGTATAAGTAAGTGTCGTGTGGCCTTCAAAGCACTTTTAATCTCACTTGCCTCTCCAATGCCACTCGTGTTTCCCTCTAATTCTTTCTTCTCATAACTCACCATTGTGTTTTTGCCACTCTCTTTCACAGTCTCAATTTTCTTTTCTTGTTCACTCTTGTGTTTTCCTCTCTCTCTGAACTCTTTAGCAATTCTCAACTGATCCTCACTAGCCTCCCAAGGGTTGAGGGGTGTCAAAATCACTTGTCTCTTGTTCAAAATGAAGGAATACCGATTGTGATAACCATCATGAGTGACCTTCCTATCGAACTGCCAAGGTCGTCCCAACAATATGTGGCAAGCCTGCATAGGTACCACATCACATAATACCTCATCACGGTACTTCCCTATAGAGAAAGAAATCAGTACCCTCTTAGTCACTTTAACCTCCCCACATTCGCTCAACCACTGCAACTTATAAGGCTGTTCATGCTTCACAATTTTTAGGTTCAGTTTATCAACCAATAATGTGCTAGCAACATTTGTACAACTACCACTATCAATAATCAAACTACTCACCTTGTTATTCACATGGCATCTAGTATGAAAAATATGCTCTCGCTGCACTTTATCACCCTCATTATTAGGTTGAGTATTGAGAATCCGCCTGGTAACAAGAAATTCTCCCTTTACAGGACCTTCATATCCACATCACTACAATCTTCCAGTAGGGGCATATCATCATCCCCTGAACTCACACTCTCCACATCACCACTCTCCAAAAGGATCATTGCCTTAGTGTTTGGACACTGCGATGCAATATACCCAAATCCCTAGCACCTGAAACACTTAATATCACGCAATCTAGAAATAGATTTGGTTTCAGTGTTACCTTTCAAATAGGATGCCAATGCCTTAGCCTTCTCTTCCTCCTTAGTTTTCGGTGGTGGTTTGTTATTCTTCCAATTCGACTTTCATGAAGCACTAGAAGTTGAATTATACCTGGAAGAACTTGAAACTAGGTGATACCTTGAAGTACTCTTTCCCTTTAGCTGCTTCTCAACCTTGATCACCTTATGCAATAATTCCTCAATATCTACATAATGTTGTAGATCAACAATATCAGTCTCCCTATTCAATCCACCAATGAACCTAGCCATTGTAGCTTCATCATCCTCCTCCACCTTAGCTCTAATCATGGCTATTTCCATCTCCTTATAATAGTCCTCTACAATTTTGGACCCTTGTGTCAAACCTTGCAACTTCCTATGCAAATCCCTATAATATTAGGAATGAACCTCTTCTGCATAATAGTTTTTATCTCCCCCCAAGTGCTAACAGGCTCCTCTCTATACCGTCTCCTATTCCTAACCAGTTGATCCTACCATACACATGCATAGTCAGTGAACTCAACTGCTGCAAGTTTAATCTTCTTGTCCTCTAAATAGTTATGGCACTCAAATATGTGATCAACCTTTCGCTCCCACTCCAAGTGTAATTCTGGGTCATTCTTCCCTTGAAAGGAAGGTATTTTCATCTTTATGCTATCCAAGTTACTATCTCTCCTTTGGGTATTTTCTCTCCCCATCACGAAATTATACTCTCTTAATTTAGTGTCCTTTCCCTCTTCTATTCTCACTCCCCTCCTTGGAAGCCTCTCAATTCTTTGCCCTACAAAAGTACTACCCATGGGCTCCCTACCTCGCTCAATCTTATCCATCCTTACATGGATTTGCTCCAGTTCACCACTCAGTATTCTTTTCATCTCACCCATTAAAGCATCAAACATCATTTTATTATCTACGTCTCCCTTCTCTCCACCAGTTGGACTTTGATCAGACATATCGCTGCAACAGAAAAAGGTTAGTAATAACAAATTAAGAAGGCCTCATAATTCACTCCCTTACCAGTTTACACTCAAAGTTGTGTATACACTCGTGTATCTCACAATTTGATTCTCCACGATAAAATTCTCACCAATCTACTCTCCTTTGTAAATCCTTGCTCAAGAACTAACTCAATGAGTTTTTTCTCCAAAATAAACCACTAAGATAAATCAACCAACAACTCAGAATTCCAACAACATGAGAATACGACAACTCAATGAATAACTACGATTGACCAATATGGAATATAGTGAATTTGATAGGAAACAATGAACTTGAACAATTAAACAAACAAACTAAAATATAAACTAGAATTTTTTTTTTAATACGAATTTTCTGTTCTTTTGCAAATGATGGAATCAACGAATGATAGAAATGATGGAATTACATATATAAAATACCACGAACAACAACAAATTTTCTTTTTCTTTTTTTTTTAAACTAAGATAGAAAATTTATGCAATCAATTAAACAAAAATATTAACAAGGATAGAGATTACCCGATTCAATGACCCTTAGCTCTGATACCAAATGATGCGAACCCTAGATATCGATCTAAGACCCAACGCTCAAGAAGGATTCAAACCTGAGAATCGAAATTGAATAAAAAACGAAACGTAACCCGACCCCAATCGAACCCGTCGATTAGAACCTAAGCTATCTGGATAGATTTCTCCAAGCGTTTAAGATGAAGAAATCGAAAGAAGTTCTATTGCAAGAACTAAAGAAGAGAGGATTCTCTTAAGGAAATTTTCATTCAAATTCATAAACTGTCCTTTCAAATGACAAAACAAGGTGTTATATTCGAAAAAAACACATAAGCTAGCGACCTAAATGCATATATGGCCGGCTTTGAAATAACGGTAGAAAACAAAAAGACGTTCTACGGATGTCTAGGCCGGCACTACACTAGCGGTGCAAATTCCAAAGCCGACGTTGCTTCCCTCAAGGCCGGCCAAGAAGGCCGGCTCTCCTTTGCCTCTAGGCCGGCGGCCTTCCCTTTGCTGAAGGATGTCATTCCATCGTTGATGGCCTCCGCTTCGTCCGTGCTTTGATATATTATGTTTACTAGCTCGGGACTTGAATTAGACTTGTGTCGACCTGCTTCTTGCTCATGGAGTTCCATAACTAATCCTTGCAAGGCTTCTCCCACTCGCTTAGCTCTAGCTCTTGTCATTGGACCTCCAATACCATGTAGCGGGTCATTAGACTTTGGCTCATGAACTTTTGATGCTACTTGATCCCCATCACTAGGTTAGGCTACCAACTGCTAATAATTTCTGCTGTGACGTGTTTCTTGTTAGTAACTGCATTACTTTCTTCTTCCTACTCACAGAAATTACATCAACAACATAAGCAATATCTCATCACAAAATCTGCAGACAGTAAACCGAACATCCCTCCCTTTTGGAGCTCTTACACATCGCCTACAGCTACACGGCAAACATCATGACTAGATAACATCCTTGACGAGGTGACAAACCAAACACCCGCTTTTCCCGCACTTTTATTAGAAATGCGTTAAGACACAAAGACTCCTCTTATCCAAAAATAGAACCCTCTTTCCTTGGCAACTTTCCCCCATTCCATTACACCATTATTGCAACCTTAAAACCTGGTCAACTGCTAATTTTAATGCACTGGCGATAAGAACAACCAACGCGTCGCCTATTGGGCTGTTCCAACTTCACCCCTATCCACCTTGCACCTTGTCTTTCTCTTCCTTTTTTTTTTTTTTCTTTTTTTTCTTTTTTCTCTTTTTATTTTTTCACCTATCCACATGCAACGTTTCCAATCTCATTTCAAGGTTTGTCTCGATTGCTCTTTCTATCATACCAAAAAAGAAAAAAGTTTCTAGCCAGGGAATCCTAGACGAACTGGTATATATCCATTTTCGATCCTCAGGAAAGGAAGAAAAGGAAAAAGAAAAAGAAAAAGAAAAAAGAAAAAAGGTTTTGATTTGGTTGTGTTATTGAGGAAACTTGGAGCAATGTTGCAGTTTGGATCAAATCGCACTGCACCGGGGTTCGCGGTGTTTATACCTTGAGATTACATTTGCGAGAGCTGAGATCTCTAGGACATCATTTTGAGCCTCAGTTTAGAGGTGTGGTGATCCTATTAAAATCATTTATTAACATACTTATGTGATTGCGAATAAAAGAAAGTCATGCTAGAAGTCATATAAATCATGGGCACAACAATTCATATGGCTTGGAAATATAGCACTGAGTTGCAGATAATGGTTGTTTCCTGACAAAAGATGCATGTTTCAACTTTTCTTTTATAAGAAAGTTCATATACATGGAAAATGACCGTGTTGATAAGCAACTTTTGTTTATTTTATTATTATTATTATTTTTCTTATATCTATGTTGTATTGCATATCCGATCAGGTTTTAAAGTTGGCAAGCAGCAGTAGCCAATTAGAAGGTCTCAGAAAGAATGGCAACGAAGGTGAAGGGTCTATTGAAAGGCCTGAGAAACATTTTCGGTATGTGTGGTTGCTTTTGTTTTAGTTTTCTGAAAATTCACAATCTAAAACGGGGAAAGAGAAATCAAAGACAAGGTGGAGAGAAGAAGTAAAAAAATGATATTACTTTCTTTAAGTATTAATGAAAATATAATCCTAATAAAGTGTAATGCGAAGCGGAGTCAATATGTTCAAGCCCATATAGTGAGAATAAAGCCTAGTATTATTTTTGAAAATTCACACTTTAAGAAACTCAAGCAAATGTTAATTAATTTTAAGGGGCCTGATGAGTTCGTAGGGTTCTGCAAGTTTCAAGGTGGATGTTGAATGAAATCCTAAACCTTACCTTGCGCAAGGTTGTAATCCTTATAAACTAGAGTTTCGATTGGTATACTTTAGAACTGTGAGTTTTTTTTTTTTTTTTTCAAATCAAATATCGTTAACCACCCATACCAAAACTATGGTATTCAAACTAACAAAATACAACATAAACCAAAATATCGACTTAATTTGAAGGTTTGAAGTAGATTTTACTGTTTGAAGGAGTGTTGGGTCAAAATAATGTCATAAGTAAAGTCAATTTGGTGGGTTTCCGCTATATTTGTTAAATGAATTATATTTATTAGATACATTGTATAGGTAAGGTCCATGTTACCTACATATACTAAACAATTATAGAGTACCCCATAACTTAGAACCTATAAATTAAAAGACAGATGTCCGGCATATTTGAGGGTTGGTACAAGGCCATGACTTGTATCCTAATGAGTGGCAACAAGTTCCAATAATTTAGAAACGAAGTAATCATGTGATGTTGAATATCTATTCTGAAACCTATCGTATCACGCTAAGTCTGGCATGTTCAAGATTTCACAAGTTCTAATGCTCATCCTTAATAAGTAGTACATAGTTCATTTATCCCAAAAAAAAAAAAAACAAACAAAAACAAAAAAGATAATATATAATTGCAGTTTCATTTTCCAGAAAGTTCCTTTCCAAGTAAAAGTAATGTAAAGAATTAGGATTGATTACCCACCGTACTGGTTTCTATGAAATGAATACTGAATTGGATCAATGTGTAAATTTGTAAACTTGACCAATAGATTACAATTAAAGACTGTCTTGGCATAAAAAGTTGCACTATACATTGCTAGAGTTGCACCTTTTTATAATTAGCTATTGATTATGGAAATGATATATCTAATTTCCTAAATAAATCATCCTGCAGAGAGTGAAAAGGAACCAGAATTGCAGATTGGTTTTCCTACTGATGTAAAACATGTAGCACACATTGGATGGGATGGTCCTTCTGCAAATGCCCCTAGTTGGGTAAGCCATGAATTCTGCCTTTTCGCGCTTCCTCTAACACAAAAAATCACTTTTCTGATATAATCGAATCTAAGCATGATGTCTGCTGAACAATCTCAAGCACGAGTGCTTCTTTCATTCGGTTTTCAGTTATTCCTCAGCCATTAATTTCCATTCCAGAGAGAGATTTTGTTCAAGGAGTTTCTAGTGATCTATTGACAGGAGTAAAATGTAATGCAGATGAACGAGTTCAATAATACACAACTGTCGTTGCAACCTGTAAATCCTACTGGGGAGAAAAAGAATCCTAAAAGCAAATTATCATCTGAAGGTTGGCTTACCTTGTTTCTAGACTATCTCTTGACCTAATCTCATCAATACTATGTTTCCGAATGGAGCTGCACAAGCAATTTCAACAATATACTATCTGTGATACCGTAAACTAATTTTAGCTTGGCATAAATTTTCTGCATGAATACCAACCTAGCAGGTGACTCGTTGCTTAAAAACCTGAAGGAAATGAAATCCTCAGCTAGACGACATCTATCTACATCACCATTAGATTCACCAACTAAAAAGAGCTCACACCCACCAAAGCCCTCAAGGAGGCATCGCTCTTCAACCAGCAACCATGAATCACCCAATACCCGACAGGCAAGACGGCAACAGAATTCAGCTCTCGGGGCAGAATCACCTTCAAGTGACATGCCTTCAGAGACAAAGCAATCACGTAGAAGAAGATCAAAGGGTTCATCTGGCAGCGGTTCAACAAAAACATCCATGTCAAAAGGGCAAACTTCTTCTAATGACACACTTCCCATACCAGATCCTGAACCTAGCTCAGGGTCAGGAAATGGAGAAAGGAATCATGACAGTAACCTAAGTTCAGTAAAGGAAGCTTGTGAAGAGAAGGGATCACTAAACATAAAAAACAAGCCATTATTTTGTGAAAGTATAAAGTTGTGAACTTATTCTTCT